>JAPZDV010000006.1:14369197-14381146 GCA_029814665.1 Acanthurus lineatus
GAAATATCAAACCGCTAATTGAGTTTATGGTTATTAAACAATATGCCAGCTGGATTGCGCAAAAAGTAAAGCCCAACAAATTTTCATGATTGCTGTGACAGTGAGAGGAGTTACAGTGCAAACTGGATGTTTGTTCATGTTTTTTTTTTAATTAATTTGGTGAGATTACTCAACAACATCAAAAACATGAGTGTGTGTAGGATGTAGTGGCACTTGCTGGTGAAATTACAGACTGCAGCCCAAAGAATATCCCTCTGCTCACCTTCCTTTACAGAGCATGAGGAGAACCTTCTGTGGCAAAAGGCCCTCTTTAGAATCAGAGTTTGGTTTTCTATCTCCATAATAGCATCAATGGAAAAAATATATTATTCATCAAAGGACCACCATATCTAGCAGTGAGTGTGAATTGTTGCTGCACAACTCACCAAAAACCATAAAAACTCACTAAAGAGCCAGAGTTTAGATTCTCAAGTTTGAGCTACTGTCAAAATATGGTGGTGCAACATGGCAGACAACGTGAAAGAGGACCCCCTCTGTAGATAACAAAAAAAAAAAGATTTTTTATTTTCAGGTGATTTTCCACTAATGCAAAACATACGTACGAATATTATATTCAATTTCTGCAATATTCAACAAATAAATCCCCTCTAAATCCTACACGCCAGACCTTTATAGAGAGTGTCATTTTCCTAACACCTGGTAACATTTGTTGTCCTTTGTATCCGTGGGTTTATTCACACTTAATGTTCTCTTACATCGTACATTTATTTAAGAATATTAATTTGGACCACTCTTGCAGCATGGCTCTAGAGAAGGCAACATGGGTTTTTCATCTGGTCCACCACTTTGGCCCTCACTGAAAATCTCAGTAACTATTGAGTAGAGTACAATGAAATATCATATAGACATTTCAGTGATCCGAACTTCCTCCAGCACCACCATGAGGCGAACATTTGTCATTTTCAGTGAAAAGTCAGCAATGAAATTTCATTCAGAAATTCATGTCTGGATGAACTGTAACATTAATACCTTTGATGACTCTTCTGTACTTGTATTGTTGCTCCATCATCAGGTCAAAATTTCAGTTCATCCAATGCTTTGGTTTATGACCAAATACTAATAATGACATTCCCATTAGTCTCATCTAGCCTGTATGTTCCATTTAGTGCTAATTAGCAATGTTAGCATGCTAACACTTCACACTTAGATAGCTGACATGGTAAACATTACACCTGTTTGACAAAAGCATGTTAACATTGTCACTGTGAGCATGTTACAGTCTACAGTCTCACTCAGCTGCTGGCATTTCTTCAGACTATGGATCAATAGTGAAATTGACTCTGGACTCATCATTCTTATATTAGTGGACCGTTTACCAAGCTCACTTTTAGATAGTAATAACAGTTTCCATGTGAGTTTTATCATCTTGCAGTACGTAAGGAGCACACAGCCTTACCTCAGCAGGTCCTTATGTCAACTTTCCCTGTTTTTGTTGTCGTCAGGGGTCAATTCTTTATATTTGCACAGAATGTCTTTCAATCAAAAGTGTAGAGTTAGGGCTTTACAATATTTTTTCTCTTTCTTACAGTTACAAGTTCAGGTAAAAGTAGTTCAATAAGATTAGATAATTAACGCATTTCCTGTAGTGTACACTTGTTTATTTGTGGAAAACCAAACAAGTTCTAACTGTACATAAAAACTGTAATTCTCCACCAGAGTAAAAAACTTTATTCATGCTTATGATATGATCCTACAGTTGTCTAATGCATCACTATTATATCAAATCAACATTTAAATTAAAACCAGGGACATATGTGTTGCAAGATTTACAAGTGAATTTATTTGAACCTGCTTATTAGGGATAAAAAATGATTGTTAATTTCCTGTCAATAAAATCTGATTCCTGATTGTTTCTGTTTCTTAAGCCTTTTCATGGAAAATGTCTGTATAAACAACCTAAGAAAACATACATAAAACTTTTATTTAAAAATTGTCTAGCGCTCTGTTTTAGTACTCTGTGTGGATCTCATCAACATTTGAGTTTTATGAAATGAATCAACTGCAAATTGACAGTGATATTATGGGTTTATGTGAACTATGTGTGATCAATGAATTATCCAGACAAGTAGAAGGCCTCAAACATTGATCTGTGACTTTTTTAGACATGCAAGGTTGTCTTTGTAAACAAACAAACAAACAAACAAACAAACAAACAAACAAACAAACAAACAGGAACAAAACACTAGCTCCTCTGTTTAACAGCACTACACAAAGTGTGTAGGTCTCTACAAATCAGATGCCAATTGTGGAAGTGAGTCAGACTTAATGGACACAGTTTAAGTACCATTCATTTATTTTGTCTTATATTTTACAGGTGCCTTTAACACTTTGATATATCCCTCAGTTACATAACAACCAACTTCTCAACTCGTCTTAGCACTCAAATATAAAGGGTAGTTGTTATTTTCATGAACTTCATTGATTTTTTTTGTTTGTATATTCACATAATATTCTAGTTTGGCAGTAACACAGGGAACTGTGAATTTCAATCTACGACCTTATGTTGTAAAATGACAATTGATCTCGAATCTACTCAGATGTTGTACACCTAGAGAAGAATATATGAAAGGCATCATAATTTTCAAGTTAGTCCCTTTATCCTTAATGTAAAAAAAGGCATTGAAGGTGGTTCAGAATGTCAAGGTGAATGTCACTGTGCAAATTTCTTCAGCCAGTTCCTCAGATGTTCCACCTGTGCAGCAACACTACTGCTTGCTGTTCCTCCAGGAGCTCTGTACTGCTCCACACTGCTCCTGTAGTCCCACACTGAGGACACGTCACTTTCAAACAGAGGGCTGAAAAAGACGGAACAGAAACACAGACCAGAAAGTGGGCAGAGGTACAGAAAATTAATGACGTGAGGCAGTTACAGGAGGAACTACAGTTATGAGGTATAGTCGGTGTGAGTAAATAAGATGTGATTGGTCACCTGATGGCGCCCAGGTCTTCCACAGTGAGTTGATTTAGGGTGACATTTTTAGATTCGGCTGCGAAAACAGCTTTACCAGAGATACCATGGGCCTCTCGGAAAGGCATCTGCAACACACAATAACACAGGGTTACACTAAAACACACACATAAATGTAAAACCATACAAAATACTACAGTGAGACTGTATTACTGGCAGTGGTGTCTTAAGACTAATCACATCCACATCACACAGATTTTTATTTTATTTAAAAGATGTCTTCAGAATAAGGTTTTGAAAAATGTTTTAAAACTACTTTCATTTAGATGGAAATACCTAACACCTAATACTTAAACCTAAACACTACTCACCCCCTTCCTCACAAGGTAGTAGGCCAAGTCAGTAGCCAACATGTCAGGACTGAGGGCTGCTTCCATCTCAGTCCGGTTGATCTGAAACACAGAATTGTGAACAACCCAAAAATCATAAGTTGGGCTGCAGAGCAAATGGAACAAAAACTTCACTTCACTTGAACTTCTGCAACTTGCAACTTTCACTTAGATGTGTGTACAACTTTTATACAGAATAAAAACAAGCAGTCAGCATTCCTAATATAAAAATTTAAACTTTGACCAAATTGTACCCATAAGGCCAGGCTGTGTTTTTATGTAAATGAACAAAAATGCCTTAAATCTTTGACCTTGAGAGTTGACATGACTCCAGTTGACACCTGCAGCACAGCATGAACAGTATCATAGCAGTCAAACATGGCCTCCTTATCCTCCTAAAGAAATATGACAACAACAAAGACAGCATAACAAAAAAGTCAGAGAGGAAATGTCTTGCACAAAAAGTCCTTCCCATGAAGAAAAAAGCACACAAAGACAAACTCTCATACCTGGAGGTCTTTGTTGTAGGTGCTGGGCAGGCCCTTCAGCGTCATCATGAACCCCGTACACTGAAATACAGATAACATTAAGATGAGTGTGCTGCTATGTTTCAGAAATGCTGTAAGGTTCATTCAAAAAGCCGTGACAGCAAAGCACTGAGGGGTTTGATTATGCAATGCTGGCTTTGTGACACATGAGGGCACTGCTTTTCCATTGGCAGCCCAGCAGATGGCAATATTAGTAAAAAGTCTGTTTCTATATATACGCATCTGGCATGATTAGTCTTTCGCATTATGTATTCTGTTTTATCATCTGTCTGAAAAAAAATGGTGGACTCTCACAAAGGGCAAACAGATGATTAAACAAAACGTTATCGTTAGTCAGAGGTCTTACTCTGCCAAGAACACGACCTGCTTTACTCCTGATCAGCTCCAGACTGTCTGCATTCTTCTTCTGGGGCATAAGACTGCTGCCTGTGCTACACACGCACACATACACATACACATACACATACACACACAAACACACACACACACACACACACACACACACACACACAAGAACAGGTAAGGGCAATGAAAGGGAAACATGGAAGAAGGACCAGGCTTCATGAGATGTGCAGCAGTTCACTGCAGTAACATGCATTAACTCATGAGGCCAGACTGACAGCTAAGATTGACATCCATTAGAGTAACAACATTTACTTGTGTTTTCATTTCATTTGATTTCATACAGTGTGTAACATCAGGTTTGACAGCTTTGATTTGCATAAGCTGTTGCTGTTGATTTAGCTTAAACATGAGACATGAGACATTTAGCTTATCACATTCACAAAAAAAATCAACGGAAGAAAAACTCAGTGGAAAAATTACACTACAATATGGTCTATTTACATACATGTTAAATTTTGAACATGCTTCATTTTTGTTCCTGAATAATATCTTAAAGTCCATCAATTTCCAAGTCCTTAAGCAAACACAAAATGCTTGTGCTGGGGTTTATGATTAGACCCTAATATCAGACCCTACACCAGTGAGACCAGTTTGACAAAAAAGCATTTCAATATCATTTTAAGATGATTCAGAACAGCAATTTGGGATCACATAATATCACCAGACTGACCTGTAGGCATCAGAGAGTGTGACAAAGCAGAATTCTTTTGTGCTATACAGCAACAGGTCCTCAGCCATCTTACTGAGATGGGTCAAACACAATGAGGCCCAGAACAAGAACTCCGCTGAGGAAACACACACACACATGCAAACACAAAAAGACTCAGGCTGCATTCCAGTACTCACACTGCCATACTACTCAGGATGCCAGAAAAAAGATTTTACTACATCCCAAAAACATTTCTGATGCAGTTGGCAAAAATACCAAGTGCCCTCAGAATCTTCCAGCCACCCAGCTGAACCAGCTGGACCACCCCAGGAAGGAGAGGGAAGAGAGCTATGATAAGAGTCACTAGTTCAGCTGGGACTTAAGTCTGGCACTGGCTGAAATCTAGTCACAAGAAAATAAAACAACTTTTGTGTCCACACCTTTGCAATTATCTTTTTCCAAGGTGACTTGAATGTCAAGGTGAAATGTTTTGACAGAGTAATAACTGCAATGATATAGACATTTCACACAACAGTACGTACTTCATGAGGGCAGCTACACTATGCAAAAGTATGTAATTTTTTAGCACAGCTTTAGAGAAACTCAGGAACACTCAGAAAAAGAGTAATTTGCATGTGTTTTTATTGCTGGCATCTATTCTTGTAGCTGGCTGTCATGCATGATTTACATACCAACAAAGTCCCTTTGGCCTGTGGCGTCCATGCTGTTGAGACTGATGTCATCAAAGTCCAACTCTACAGATGTAAAAGAGAAACATTTTTAGAGTTTCAGTTAAAATACTGTAAAACCATTTTGACAGGACAGTAATGTTTTGATTAACTTCTCTGTCTGACCTTTCCGCAGCAGCTCCCTATCAATGTCAAATGGTGTCCCAGCGATGGCACCACTGAAAAAACAAGAATCGTTCTTATTAACTGAACATGTCTTGGGGTAGAAATCATTGTCACACAGTTAAGCGTTGAGTCCACAGCATACCTGCCAAGAGGTAAAACGTTAACCCTTTTCTTGATTTCCTGGAGCTGATCCACATCTCTGCTCAGAGCAACAGCATGACTAAAGGTGTGAATGGGGAAAGAGAAGCACAAGACTAACATGAAGAATAAATCCTCAAATATGAAAAGCTGTGAGACTTGAAACGTAGTTTTTGCTTTATTAAAAGGTCACCTTAGAATCCAGTGGCTCCATCTGATTGGCTGGGCTCTCTGCATGTGGGTGTAACCAGGAAACAGGACATCGATTTCTCTGAGGTTCAGAAAGAGGTGACAAAAGACACCACAAACACCTTTAAAAAATCATGTTTCAAAATCATGTTTCAAAATTATGTCTGTTTGTGTGTACCAGTTTGTGCGTGTCTCACACTGATGCCCGCTCCACCATGGTAGATATCAGCTGCAGGACATCGCCTGTCAGCGTTGAGATGGCATCTCGCAGCCATAGCCTCATGTCAGTCACAACCTGGTCCACCCAAACACAGTAATGTCTTATGATACTTCACCAGCTAATCCTTAAATGTAACTATACAGAGGTAGCAACTCCAAATAAAAATTAAGTCACTATAGGTTTGATTAAGTCAAAAAGACAGACCTGGTCATTTCTGCTTCTGCCAGTGTGAAGCTTTCCTGCTGGTGCACCAATGAGCTCCTGAAAAGACAACAAGAAGAAAGACTATAACATTTGATAATACAGTCACCAGCAATCCTTCGAGGCTGAAGGGAAACAGTTTATTTACAGCCCCATCTGAAATAATAAAACACAATAATGATCAACGAGTTCCTAGCTGATTATTCTCTCATATCTCTCCAAATGATGTTGACACTTGAAAGATATGGTATATATCTGCAATTCTATTTTTATTTCTTTATTGTCAACAATCCCATGAAGAGGGCAAACAAGTCCATACAACAACACTGTAAAGTTTTGCTCTGAACTGAATTGAGAAACTCAATATACCTTACCTTCAGCCTGCGTTCATTGGCAGTGTGAATGTCTTCATCTCCAGGTTGGATCACAAAGACACTTTTGGACCACTCTTCAAAAATCTGGAGGTTAGATAAAGACTGTATCTCTGAAAAGGTACATACATACATACATAGACTTTTTTTAATTGCTGAAAGCAGCATACATACAGAGGCACTGAAATCTCTGCAACATTTGCCATTTGTGTTGATTTTTTAAGTTAAATTATCAGAGTCATTTGTGTTTTCTCTATTGTATTGCCCGATGTTGCTTTCTTTGGCAAAGCAAACATCAGTGTGTAGAGAGCATCCTGAAAAGTGACCTGACTGAATGTGAATGAAAGAAATACTGTGGCTTTTTTCCAGCTGGCATCTGTCACATGGTCACAGTATTGTTTACCACACACTCAGTGGAATACAGAGAGGAATTTCGCGCCATGGCACATTTTTAGCTGTTATTTATTAACTCACAGAGAGGCAGGCAGTAACACATATACCCACAGAGCAGCTGGAGTGTATTTACTTGAGTATATATATAAGAGAAAGGCATGTTATTAGGTTCAAGGTCAGCCAGCCTAGTCATTTCCAGCATTGTGCTAAAGGTGAGTGTTTCTGGTGAACCTCAAGTTTATTTTTCCTCAAGCTCAGTAAAGCCCTTTGTGTGTGGACGAATTCACCTGATCCAGCCCGTGTAAAACTTGGTTCATCTCATCCGTGGTGACAAGCTTGGCCTTTTCCAGGGCTTTCACATAAGCCTTGCTCCCTCGGATGTCAGCATCCCACATCCTTTGGTCATAAGCAATGGATGCATTGAACTTCTCCATGATAGGATCTGTGTTTCCCACAAAACGACCTCCCCAAAGTTTATTTCCCTAAAGAGCAGCAGAAACAGAGGGGCAATGATGCTAATACACCGCTACAAACATGTTAGCTAAGTTACAACACATTTAGCAGGATTTCGAGTTATATAACACAGTACGAACAGCGAGCGGAGAAAAGGAGGCGTGAGTTTGACAGTTTGTTTTAGCCTCCAGCTGAGTGTTAAAACAACAATACGTGGGTTCCTGTGCTAAAAGCTAACATTAAATGTTAGCCTAAACCTCACCTCTGTATTCGCCATGTTTACCGACGACGTCTGTCTCTAACGGTTTGTCTGAGAAGATGTTTTGTCTGAGGGAACGTTGACGGCCAACGGTCAGAATGCAGTAGTGCAGCCGGCTCATACAGACCCACGGCTCAGAATGACGTGACAGCATGAGGTGCGCATGCGCAGTATGTTCCCCCAGTTCCCAACAGTCAATGGTTAATACCAGAGGTACTTTTTTTACAGCAGAGTTACTGGATATACGAGTAAAGATAGTTCACCGTAAGCTGAGCCAATGTTAAGAAAACGGTGACTCTTCCAGTCTCCTAAGTAGGCGTGGTCGCATCTTCGTCCAATGAGAGCCCGTTCTGCCTCACCAAAGAGTTTATCATACGTGATAAAAAAATTATTCAATTTCAACGCCTTTTCTAAGAACTCTTTTCTAAATTGGAGAAACACCAAAACTAAAGGACCAATAAAAAAATTGTCCGCATGTGTCAGATATACATTTTTTTTTGACAAAAGATTTTTTTCTAAGATTTTAAGTAATCATCACTTCTTGTACTGTGTCATAACATTGTTGCATTCACAGCAAAGAAACTTGTGGTCAGTCATTTTCTTTTAGCAACTTTAAGATTTTTTTCTCCCTGTCATATGACACCAGAAACTGAGACCAAACCCTCTCTTTTGTGCACCTCCACCCACTTTCCTCAGTGCCAAGGATGAGCAGAAAAATAACGCTGACATCTATAGCTGTTTTGGTTTTAAATCTTTTACATTTTAGTGAAGTTTTAATTTAACGTGATGTGTCTTTGTGATCTTAATTTGCTGATTAAATTGAAACACGGCATCCCTATTGCCACTGTTGTTTATGCCATTTAGCAAGTTACTTAACACATGTCTTGTTGCCCAATATTTACTCTTCCTGCGAGCATATAAAGATAGTTCACCGTAAGCTGAGCCAATGTCAAGATCACGGCGACTCTTACAATCTCCTAAGCAGGCGTGGTCGCATCATGAGTTTATCGTACGTAATAACAAATTTATTCAATTTCAACGCCTTTCCTAAGAACTCAGCTGGACAAACACCAAAACTAAAGGACCAATTAAAAAGTTTTCCGCATGTGTCAGATATTTTTCACGCCTACATAAAAACCCAGACTGTAAACACTTTTTCACATTTCTTGCATCTGAATCCTCAGCGAGTTGATAGGACGAGCAGACAGAATGGTGAGTAACTGTTCAGCTAAAAAAGAGGCTTAGAAACTTAAATTCTCTTTTTCTTTTAGCCTCTCTTTGTCTTTTCATACTGGAGTCAGACAGATTTTATTATTCCTTTAATGCTCAGAAACCTGAATTTATGTAATGGAAGTTTTTAGGACATGCCAGCTGAGAATTCAAGAAGAAGAATGACCTAAGATAGCTACATATGACTACAAGGTTTCATGAGTGATTTCCATACTCTTAGTCACTGAAAGTCAGACTGTTCTTCTCAGGAGAATCAAATTTCTGTCCAGGTTGTGCGATGAAATGTGTGGGAGAGTTCATCCATGATCACAAGCTTTGCCTTTTCCAGAGATTTCACAAGCCTTGCTTCCTCGGATGTCAGCATTCCTCCCTCTGTAATAAGCAATGGATGCATTAAACTTCTCCATGATAGGATCAGCGTCTCCCATGAAGAGACCCCCCAAAGTTTACTTCCCTAATGAGCAGCAGAGACTGCTGCCCATAATCTGTAGGTTAGCCTTTTCAGACATATCAATCTAAACAGAATCAAATGTTATTTAACTGACACAAATAGCCTGAAATAATAACATAGAACTTAAACTTTGGTATCAATTGCTTTTAAATAAGATTTACTAAGTAAAACAAAAGTGACAGGGAATCCTGCTGATTTAAAATGGAACAAAACCAGCTTCACTGCTTGAATCTGATAGCTTTTTTCGTTGTATTTTATACTTCCCATGTTTTTAGTTTATGAGGACAAGGATTGCCTCAAATTTTTGTCTGATATATCTTGCCAAGTTGTAACTTGAACCTTTTTTTTTCTTTGGCTTGCATTGGACTGTGTAAGTTTCATTTCTTCGGCATTAGTTGGAGAAATGAAACTGTATTCCAGCAAAAACTGAGCTGGTTGTTGCATAATTTAAGGGTGTTTTCCACACCCACATGAAAACACGGATGGCCAACTGCATGTCTTTTAATTCTTGTGTTTTTGGTAAAAATCACAATTATTGTCAAGTCACAAAGACAGACATTTACTGTAGGTCTTTTAAACGGCATCATATTTCAATGCCCTTTCCTGTGGATAAGATTCCACATCACCTCCTTTCATTGTATTTGAAACTAAGGAAACATCATTTTTTTAATTTAATTTTTTAGACCAAAAACGATGGATCAATGAACAAAGTTGCCAAGGTACTGAGTTTTTTCTGTGAAATGATTTATATGGGATTAGCTATTTAGTCCAGCTTTATGTCTCTTATCAAGGAAAAAATGAAAAAGACAATGACAGTGTCAAAAGTCTTTAGCATGAACTCTGTAATTCATTGTTGTCAATAAGATGTCTGTCTCATATCTCCAGGAGGAAGCAGACCATAAGAATTCTGAATGCAGTCAACCTCCAGATGTGAAACCTATTGTAAAGGTTTGTCATATTTTAAATTTATATTAATATTTTACTCGTGCAGACCTTGTTTGAAACAGACCCACTCATACAAACAACTCCTCTCTGCAGTTCCTCAGGTCCTGAGTTATACACCTAAAGTGAATGTGATTGGGTGAACAGATGTTGAGCAAATCAAAAGACAACTCTCATAAATACAGCGGGTTTTTAGTTTTTATGGAGTGAACAAAGATGCCAAGGTACAGAATTTCTCCTGTATCTACTGATTTGTACAGATTTGGATATTTATATGTAATGCAGAAGAAGTAGGCCACATTCTTGTGCTTTAGAGAAAATCACAGTCATTGCCAAGTCACACAGACAGATGTTTACTGTAGGTCTTATAATAAATCATATTTTACTACCTTTTCCTGTGGATAAGATTCCACATCACCTTCTATCATTGCAGTTAAAACTCAACTGAAAACTCATATATTACACATTTTGGATACACATTTAAATTAATATTTCAGGCCAAAAACAAAGGACCAATTGACAAAATTTTCAATGTACTGATTTCCTTGTTTCTACTCATTACGTGGGTTACGCTATTTAATCTAGCTTAGTATCTTCATAGAACACAAGAAATAATAAATACTAAAGGATAACAACATATCAGGAGTCTTAAGGATGTGTGCTGTGGTACATTTTGATCTATAACATTCCTGTATATCATCTCCAGGAAGAAGCAGAAGCAGACAACCAGGATGATAAGAGTCCGGTAACAGACAATAACAGTGTCAAAGTCTAAAGCACGAACTCTGTAATTCATTGTTGTTAATAAGATTTCTGTCTCTATCTCCAGGAGGAAGCAGACCATAAGAATTCTGAATGCAGTCAACCTCCTAATGTGCAACCTGCTGTACAGGTTTGTCATATTTTATATTATGTTACTCGTGCAAACCCTGTTTGAAGCAGACCCACTCATACAAACAACTCCTCTCTGCAGTTCCTCAGGTCCTGAGTCATACACCTAAAGTGAAAGTGTTTGGGTGAACAGATGTTGAGCAAATCAAAAGACAACTCTCATAAATACAGAAAGTCAGACAAAGACACATTCCATTTGTATTAAATCTATTAATTTGTATTAGTTGTATTATTTTTTATAAAGTGGAAAAAGATGTCAAGGTACAGACTTTCTCCTTTATCTACTGATTGATATGGGTTTGGATATTATATATATATATGTACAGGGGTTAAAGTGGGCCGGAGCCCTCCGGAGCTGAGCTCCGCCACCTCGGAGCTGAGCTCCGCCACCTCGGAGT
>JAPZDV010000006.1:14381246-14399521 GCA_029814665.1 Acanthurus lineatus
TCATATTTTATATTAATATTTTACTCGTGCAGACCATGTTTGAAACAGACCCACTCATACAAACAACTCCTCTCTGCAGTTCCTCAGGTCCTGAGTTACAGTATACACCTAAAGTGAAAGTGTTTGGGTGAACAGATGTTGAGCAAATAAAAAGACAACACTCATAAATACAGAAAGACAGACAAAGAGACATTCCATTTGTATTAATCCTATTAATTTGTATTAGTTGTATTATTTTTTATGAAGTGGACAAAGATGTCAAGGTACAGACTTTCTCCTGTATCTACTGATTGATATGGGTTTGGCTTTTTAATTTAGCTTTGTATTAATGTGATTGATTAATGTTTAAACATGCATTGATAATAATTTATAACATTATTTATTTTACAGGGAACAAATTCATCGAAGGCTAGGAAGGCTGCAGGGAAATCTGACTTACAAGAAACTGTTGACAAGCTTATCATCAATTTCATATGTGATAGTGTGCAGCCATTTTCAGTGGTAGAACAAGAAGCTTTCAAAGAATTAGTTACCACGTTGAAACCTGAAATCAAAGTCATCTCCACATGCAAAGTCAAAAATAGAATCCCTAAAGCCGCTGTGGACATGAAAAAGAATCTGACTGAAGAGCTGAGTAAAGTCAAATACATTGCTTCCACTGCTGATTTTTGGTCAGCTCATCAGAAACAATACCTTGGTGTCACATGTCATTGGATAGATGAAGAGTCCCTGGAGAGAAAATCTGCGGCACTGGCTTGCAAAAGATTAAAAGGACCTCAAACATTTGACGTGCTTGGCCCCGCTATTTACGAAGTCTGTCGTCAATACAAGATTGAAAATAAAGTTGTAAGAACGACAACGGATAATGGAAGCAACTTCATCAAAGCTTTCAAGTCTTTCAGGGCTCAGAGTGCTGCTGAAGATGAGGTAGATGAAGATGAAGCAGACACAGATGCAGACCCAGGTGATGATGAGGAAGATGAGGTAGATGAAGATGAAACAGACACAGATGCAGACCCAGGTGATGATGTATCCGAGTTAGTTGACGGGGTCAGATCGTTGAATATAAGAAATGATGAGGATAAAAAAGACCAAGATACAAGTTTAAGAGGTGATAGAGACTCTAGTCCGGAACTTCAGCTTCCCCCTCACCAACAATGTGCATGTCACCTTCTAAATCTTATTGTGACAGAAGACCTGAAAAAGCTCCAGGATGGGGCCTACCGTGCAGTCTTGGCTAAATGCAAGGGCATTTGGAACAAAGTTCAGCGATCTCATTTGGCAAGTGAAGTGGTAGAGGACACCTATAGGTTAAAGATTATTGCCCCCAAAGCGGGAAGGTGGAATTCAACCTACCTCGCTTTTGAAAGGATAATATGCCTCATTGATAAAAAGGGGGAAGAAGTCTTTGAGGGAATGTGTAAGAAGATCAAGGTGGAAATGTGAGTTAAATAAATTGTTTACCGTATACAGTATGCAGTCTATGAAGTTTTTATTGGTCACACACTTTAAAAAAAATGCACTTTAGGCTCCCCTAGATAATCTAATAGCATGGCTTGTAAGGTAAAAAAAAAAGAAGAAGATAAAAAAAGTTAATCCGTGTCGTAAACTGTTCATGTTGTATCTTACAGGTTGAGCTCTGAAGAAGTTAAATTCCTCAGGGAATGTTGTGTCATCATGCATCCTTTGGTGATTGTTTCAAAAACCTTCCAGTCAGAGTCAGACATCTGGTTGGGATCACTGCTTCCAAAAATCTACGGGCTACAGCGTGAATTAGCCAGTCTGGAGACATCAAGCACGTCCTGCAAACCGCTCATCAGAGCTCTGCAAGACGGCCTGAAGAGGCGTTTTGCACAGATGATGAAAGATCCTGAGTTGGCTGCAGCTGCCATCCTCTTACCTAAGTTCAAGACCACCTGGACTGATGAAAAAGATGTGATAAGTGCCGGTAAGGTCCCCAAAACCTGTACATGTGTTTGCATGTGTTGCTATTTGTGCACAGTGTGGACACATGTTTAAGTGCATATACTTTATATCACCTCAGTTATGCTGAAAATATTGTTACATATGAGCTTCCTTTGGTACCAAAGTGTCCTTTTGGTGATTTAGCTTTGTTAAATTTGACTGTGTCTTTGTGTGTGTTTGTGTTTTAGCTCATTAGTGTTCACTGAAACTAAAACAAAATTGTGTTTTCTGCTTGTATTTACAGGCCTGAAGTACGTGAAACAACATGTTCGAGAGACAGAGCTTGACAGTTATCTTAAAAGTACAGGGAAAGGCATTGAGGTGCTTCACAAATTCCCAGCCATTAAGGACCTCTCCCTCAGGCTGAACACGGCTCTGCCTGCCTCTGCTGCATGCGAACGCCTGTTTAGCACTGCGAGTACAATCTTCACATCCAGTCGAATCCAGGCAAAATCTGAAAACCTGGAAAATCAGCTCCTGCTGAAAACAAACAAAGCTTTTAGAAATTAAACTGCGTCCAATAATTAGGCCCTTTGCCTTGCTGTTTGTTTTTGCAAAGAACTGGGAGAAGTTTATTCTAATCACATTTGTTCTACGTGGAATTAAAGACCTTTTCAGTATTTTTTAAATGGGAAGTCGTTGGTGTGAGCTCTCTTGGCAGTTTAGTCATGTTATGCATCTTTATGCTTTAGTTTGATCCATTCATATGTTTATTGTATATTTTCTACATGGATCTTGCCTTTTATATTCTAAAACTACTACTTTGAGATTTTGCTTTAAACTTTGAATGTAATGCTTTAAAAAACAAATGTATTAAATTAGGTATTGAAATATTTTCTTATTGTGCTGATATATATATCTTGGGAATTTCTGTCTTAAAAATGAGTGGTGGGATTAAACATCTGTCTTATTTTATTAAAGTAGGACATGATAAAAAATATTCTGTTTTGACAAATAAGTACTCATGATTTACCGATATTCAGTTAAGTCTTTCATATTTAAACATTGATGTGTGTGTTTTTCATGTATTTTTTTCTCATGGACAGCGTAAATGAGATCAGCCAGCTGAGATTCTGCTACCTTAAATATATTTGACCTTTATATTAAAAATAAAGTATTTACAGAAAATTGTGTTTGATCTCCAAATATATATTTTTTGAGCTGCTAAAAGTTCAGGTTACCATTGAATTTTCATAATATTGACAGATAGGACAAGCAATCAGCATTTTAAGAATCATAAACTGGCCCAGTGGATCGATTTAGCATATTCTTACAAAATGTAAGTCTAATAAACAGTTTGATACAAAATGGATCAGGGAAAGCGAGGAACTTTATTTTAAAGTTGTTCTTTGTATAAATTAGGAATATTCACAACACGACAACTAGCGTGCTTCCGGCGGAACACTTAACTCGGTCTGTTGTTTGACACGGGCACTTGTACCAACGGACCAAAACGACGTGCCTGGAGAAATGGAAGTGTAAGAATATTTATTGAAACTAAATTTACATTTTTGAACAGTAAGTTTGTAAAACGGTTGATCTTAGTGATTTTTTGAGCTTTGCCAAAAATCTGTGATGAATGAACAAGAGCTACGTTTTCGTTTCAGTTTCCGGTTAATTTAATGACCGAGATGTAACGTAACAACTGGTTTTAGACACATATTCACAACCCATTGGTTTCAAAGGAAATATATTTAATTGCAGTCTTTTTAAAAAAATAGTAAGTCAGAAAACGGATCAATTGTTAAATTAATGATCGATTTAAAAAAGTGACGCTGCTCGCCGTTTATTTGATCAGACATTTGCCAACACAACACTGAACAGCCTCTGTTCATTAGATTCATCAGATTTCAAAATACTCGTTCGCTTAATTCACTTTACTTGAAACACAACATTGGGACTCGTGTTTGAAAATTATATATAAGCTGACATCGCCTTGTAAATGAAAATCAGACAAGTTTCAAGGGCTTCTTAACTTTTGCCTAGTGAAGTAATGCTTAAACAATAAGTTGATTTATATTGGCGATATTTGTCCTTAGTGGTAAATAATTCAAGCGATTCACGAAAGATAGTTGGTGCCAGTTTCTCAATTTTGAGTGGTAACCCTTTTTTAAATTATTGTAGTGGTAATAAAAATGACATATTTAAGTTTTACTTCGTGCTTTGTAATGCTTGGATTTTTTTTGTATTATCTCTTATTTATAGATTTAAGGATTAATCTTAATCTAAAGTTAATTATCAAAGTATAAATTGATAATTTGAATGAGGATTACATACAGTACAGCATTTTTGCTTTGTTTCCAAATGTGCTGTTCAAGATAGGTAATTGTGAAAAACAATAATAGAAGCAAATGTTTTGTGTTCCATAAAATTATTAAATAAAACGCCGTACACGTGAGCTTATATTATTTGGTTTCCTGTAAAGTTTCAAAAGGTTAAGAATAAAATTCTTGATGTTTAACTCTATGAATTTCATTCTTTTCAGCAAAAACGCGAATGCTGCCATGCTCAGTAACTATGAGGTAATGTCATGTGATATATTCCACTGTTTCAAATAAATCTTTTTGCACTGTCTTGTCAAAAGATAAAAACCATTTGGTGTCACTTCAGATTTGTCTGTCTTTGTGTTTTTCAGGTGTTTAAACTCCTCACAGACCTGAAGGAACAGAGGAAGGACAGCGGGAAGAACAAACACAGTATTGGGCAGCAGAACCTTAACACCATCATGTATGAGGTCAGCACGCGTCCTCTCAGTGTCTTCACCGACCCAACTCTGCTCTTTGAGTCTGTTGGTCCAGCAGTGTGCCCACAATTTCCTCTGTGTTTCAAAATAGACGCTGAAGTACCTGTCCAAGACGCCTTGCAGCAGGCAGAGTCCAGAGATTGTCAAAGACTTCCTCACCACCATGATGCCTCACAAACTCACAAAGTCAGAGAGCTCTAACAAGGGCATTTTAGATAAGTTCCATAAGATGCATATTATTTTTACATTAGCACATGCATTGTATGCATGTACTTTTTTGTGCTGTATATATTCATTCATATTTTTGTCCATCAGGGCAGAAAAACTGCAACTATTGAACCATCGACCACAGACAGCAGTTGAAATTCAGCTAGTGAGTATTAACAGTTACAATTGTTCATTACATGTTACCTTATCTCTCTGTCTCCTTTTCCACTGTTGGCTCTCTGAAAGGATGAGCCTCACGATTGACTAGATTTTCTTATTGTCATCATGTTTCACAAAAAGTGACAGTGAACTGATTCTACTAACAATTATTGTGTGTAGAAAACACATCAGACACATCAGTGAGCCTCACTGTTGCCTTGAATGCAAGCGCTGCAGTTTATGTTGAGTCAGTCAGTTAGTTTTTTAGAGCACCAAATGTATATTGATTCACCGACAAATGCAGTATTTACTCCTTGCTGAGTAATGTTTGCTAAAAAATAGTGCCCAGCTGTTAAGTATGTTAATTACAGGTCCAGAGTAAAGAATTTAGTTTTATCTTTTTGTGCAAAATGACAGAAATGGAATCTAAAATTCACAAGCTCTTTTTAGTGTAAAATCACCTGAAAATAAGAATCAGTGAGGTTTCATTAGCTTAGAATGAGTTTTTTTGTAGATACGAAGTGAGCAGGTCTTCTTTCAAAGAGTCAGACATGTTGCACCAACAGGTTTCTACAGTAGCTCAGAATGGACAAACCAAACACTGGCTCCAAGGAGGAATTTTGCATGTTTTGCAGCCACTGTAAGTTTTACTGCATGCTTGGAAGGAGAGGACAAGCAGATGGATTTTCAGTCAGCTGCAATTTGCAAGTCCATCACTAGATGCCACTAAATCCACACACAAAATCAAATTACTTTCATATTGATTTGGGGCAGAGTAGTAAGTTGTTGGGCTGGATCTGTAAACATTAAGAAAAGTGTAGAATAACATTTGTCTTATCTCATTTTATTTGTATTTATTTAGTCTTTACTTTAATAGGAACATATACAGCCAGTTTCAAAATCTTTATAAGGGAGTGCTTTGCCAAGACAGCAGCATAAGAGGTTTGACATGAAAAAACAAACCATAGACTTAAAACAAAACAACAAAAGAACTGTTGACGAACAATACACATTAAAAAAATCCCATAAAAGATGCAAGTAAAAACCAAAACAAGCAGTGCATTACATTGAACAGTGAATTAACTGTGTTCAGTGACATGACATGTATGTTTGGTGGTCATATAGTCTTTAATGCTCTTTTTACAGACTGTTTCATGCTTATAAAAAGACCTAGTTTACAGTGATCCTGTAGTTCTATTTATCTACTGACTTCTAAAATCATCTGTCCATAAATAATCTAATTAATCCATTTAGTTATAGTTCACCCTTTTTGTTTTATTTTGACCAACTAAATATGTGACGCTGTTCCAAAGCTCATGTATTGTGGGGCCACTTCTGTGCTTTACACTGCTAAACTCACTGTCAAGGTCACTCAGTGACAGGACATTTGAAATGTCTAAATCCATGTCATTTACGCTCTAATAGAGAACATGGCATGCACAGCTTGTATGAGCAGGCAGTATTGCTTCTGGGGGTTTTCAGGCATCCAGTCCATCATGTGATACATCAATAAAGTTTGGCGATGCAAATGGAAAAGTAAGATGGCCCTCACTTAGATGCAAAACGTATTTCCCCAGCTACAAAGTGATCTCAGACCAGCTCTGTTGGTAAAAACAAACATACTCTGTCTTGTTTGCTGATATCACATTACATGATTTCTGAGAGCTTAAGTTCCTGTTAGTTACCTCTCCCGATTGTTTGAATCTGCCAAAATCCGCACACACAAAACCGGATTTGCACAAACCAGCTATGCTGTTCATTTGTATGGGAAACAAACCAAACAGATAATGTTCATCAAACTAAGAGTAAATTGTGCTTTGTCATATCAGATGATCTTCAGAAAATGGAGGTTGCCATTCATCATGAAAACAGTTTTTATATTTTACATCGAAGGTGTCTGGTTATGTTTTTTTACCATTATGTTGTCAGATGGACATGTTGAACAAAATAATGGACAGTATGAAAGAGATAATGTTTTTTGAACATTTGAGCATGTAAATCATTTTTAGTAGATGCTCATAAAATTATAAACCTGGCAATGTGTATAATATATGTCAAATTCAAGGTCTTCTTATCTCATTTGGAAATTTAAATATCGGCAGTTGTGTGACAACTGGCAAACTCCATTTACTAATAACGATATGTGGTTGTGATGGAGCTTGAGGTGAGTCTGTTTTGACAACAAGATACCCTGATTTAGTGAAGGTGAAGTGAGTTTGAGTGTATAGCCCTGGACAACATTTTGAGATTAGTCCGAGTTATGGATGCCTTATTGTTCCAACAGACACTGATGATTAATTTTCTGTCTGTGTTCAGATGGTGGAAGAGAGTGAAGAGCGGTTATCGGAGGAGCAGACTGAGGAGCTCATCCAGACGATTGCAGACATTTTACCTGGTGACCCAGAGCAGGAAAACACAGCTTCAGCAGACGCAGAGATGGAGGAAGCCGGTGACCAGTCATGACACAGTGACAGGCCAGAAATGACTCATGCTGTAGGAGGAGAGCTGGAGGGAAGCCTAAAATGCTTGCAGAACTGGACTGGTTGATTTTAACTGAACTTTTCTGCATCATTGTTTCATCTGAGCAACTTGTGAATAAATGGGATACACAATGGCTGCCGGGCCATGGCTACATTTGAAATGTCTCTTCAAATGATTCACATTCAGATGAATCATTTAATGAGTGGAAGAAGAAAAACATGTTGTTTCTGATTTGCGGTAACGTACATGCATAAAAAACATTTATTGGTGAGTCACAGATGTGTTGTTTTGCAACTGACTGGTCACATTTATATTTCACATCAGAAAATGTTCATACAGAGACGAACTGCCATTAATCTGGTATATGTTTGGTTTCTAACTCATGTCAGTTGTCCGTTTCTACCATGGTGCATGGAGCTAAGGTTATTTTTGCTGCCGTATGACTGAGCTGTTAAACTTGCAATGGTACACAGCACTATTATACAGTAAATGCTGTATTTTTTTTAAAAAAACATGCTGATCCTTGCCTTCTGTAACAAATAAAACATACTCTCTTTATTGTGTTCTTTTTTTCCTTCACCTGCTGGTCTGTGAATGCAACACAAAAGTGGAACAACACCTGTGGGATGTCATGAACTTTTTCATGAAATTTTCAGTCATTTTAGAAAATTTGATTGATCTATCGTGGCAAATTCCTCTCCAGGTGTTCTTGTTTTCAATGCTGGGATGTTGTGAAGTAGCAGAGGAAGGATGTGCTGGTTAGGCTGTTTTGAACTTCCTGTGGGTTTAACACATCAGTTTCCTGTTCATATTCAAACCGAGACAAGTGAATGTTATACACACTGATTTTTTACATACAGAAGCCCCAAAAAAACCCCTCTGGGCCCATGGTTTTATTTAAGTGGCACCATATCACCACAAACGTCGTCTTAGGACACTTAAAATACATGGTACATCTTTTTCCAAGAATATAATTAACTGGTCAAAGCAAACAATTGCCCAGGAACCAACGAACCTCAGGGGCCAGGGGCCATCTCCCTGATCTTCAGACCCTGCTTTGAAGAGAGTATCTGGTTCAAAATATAGTTTTAAGGGGAGGTCATTGTTTACTTTTAAACCAGCTGCATTTTAATCGTCTGAATTAATCTGGGTTTTTTTTGCCATACAGCGGCCCTGGAGCCAAGTTGTATTGTAGCATAGATAAACTGTATGTGCTTCACATGAACAGGAGTTAGAGGGGCCTGTCAGGTCGTATTTGTACTCAGACACCCGTGCGAGTTGACATGGCCATGACTTTTTCAGACTCCCTCACAGTGTGTGTTCTGCATAGAGCAATACAATTTTGCTGTCCACCTATTGATGACTTGGAGGTGTTCATCCACTTCCATCCAACTTGACATGAATTATGCTAAGAGGCTATATTATCATTTGGTATGAAGATGAATGATGTTCTACATAAAAAATGATCTCTAGTCAACATGAAGGAAAGCCAGTCATTTATTTTCATTAAAAATATATATATATATATGTGTGTGTACCTTTAATTGGGTCAGTACTCGCCCTGCGTACTTATTACATTGATTATTAATGTATTCCATTACTTATTGATGAATCTCAGTGGCTACCTTATGTTCCACTGATTTTTATTTGACATGCTTTCCTTTTTAATTTGGGCGCATTTGGTCCTCCACAGACGCCAAAGCTATAAGGCGAAAATAAGAGAGTTACTAAAATCTGTTGTACTGATGAAAAGGTGGAAAAATTAAATAAAGCAGGCCCAACCTCAGCTTAGTCCCATAGTGTGAATACATTTCCCTTGTGGGCTTTTACCGAGAGCATACGAATCGATAAAGTTAAGTAATTTTAGCCTTGAGTGCTGAAAAAAAAAATCCTTTTTTTTTTCCTTTTTTTTTTTTTTTTTATCACTGAGGAGGAATTGCCCTTTAATATCTCCACCAATGGAAATCGCCCAAGCGGATGCGTTTTAGTATTCATAAGGCCCACGGACCAATCAGCGCGCAGCATTCCCTGCCTGGCCGCGCTCGTGCTCACTGTCTTTTTTTTCTACCTCCACCGTACAGCTCGACTTCTCACGGTGCAAAGTTAAACTCAGATCCAAACGCTGTGTAATTGTGTGTTTCTCACAACATTACATGGCGTAGACGTCTCATTTATTTACCTTCCTTTATAGATTCTCTTATGTGAAGAAACAGCGATGCGTCTGTGTGGATAAAAGATCTCCTGGTTTCAGGTTTTTGGATCAAGGTTCATGTGTGTGAGCCATTTTTTCCTCCTTTTTTTCGGCAGTTTCACAGACGTCGGTGAGTGAACACCATTTTTAACGGGTATGAACGTTAACGACGCGTGTAAGCTACACACAAATGGCTTACTGTTTCTAATTAAACAAGGTAAAGATGGTAAAATAACGCTCTGACATGCTTTTGGGGGAGTTACGGTGAGCTGTAGGTGCCCGCTGGTTTTGTCACGGTGTGTTTGGCTGATAGCAGGTCATCCACCTGGTGAAAGCTTGCTTTCGGGTGCATATTTGCGGACAAGATGCATCTTGAAGCCAGGCCAGATGTTCGTGGCCGCTGGGCCTGCGCCTTGCTGCCGTGGAATAATCCTATTTTTGCACACACAAACGCTGCAGCGACAGCTTTGATTCGACCTCCACCGACATGCACCTGGTCGATCACATATTTTGTGCAAGGCAGCAAATGTTCCTAATAATGAAGCAGCTGCAATGAATATATACATTTATAGGACATTAATTTCATATTTTTTGTCACTGACAGGAAGCTGTCATCTAAGCATTGAAAGAGCAAGAATAGCTCATACAAAAGAATATAATAAAAAATAGTAGTACATTTTAGAATATCACTTACTTTAGAGCATTAAATGAAGTAGTTTGAAAGATGTACATGCCTCTGACATTAATGCATCGATCAGAATAACATGGAGAATGTAGAAGTAGCTCTTGGTCTCAGACTTTCTCTTTAGCAGGAAGTTGGTATCACAGCTCCCTCCTGTGAGAAACAAGTGGGCTTTAGATTTAACACCCTGCTGTTCAAAGATGTCAGCAATATACACCTGGGTCCACAGAAAAGTTGTGCAATGCTGCAGAAAGGCAGCAATGCACGACAAAAGGAAACAGCTGCAAAAGACCTCTAATTCAGCTCATATTTTCACCACTGAGAGGAAACTGTCATTCTAACATAGTGTAAAGAAAGTTAGACTAGCACATGCCAAACTACATTAACACATAACACTATTTCAGTGTCATTTAATTCAGTGGGACTCATTTAGGGAGACAGCTTCAAGAATGTGCAGGCCTCTCTTCATTTATCATGTACAGACTGACTGTGATCATAGGTCACTGTTTTCTGCTTAGTATAGACTTGGTTGTTGGCTTATCCTTGATCTATAAATGTTCTGGCTTTTTTAAGGTCAGTTCTCAGATTTATCAGATTAAGTTTCCAGTGCTAGTTTTTGCATGAACCAGTTTATGAAACAGTATCTCGCTGCTGTAGAAGTTTTATTGGAACTGCAGTTTTCCAAACTATAGTCCTTATGAAAACATTAAACAGCTTTGAGAGGATTATTGTGAGTATTATGTAGCTTTGGAATTTTTTTACATTTAATTTTTCAATACTTTTAGCACCACAAATAATAATCCAATTCCTAGTCATTTTAGTCGAGTGGAAGCAAAATCTGGAGGTATCTGCCAAGGTATCTCAGAACTTATCTGGGCAAGACTATGTATGATCAGCTAACAGCAAAGGTTACTGAACAAATGATTAATTGATACAAGGTTAAAAAAAAAACAGGAACTGTATTGATGACAGATTTTGATATGTCATTTATCTATTGTGTCAGTACAAATAAAGATTTGCTCCTTTTCTTTGTCTTTGCAAAGAAAACTAATTATTTTGGGTTCCAGGCTGCAAGCAATTGGCGAACAGCACCTTAGGCTTGAGAAAATTTTAAAGGGCATTTTACACCAGCCACCAAAATTTGTAGTGCAAATAATTCATCAAAAAAAATGTGTACAGTTTAATTATTTCAAAAAATATGTTAGTAGCAGTCAGACATGAGAAAATACACTTGAATAAACCTGCCCTTTAAAGAGAAAAATCCCTTGGAGAGAAAAAAGCAGCAAGGCTCGTCTTAAACCACTGGCCTAATTCCCTGCAAACTCGAAGTGGCTTAATCTCTGCATGGAAATGCATTAGAATTACATGTAAAGCTTATGGATACTGTTGGACTTAGCCTGGCTTAAGGCAGCACCTAAGTATCCCAGACAGGCCTTGATGTCCTCATTTCCAGCTGTTTTTCCTTTTTGCTTTAATCATCACACTGAATTTTGCGGACAAACTGCTACGTCGGAGTGAGGAGCATTTCCCACGTGGCACCCAGATGTTAGGCTCCCTACACATTCAGTCTCAAAAGACAGATACCAGCATACCTCTGAGAATAGTAGACGCATTGCATATTTGCACTGAGCTTCTGTAGAAAGTAAGACTGTTAGTAAAAATACTGCCTGAATTAAGATTTTGTAGAGTTACAGAGCTGTAATGTGGCTCTAAAATGTTATAATTAACATTACTGGAATCAGTGATTTACTGAATTCCGTTATTTTGCAGACTTGTGTGTTTTTGTTTTATTTTTAGTTTGTTGTGTGCTAAGAGAAGGCCAGCTCACATTTGTGAAACCGCTGATTTGGACGTTAAAGAAGAGAAAAAGGGAAGTTGCAGGATATTACTCTAGTCAACTGTGTCTTCTGATGCTAAACAAATTGCATTGCATCTTTAGTGTGCCACTGAGACATAAAACACAAGGAAGCTGTAATTAGTGGCTTCAAAAACACTAACTGAGAGTGTGTCTGCATTCTTTGCTGCAGTGAACTTTAATATGGCTTAACAGAGGAAAGACACAAAATAGCTGTTTTGAGAACAAAAACTGGAAGCAGTTCAGCTCCTCTGAAAGCATGTACAGGTGTTCTCAGTGTTCTTGCTTATTTATGCGGGGTTACGGTTAATATTTGGAGTTACAAATATTATGTACCTTTACCTTATAGAAATATTACAAATATATCAGCATGTTGTGAAATCATGCTTGGATATGTCTTCTCACACAGCAGGTCGATTTACAGTACTGAGAAAACAATCATTTTGTGTCTGATTGTAAGCAATGTGAACTGGTGGTGGTGCACTTCTTAGTGACGTGAGTGAAGTGGTCTTGTCATGCTCTAGGTTGGAATGATGGATAAGAGACGTCGCTGGCTGTGGTGTGCAGCAGGCCTGGGTTCTGCTCTCCGACATCAGGGCTGAGGAGCTGCAGAGAAGTTTGTAGTCCCCCATTCCTACATCTTAATATCCAGTCCACCCTACACCCTCCTGGCCGAATAAGGCTTTTCTCAGAATCACCTCAGCTGTCTTTGTTGCAATCGTCCTCATATTCCTGGCTGTCAGCATGCAGCTATGTCTTTAAACATCCTTCTATGAAATTTAAGAGGTAGATACGTTCACATTCCAACAGCCATCCTCCTCAGCTGCCCCAAAATATTGTTTTATGAATCTGAATCCCAAACACACCCGGTAATGATGAGGAACACCAGATCGAGCCTTCTGCTGGGTTGCGTGCTCCTCTGCTCTGCCTCCCTGCTCTACCTGGGCATGAGTGGCATAGAGTGCCCCCCAAAAAGCCATCGATACAGGTGGATGGAGCTGAACCTGGGCTCAGCCAATCAGAGCTTATCCCTTACTGAACATTTCCCTGAAGACACTCCCCTCATCTTCATCGGTGGCTTTCCCAGGAGTGGCACCACTCTGATGCGTGTCATGCTGGATGCTCACAGTCATGTGCGGTGCGGGGAAGAGACACGAGTGATTCCTCGACTTTTGGCCATGCGGGCCACCTGGAGCCGCTCAGTGAAGGAGAGGATAAGACTTGATGAGGCTGGTGTCACTGACCAGGTGTTGGACTCGGCCGTGCGAGCATTTCTGTTGGAGGTGAGCTTGCCTGTACAATCTGCTCTCATTTGAGAAGCTGACGCCAGAAAAAAAATTTTTTTGTTTCTTGTTTCTCGTTTCTTGTCAGTTCAAAAATTGAAGTGTAAAGCCTGGACTTTGTGATTGTTTTGATTGGTTTTGAACAAGATAACGTTTCAGCCGGGAGCACAGCACAAATTGTCTATCTTATGTAAAACCTTAATGTCTCTCTTTATCAGTATGTTAAGTGCCCTTTCCTGTTATCATAAATGACATACAGTATATGTATATATATTCCAATATGAATATTAAAAATCCTGATATTCTAAATATATTAAGAAAGAATTATTGCTCTAAATGTGTTTTAGGTGATAGTCGGTCACGGGGAGCCTGCACCTCGCCTTTGCAACAAGGATCCGTTCGCCTTGAAGTCTCTCTCGTACCTCTCACGCATCTTCCCCAAAGCAAAATTTGTGCTCATGCTACGAGATGGACGGGCAACCGTTCACTCTATGATATCACGTAAGGTATGCAGGGTTTCTTCCTCATATCAGGCACTAACACTTCCTCACTGGCTTATGTTTGAAACCCACTTGATAAGTTTGCCAACCACAATATGACCAAATAAATTTTCTGTTTTGTGTTTACTGTCTGCTATGATCGTTCTCTTGTGTTTTATCTTGTCTCTATGCCTCCAATCACAGGTGACCATCTCTGGCTTTGACCTGACCAGCTACAGGGACTGTCTGACCAAGTGGAGCAGTGCGGTGGAGACCATGTTCAGCCAGTGCCAGGCAGCCGGGGAGGCAAGATGTCTGCCTGTTCGCTATGAGCAGCTTGTCCTCCACGCAGAGGAGGAAATGAGGAAGTTGCTTCACTTCCTAGAACTGCAGTGGGACCCATCAGTGTTGCACCATGAAGAACTGATTGGAAAGGCTGGTGGCGTGTCTTTGTCCAAGTGAGTATTAAAAATGTGTGTGTGTGTGTGTGTGTGTGCACACGTCAAGCTTACATCTTTTCTCCTGCAGTATTTAGCAATGCAGATGCAGTTTCAGTGTTCTGAGGTTTGAAGTTCCCTTATTTTTCACTTACTCAAACTTCTCTTGTGGTGACAGACCTTTCAGAGACATGCATCTCTAAACCTCGGCACATGAAACTGAAACTATCTACATGGCTAGATACTCACATATATCATGAAGGCTTTAACATGGATACATATACTATATTTGCATTCATTTCAGTTCTAGAGTTTCAGAAACTTTTGCGTTTTATTTTGGTAAGTAATAATGCCAGTCATGGTCATCAGTCATTTCAGATCGACCTTTGAAAGATCAACAAATGTTTTCCATTTCTATTGATTTTTGTCATTCTTTGTCAATGAATTTCTCCAAATTCCTTTTTGAATTTAGTTGCATTAAATGTTTCCACACAAGTCTCAAATTGATGAAATCATCCAACGGTTCTCATAGTCAAGAAAACACCTTGCTACAAGTGTTACAGAATTGTTAAAGTAATTTTGTCTTACAGTTAGTCTCTCTAAAACAGGCTGACTACCAAAAACATGTTTATATTTAGCTTTTTAAATGAACCAACTCTTGTATAAAACTGGTTATAAAACTGTCTTCAGTACATTTGCTGTATAGTGGTTTCACAGATCACAGTATCTCCTGTATGTTTTTAGGTTTCTGTTCTTGGTTTCAAACCTGATTTCAAATAACCTTGAGTGTATTTTTAATTTCTTTTGACTATCGCACGCCAGCCTGATTATCAGTGCCCAAAGATAAATTGTTTTAATTAGCAGAAATTCCCCTAAACACGCAGCCTCACTGTCTGTGTGCACACGTACGTGTCCGTCTTTAAATGTGCTCATGAAGAGGCTCAGTTCATGTTAATACATGTAAATGATAGATAATTACCCAGATTTTCATCTATGTGTTTTATAATTATTCCTCCTGTGAATTTCCACCTCACTGACTTATAGGAGCCGTTATATTTCAGGATAAAAGGTGTCCAAAAAAGTTTCCAGGCTGCTGTACTGAAAGGGTTTCTGTGTTTCCTATTTCTCACAAATCTCTGTTTCTCAGTCAAAGGAAGACATTCATGAGCTGTGGCTCAGATTCACCAGGCTTTGCTGTGCAGCTTTTAAGTGACTATAAAATCTATATAAAAGAATCACATATAACATCATACATCACCACATACAGCTCAAAATATCTAGATTTATTGTTCTACATATAAAGGTAAAAATAAACCAGATCATTTTGTCTTCTGTAACGTGGCAGGATGTAAGTGAAAGAGAGACAGTATAGGTAATTTAAAACTCTACTGATCAGTCAAAAATATTCTGTTTTTACTCGCTCTGTCCACAGGAGAAGTCTAAGTGCAGCGTCAGGGGAACTACAGGACTGTTATTCTGATTATAGTCTAGGTCGTATTTTGTGATTTTTTTTTCTCTTAATTGACTTTCCTTCCTGTGCGGAAGTTTGTGGCTCAGAATGATATTTGACAAGAACAGTTTTTTTAAGTTGAAAATGCTAGAACCGTGAAGTCTAGAGCAGTGTGAAAATGTTGGCTGGAAAAAAAAACACACAAGTTACTGCAGGAGAGTTTTTGACAGGTTTTAATTTTACTGAAATCTTGGAGAACAGACATTAAATGTTAATTTAGTCCCAAATAAGCATTTAAAACACAAGGAGTCATGTTGCTGCAGTGTCTTCTTGTCTAAATTTTTAGGATAGCAGTATGAAATGAAGCACAGATTTGAACGTTATACTAGTCATTTATTTGTGGATGTCTGCATTCAGCCCTTTATCCGGAAGAGCCAAACCTTAAAGGTCAAGTAAAGCTTACAGACTTTCATCGGATTTTTAAATTTTTGTTTTTCCACTTATTTGTCGTGATTAAAGTCAAGCTCCTCTTTGCAAGGCAGAAGTTGAGGGGATTTGATGGGAATCTGCTGCTTCCAACTGCAAAACTAAAACCTGGCACGTATTTGAAGGAATTAGGCCACATTCTGAGGGAATTAGCACCTTTATTTTGAAGAGTTATGCAACGGTTGGCAAAATATTAGTCACAAATGTTTTGTAACCTCTTCAGACATTAACAGAAAATGTGACATGTTGTGCTTCCTAATCATGTGCACGGGCTTATGTACACTTTAATAAATTTTTTTATCATATACCAAAATATTAAATACATATAACAATGTGCATTGTTTTTACTCCACTTGTGTTTGCTTCGTTTTTGCTTAGACATTTTAAACTTTTATATTGTCAGTCTTCAGTGGCTGCTTACAAGTAAAGAACTGTCCTTGTGTTTAACTCTGTGTGTGTGTGCGTGCGTGCGTGCGTGCGTGCGTGCGTGCGTCTGTGTGTGCTTGTGCAGGGTTGAGCGCTCCACAGACCAGGTGATGAAGCCGGTGAACACAGACGCACTCTCCAAGTGGGTGGGGCACATTCCCCCTGATGTGGTGAGTGACATGGCTGAAATTGCCCCCATGCTGGCTCGCCTGGGATACGACCCCCACGCCAACCCACCCGACTACACAAGAGCAGAGCCCATGGCGTCTCCATTCAACTACTCACGGGTGAGGTTGGATAACTGATCTCAGAATGAACAGAATTTCGCAGAAAAACTCAAATTTTTTGATTAGTTGTTTTGTGTGACCCAAAATATGCAATTAGCTGGTATAACATAGAGAAAAGCAGCAAATCCACACATTTGATGAGCTGAAACCTTGGAGTGTTTTGTATTTTTTTGTTGTTAAATTACTTGAAAGATTGATTGTTTGTCTGACTTGTTCATTAGTTTTCCTTCAGTTGCATTTTGAGCTCTCAGTTTCAGCACTACAGGTTTTCACCTACAGTTTATGCCTCCAAACATCAAAAAAATATTCTTTCTGTGGCTAGAGGATACTGTTCAGAGTTCAGAGTTGCATAAGTAGTAATAGTCTTATTGCAACACTGACATATTTAAATTTGTGTCCACTTTTAGAAAATAAAGAGAAATGTGGAGATGACAAATTTCAAGCTGCTAATAGTCACAGTCCCTCTAAATTATAAAAAAATAAAGAAATAAAGGAAAAAGCATTTTTTATTTCATAAGCATTTTTTTCACAATTTTTGCATCATATTTTAAAAAATATTTAAATGCAATTTTAATTTCTATTTTGTGTTAGGTATATTCATTTATTTATGAGTGAGAGAGCAGCTATCAGGGTGCACAGATGGTTTGCAGTGAAAATGGCTTAGATGTGTCACCTTTCTTCATATTCCTCAGTTATCTTAAGCCCAAGCTGACCGGTCATAATTCTTGTGGTCCCCATGTGGTATCACCATCATTATATAATATGGTCACCTATGTCACAATAACATTTCTTATTTTTTCCCTGCTGAGCGCTGGCCATGTAGATAACTTCATTCATAGATTTATAATCATAAATGAAAAAGGCCCAATGAGGAGATAGAAGAAGAAGAAGAGCCTAGGACTTCCAAGAAAAGAAAGCTGCATTTAAAAGACAATATCAGGAGCCCTACTTAAAAAATGGATTTATCACCACAGTTGATTTTCACGCTCCAAGCCCGCTCTGCATAAAATGTGGCAACGTGAAAATATTGTCTTACATGAAACTGGCTGTAAAAAAGGGTTGGGGACCACTGATTAAGATTTACTCTGTACAAGCATTGATAGTGTTTTTCATAAAAAAACAACATAAATTTTGTTTTTTTCTT
>JAPZDV010000006.1:14399621-14415757 GCA_029814665.1 Acanthurus lineatus
CACAGGTTAAGACAGGTCAAGACGCTCGCCTAAGTCACTGGTATGTTACCTCAGTTAAGCCCTCAAGCTAGCAAAAATGAGTAAAAAACAAACGACTTTGGAAAGCTTCTTTATAAAGGGGAAAAGGCCCAATGAGGAGATAGAAGAAGAAGAACCTAGGACTTCCAAGAAAAGAAAACTGCATTTAAAAGACAATATCAGGAGCCCTACTTAAAAAACGGATTTATCACCCCAGTTGATTCTCACGCTCCAAGCCAGCTCTGCATAATATGTGGCAACATGAAAATATTGTCTTACATGAAACTGGCTGTAAAAAAGGGTTGGGGACCGCTGATTAAGATTTCCTCTGTACAAGCCTTGATAGTGTTTTTCATAAAAAAACAACATCAATTTTGTTTTTTTCTTTTCTCAGAGTTTGAAAGCAACAGATGCTCCACACCCCAGTTAAGCAAAAGTGGAAATATGCCGTAAACCCGGCTTTGCTTTTCAACAACATGGATGCACCTTTAATAGAGACTTCCAGCTCAGCTGTGATTACACCTCACAGGAGAGTTTCTAAAGCGTTACATGTGTATTTTTGAATTCTTTGTAAGATGTGTGTGTGGTGCTAATGTCTGTACACAGGTGGAGTGTTTTGAATACAGACTCATCAAGGTGGTTTAGGGTTTACACCATGTCACTAAAATCGCATGTGAACTACCTGCTCAAGGGAGTTTGCTGCTGCTGTTTGCTTGTCACGTTTCCTTCACGGTGAACCGGCAGTGCGAAACTGCATTTTGACTCATCCTCTTACCTTGTACCTGAAAGTATTTCAACCTCTGTAAGTTGTTACGATTCACCACAAATGTGAATGTGTCTGACAAATCTTTCACTCACTGAAATTCAGTCAGTGTTCATGAAGCATAATGACTGTATATTTTTGGAGATGTACGTTTATTTTCTTAATAAATTATTTTGGTGTTAGCCATTCATTCAGGAATCTAAAGTTGTTTACTCTGAATTGAGGCTTTTTAATTGTTGTATATTGTTGAACATGAATAAAAAGAGCCTAAATGTCACATTATGATGTAGTTCATGTATTTTTTTTGCAGTTTTTTTAAACACATGCTACACTGTATGCAGCTATATATACATGCTTGTTTGATAGCCACTTGAGCTCCAGCATCTTCTAATGGTGCAAAGACAAACTTGTCTTTCTTGAGTTGGAAAAAAAAAAACCCTGAGAAAATGGAGCATGCTTCTGACTGTTAAAACATGGTATTAAATTACAGTTTAAAGTAAACATAGTTACATGCCCATATGATTCAACAATAGAATTAGCCACAGCTGATGCAAAGATTAACAACAGACTGAGGTAATGTTGTGTAGCAAGGCTAAGTGTAAACGCACAGCTGATGCTGTGAACATGACATTTAAAATCAAACTCTATGAAGCCACTTGGTCAAATAGATCCATCAACAAAACAAACAAAACGAGAACAAATTAGAATTCTGCAGTTTAGCTTTTTGTTAGAGACTTGATCAAATGATTATGGTATTAAAATGACCTTTCAGTTCTGTGTTGAACACTGAACCACCAGAACCAGGGCAGGCTGCTGGTCTTTAGATGAGTTCTGTTCCTCTGTTGGCAGGTAAGGAGCATGAAGCCACACCCTTCTGCTGCCGGGCAAGGTGTGCTGAACTGGGGTGGGCGGAGCCTCTGAGCTGCACCTGATCATGTACAGGAAACACCTGGAGAACTGAGAGACACACACAAACAGAGGACGTGGAAGCAGCAAAATAATTATAATGCAGGTTCTTTCCTCCTCAGCCAATGCTGGACAAGAAGTGAGATGGAGAGGATGCTAAAAATAGGCAAAATGTGCTGTTTGAGTCACTGACAATAAACTAAAATATAATTTTAGTATATATCATGAGTTTAACCAGACATATCTGGGAAAATGTGTGACCCTATCCTCTGACTGGTTAAGCCTATATAGTAGGTACACATGATCCTCAATTTTTGTTATGTTTTGAGATGAATTCAAAGTGCATGAAAAAGCTGTTACCTGGTTGTTGAGCAGCACATAAATAACAGGGTTCAGGATGGTGCTGGTCTTTGCCAGCAGAGAAGGGATTAAACTGGCGACAGGCGACACTGCGCCAGGCCGTCCAAAGGAAGCAAGCATCGCCATGACACCATACGGCATCCAGCACAACAGGTAGCCTGTCACCATGGAGACCACCGTTATAAGGACACGGCTCTCCCTTTGCTCAGCCGAGGAGCGGTTGATCGTGCTGACCTGCAGACACACAAACACACACACACACTGCTCCTTACAGACACTGATGGAAGTTCTGAGTGCCTGAGCTGGTTGTCACACAGAGGTCAAAGTTCATGTGTGTCATGCGCTCACCTGCCTCGCCACCGCTCGCAGGGCCAGTAGGATCCTTCCATAGCAGAAGATCATGAGTAACAACGGCAGGAGCAAACAGAAGATGAACAAGCAGCTGATGTAGGAACGACCTGCAGCCGAGCGCTCGTGCCACTGGACGGAGCAGGTGGTGCCGGGACCCTCCGGCCCGTAGCTGCTCAATAACACACAGCACATGCTCTGTTATCATACACACAAGTTCTAGCTCTGTGTCTTATGTTTAGTTTCTCTCTTTTACATGTACGAAATTGTAAGACAGCACAGGCCCACTTTCATTTTTCATTTGTCCACATTAATACTTTTATGTTACACAGAACACAGGTAAGAAGGCAGATCTCTCCTGCAATAAAATATCTAATTCTGAGCAGTATAGTTATAGTATATAGTTTAGTTGGGTGTTTGTCAAACTCAGGTAATGCAAAAGAACCAAAAATTAAGAAAGGGCAAGGTAAGGTGTAAAGTTTTGGTGATTCCTAAAGAAAGAAAAAAGTTGGTCCAAAGCTGAGGTTTTGGTGTGCACCAAACTCTTAGTAAATTTTCCAACATTTTACTCTTACAATGCATTAAGTAGTACTACTTATAATTAGCATTAATTAAACACATAACTTGTTAACTCATTATATCATAGTAACAGATTGTGATGTAAAGTAGGCAGAATATGATAATACAACTTTAGGCACAACATTAGCAAATAACCAAAGTTGCAATTATTTACTTTTATAGCACTCACCTCTTAGTTTTTATCAAAATACATAAGTACCAGCACAAACCTTCCTCCCATTTTCAACATTATTAGTCTAAATTATGTAATGAATGAACTAATGAGAAAGGTTAGGCTAGGTTAATATGGGAGCAGGACAGACCTGCTCCAGCCCAGAAGCGGCGGCACAGTCCAGGCTAATGAGTAGAGCCAGGAGGCGGCGATAGCGAGCCGGGCCCTGCGGTAGTGAGAGGGGTCCGACTGGGCGCTGCAGAGCACCACCGAGTAGCGCTCATAGGACAGCAGAGAGAGAGACACCAGAGATACTATACCTAACGGAGAGAGAAAGTATGAGGAAGTAAATAAGAATTTGATTGTTTTCAGGACCAAAATCAGTGTACTTACACTTTTCTCACAGTTTCCATCGCGCAGAAGTATGATATCACTAGATTTATTGACTGGTTTGGAAATGTTTATGAAAGAGGTGAGGTTTTGAATAATCTTTTTTTATAAAGTCTATGGTATTACCGAATGATGTTACGTTAAGTTACGTTTACCTCTCCTTCTGGTGTGAGAAACAGACAACAAAATGAAACGCACCGTTACCTTAAATAAAATTTAAGGTTTACCTTGATTTCTGGAAACACCTGAGTACACAGTTAATTAAAAGATTTTTTTTTTTAAATGTAGTTGTTTTGAAACATCAACGTAAAACTGTCACATGGACTTTTTTTTAGCATACCTTTAAGAAAATTAACCTGGCTAAATTTCTGAGAAGAGCCTCTTTAACCATTGCTCTTTCCTAAAAGCCTTCATAAACTTTGAGATCCTAAACACAGATTCCCGATCGTCCAAAGTCGAGCATCACTGAACTCAAATAGTAGGTTACTTGCTTTGATTGGCCGCTCACCGAAAAGCGCGTTTGAGAAGCCGTACCACCGGCACCCGTAGGTCCCGGTCAGCCACCTGCCGCGGATGCTTGCCGCGAAGCTGAGAGGAGTCCCGAAGATGCAGACGAGCATGTCGCTCGCGCTGATGTTGACCAGCAGCAGGTTCACAGGAGTGTGCAGCTGGGGGAAGCGCGAGAACACCAGGAGCACGAGGAAGTTACTGACAAAGCCCAGGACCAGGATGAACCCGAGGACAACGGCCACCGCTGTGTGACCCGCCCGGCTCAGCGCGCCGGCGGCGGGGTCCGACACGGAGCTGTGCGCGGTGCTGAGGTTGTTGCTAGGCTGCGGGAGCATTACCATGGCAACCTGGTTATCACTGTCGGATGACTTTAAATCAACAACAGAAGATGCCCGCTGTAAAACAAAGAAAAATGACTTATTATTTTTTTAATTTAATCTTGATATTTTTCCCGCTTCCACTCGGACGGAATGCACTTTTTCGGTCCGCTGATTGGAAACGCATGACCACAGGATGTTTAAATACCTACTCTGAAGGAGTGGGTGAAGGGGATGGGAGAGATAACTTTCTCTTTTGCCCACACACATGCTCCCTGTCTTGAAAGCAAATCTACCCCCTCTGTTCAAACAGCAGTGACCTCTGACTCTGATTAACTGTAATCAATTAACAATTTTTTAACACTTTTTCCGGGCATAGTAGCTGTTCTTTTTGCCATACTAACATTTGTGAAAATACTTAATTTTTAAAGATTAAAAACCCAAAACGTTAACAGTTTGGTAATGCACAAAAAAACCCAACTATATTTGTCACCACAAGTCCCTGAATCACAGGTTATACAGTTAGAAATGAATAAAAAGAGAGGAATATCTCCAAACCTTTAAGACTCAGAGGACACGCTTCCACAAAGAGAGAATTAAAGAAACAGTCCAACAAAGATGTGATTGCCAATGTTTTGCTACAGATGACCATCCCTCTATCAACAACATGGCTTCATTCTGTTTTGTTATTCGATTTCTTTCTAGACCAGATTGGGGGCCTCAATAACAGAGCCAACATATCAATAATACACACTGTGGTTGGCTTGGAGGATGAGCCAAGAACACATTAACTGATGAGGTGCTGAAGACATGAAACTGATTAAAACATCTCAAGACATTGTGGTCTGTTCTGTTAGAGTCAAGAAAACCTTCAAACCAAGTGAGTTAATTTTTGAAACATGAATTTGAATTTTTTTTTTGAGTCTTAAAAAAAACTTTTTTTTCAATAAATATCTTTAATGGTGTATACAAGCCACTCACACTTTGTTTAGGTCATTAAGACAAATTCTCCATTAACTTTAGGTGTGTCAGCCACTCTGTAAAATGTAGGGTACAACTCTGCCTCTAAAATAATCTGACAAGAAAAACAATATTGAAATCCTGCATGACCTTGCAGAATATATTTCTGAAACTTAAGCCTCAAAAACCTATGATGACTCAGCAATGCATTCATGGGGATTCATTCACTGGTAGTTTAAATTATTTTAAAATACATGGTCCTTACCTTCTCCAGTGATACTTCAAGGCTAATGCATGTTTTTATTACATGTAGACTCCATTACTACAATTTAGTGTTCACAGGCATCTCAAAAAGCTTATAAGTAGTTACTGCTCATTCAAAACTGATGATTTTAATTGTTATTATTAATATTTATGATTAATTATTATTTTGTAACAAATATGTTACAGATTATTTTTTATATATTTTTATAATTATTATTTTGGAACAAAGAAAACAGCCATCAGATCCAAAGATCCTTTGCTGTTCATTGGACCAGAAAAACCTGCAGTTAAGCTTCTTTCTGCACATCTGAACCAAAACTGAAATTTTCACCAGAGACACTTAATGTTAAAAACTGTTCAAAACCCACCTTTTATAGAATGTCGGTCTTTGAATTGTCAATCAGCACTGACTGACATTCCTATGATCCCCAGCTGTGCTTTGCACTCATGGCAAATGTTAGCATGCTAACATGCTAAACTGAGACAATTGATGTACATTTGTCAATATTTTTCATTACAATCACTTCTGCACATGTGCACAATGAGTCTAGTGCTAGATGTGCTTGTTTGCCACCTCTTCCAGAACCCATCTTTGCCTTTTTTTAAACTTAGGGGTCCTTACTTGTTACCTTTCACGCAAACATCCTGTGCAATCTTCCTCAGATGCACACACACACATAAATTAAACACAGAGCTAGATGTGGGCAATGTGAGACCTCATGTTAATCATCCCCTCAATGTAACAATTGATCAAGTTTTGTTATACACAACACACACTTGAATCAGATTACTCATTCCTCCAGTGTCTCTTAGTAGACGTAGAATAAAGACCTGAACAGCATCTCGTGCAGTCACTTCCATCCAGTGTGGCCGCCCACATGTCTGTGGTGTCGGAGTGCAGCTACGTCATCACATTTATCCGCAGTAATTAAAGCCATCATGGGGGTGAACAGGCTTCTGTGGGCACTGATCAGGTGCAGCTGCCTGCACGTGCTATGACGTGTCTCTTTACTGTCCAGGTCATCAGTTATTTATAGGAGATTTTTAGGGTTTGCAGACTTCAGCTTTTATTTCTCCTTTTCTCTGACAGTAAGGTCTGTTTCCACAATGTTCTTTATGAAGTCATTGCTCCAAGGTAGAGAAGAATTTTTTAGATGTCTATTGTTGTGTGATTTAACATGGGATTTTTTTTTCTCACCATGAACAAAAGTGAACAAGTAATGACTGTCAGTAAATGAATGATAGTACAAGAAGTTCTCTGATGTTTTACTTGTGTAAAAGTGGCAATACCACTGTGAAGAAAAACTCAGTTACAAATAATTTATTTCATTTTTACAAAAGAAAATGCAGAAAGAATTAAATTCAAAGTTTTCTTTGAGTACCAAAGAACCTATTATGCAGAATGACCCATTTCACAATGATCTACATCATGTTGTTATATTATGACTACTGTGTTCATCAATTATATATTAAATTTGGTAAAGTTATAACTTATTTTAATTGCTGTGTTTGTTTTACTTGGTGGGGAGCTTGTGGGTTGCTTTGGTAAAGACCTCTTTCTTCAGAAGATGAACAGAGTGTAACAAGTTTAAAAAAGTTTGCTTCAACACTGGCCACAGAGATGTGGTATAAATGTAAAGTAACAGAAATGGAAATACCAAACATACATGAAACATTTCTACATTAAAATGTCTGTAATTCATGTTTTTATGTATTCAGTTGTTTACTTATAATCTTGCATATATTTCTGAAATTGTTCAAATCTTGAGGTATACCTGGTTTCATTGAGTGATGGTTTTCTTACCATTTGACCTAATCTTGCCTCATCTCTGATTCATATTTGATGTCTTTCTTCTTCGTGTCGGCTGAACACAGATAAATTGGCTGTATTTGGGTTGTAGTATTTTAGTTTTGTTGTATTTCTGTTGCTTGTGATTTCCGCTGAGATAAATCTGTTAGTGGTCACAAGCTTTGGGGATATACAATATAAATTATTATATTTAATGTTATAGTTTAAACCAAGTTAATTATCCTGTTAATAATTCCAGGTATTACCTTCAGTAACTTTTGGGCAATATTCTACAGTGAGAAGTCCTAATTTATTTAGTATTTTAAATTTTTATGTAATATTTCTTGCCAATATTTTGATAACTTTTATTTAACTGATAATCGAAAGACCTTAAAACTCCTACTGCAATAACAAACAGCAACAGCACCATTACTGACACAAGTGTTGTCACTACATGCTGACCTGCAGAACACAAAGTCATACTGCTACTGGATCTTGTGAATAAAGATAAAAACATTTATGTAGCTGCTTTTTTGTTCTAATTCTGCTTTTAAAACTCCTTATATACTCAAAGGAGCAATGAACAATCCAGAGTGAACTGCTGGCATTTAAATAAAGTATGATGAGCACTTACGATGATCGAAGTTCTTAAAATCAAGAGAGCTTCCGCCTCTGTAAACTATTTTAATTCATAATTTTTTTTAGGGTTTTCAGCACAAAAGCGTAAATGAACTGGCATACTGAAGTGAAGAGAAAACTGTGTATAAGCAGCTGGTCATGTGCAGCTCCAATTACAATGTAAATCAAAAGCGATGAAAATAAGAGTTAACAAAATTAGGATTTTATTTCTCTACATTACAAAAATTTTTAACTGTCCATATCTCCCCCTTGTTTGCTCAAGACGGAGCTCTGCTGCAGCTCATTGTCAAGAAGGCCTGTCCTTACTGGTTGCCACAGGGCCTAAAACTGTTCATGTTAGTGTCTAGGCTTCCTCTTCATCACTTCCTGCCAGACTGCTGTCTGTAGAGTCAACTTCCTGTTCCTGTGATTCTGTCTCAGGCTGCTGTTTGGGTTCTGTGGTGCCGGAGGGCTCTCTGGGTTCTGTGGTGGTGCTGTCCTCTGCTGGCTCGGACGTGTTGTTCTGCTTGCTCTGATTATCTCCCTCCAAGAAATTAGACCAACCTTTCAGCCGCTCTTCCCGCTCACGTGTCGTCTCTTCCACCTGCATGTCAGAATTCACATGATAATGCATAACTCAAAAAGGCAAACAACTCATTCGAAGGAGTGATGACCAACAGACTCAGGCAGCCTATTAGTGTTATGTACATATGTTTAATTTATTAATCGCAATAACTTAATGGATATATAATAATATACATCTTATACTTAAGCTTTGTTTGGAGGAGCCCTTTAAAAGATCCACTTAATTTTATTGCCTCAGCCTTACGACCCAATACTTCTGCCTCATCTCGGTGCTTATTTGCAGACACAAACAAAATGTATGGCTGAAGGGACGAAAGGGTTGGAAAGGGTTGCATTTGGTTTACCTGATAGTCTGTTGTTCCATCCCAAAGCTGTGCAGACAGCTGTCTTCCACCAAACCAGCGACCATTGAATGACTGAATGCATGCATCAGCTTGCTCAGGCTCCTTGAATGCAACTGATGCCACGCCGTCTGGATGTCTCTGCAGCCCAAACACAGCCACATATCAGCTCTTTACTCAAGACACTGAGATAAAATTCAGATTTTTTCTACTATGAATCTGAAGCAGCGATAATGACAGTATACTCACATCAAATAGGATGACTTTCTTGACATCCCCAAATTTCTCACACTCTGACCGCAGATCCTCACGATACTCATTTAACTCAAGTGGGTCCTCCTACAAAGGACAACACAGAGACCACAGAGATTAACACTCTCAATGGATAGTGTGTGTGTGTGTGTGTGTGTGCATATGTGTGTTTGTCACAGTGTGTACATGCATATCTGTATCTGTTCACACCTCAAAGTCCTTGGGATGGAACATGTTTCTGATGATGACAACTTTTTCATGTCTTTTCCTCGCATCTCCTTGCTTTTCTGGTCTCCAGTCCAACTGTCTACACAGACAAACAGGAATAATCAGTGGGAATCCATGTGATGTGATAAAAAATTAACAGATACACAATTATTTGTCTTCTCTCAATTCACTGCAGCAATTTTGGGAATAAAGTTTATAAGGAGTTGAGGGGGTTTTGAGGGAGGCTGAATAAAAAGAACAGGAAGTTTAGTTTACTTCTGTTGCTGCTGCATCCTCTTCTTATAATCTTTGCTCTTCTTCTTCTTCTTGCTGGCATCATACTGGCCCTTCAGCTCAAACCGTGCTGCTTCCACATGGAGTCTGTAACCTCTGACCTCTGACTCATCAAGTAAACGCATGGCTAATGCCACCGACTCCTTCTGCAGGGAATTACAAACACACACAGTCACCTCACTGAAGAGTAATTCAACACTATCTTACACTTTGACATAATTACATTTCAGGGCTGTGAGTCTGTCAGCTCAATTCTGAGTTCTTCTGCCCTTTGGTTTGATTTTTGTGCTGCTATTAGGTTTACAAAGCCATACTGTTGCTTTTAGACAGCAATAAGGATTGTCTGATTTCCTCATTCAAGTAAAATGCTGCTTTGGGCAAAGTGATTTACTAATTTAACTCAATGGCCAAAACTTGATGGTAGTAAAATAGAAACAGTTTTTTTCTGGAGCTGACTAAGGAAGTAGCTAAGGAGCAAACCATCTCCCTTTCTTCTCATTTGTGTTGAGGCGGACCCTCATGTACCATCAAACTTGAAAATTATAAATTTAGCATTAGTCAAACAGAGAGATTGACTAACCTTAAGATAACAGCAAAGACCGTCTCCCTTGAGATTTCCTTCTTTGTCCTTGTAGAGTTTGACCTTAAACTCCTCAGTCATGGGGTCCCTCATCACAATGCCGCACTTGGACATCAACTCAGCAAACTCTTCAGTGCTGATGTCAGGAGGCAGGCCTGAGGAAAGGTGACCAGGCAAGAAATACAAGAGAGTAAGCTGAGATAAACAAAGTCGGCTACTAAGCTACATGATTTGACAATGATTTTTTTTTTTAAAAAAAGGCAACGGTACCAACCTGAGACATAGACGTTTGTGTTTTTATTGTCATCAATATCGAACCATCCTATAATGTACAAAAAAAGTTTCAGTTTAGTTTTTTTATAAGAAAGGCGTCAATCATAATTACACAAAGTAAAGTCCCGAAAGGCTACTGTTTACCTGTAATCCCTGTTAAATGTGTTTTTTCAAACTTAACTAAATTCTACAAACAAACATAGTCACAGCTGTAGACAGGTAGAGAGGTGAAAACATGCATTTCTAACTGCAGCAGCTGCTCCTTAAAAAATACAACCGTTAATTCCCATTTGTGTGTTAGTTACTGAACTGCTCTTCTCTCCCTGGTTGTGGATAATGCTTTACCTGGCTCTGCTTTTCTCTTCTCTCCTTTCTGCTTGGCTTCTTTTGCTGGGGTCTCATGCTGGTCTGGGTTTGGATTTTTGGTGGCATCACCTGGTTTTTCCTTTTCTGAAGGCTTGCTTTCTGGTTCCGGGGCTGCTGGGTCAGTGCTGCTTTTTGCAGCATTGTTTGCATCTGGATCTCCCTCTTGACTGAAGCCATAGTTGGCCTGGTAGGCTGCGATAAAGTCTTCTGTTATCTAGAGAAACAAAACAAACCTACTTAACATTAACGTAAAACTGGCTATGAGCAATTTTGCTACATCTCACAGAGGCTGTAACTATTCAAATACAATTAACAAAGATAAATGTCTCTACAAGGAAAAAAAAGTCTTTAATCCAGTTTATTTGCTGTGACATTTGTATTTAGAGCTATCTTGTGTTTGGGCTACCAATTTCATTTTTCAAGTGTAGTCATTGGCTAGTACAAGTTGGTATGATGGACAAATACAGACACAGAAATACTAGCAAGAAAGATCTGAAGCTCGGGGACTCTGTGAGTTTGAAAGACTTTTAATGCAGTGGATCACCAGGATCCACAGGTGGTCCCCAGTAAATATTGTTTTTTTTTGCTAGATTGTAGTCATTAACTTGGGTTATATAGTTAGAGTCATGGTTACACTCATGAATGAAATTGTGCCCACACATTAGGTGAATAAGCTCTCGATTATGGCCACATGAGTTTATTTTACCTGAAGTAAAAATGAGTTTGTGCAATCATTTGTAAAAATGAAATTGGTATTGTGGTGTGGTTTTATTTTAGCAGGTAGCATGTTGTGATGGTTGTTAATAATGTAGCATTATAAGGTAAAAACAAAGTGCGCCCTTGTAATAAATAAATAGTGATTTTATTACATGTTTTTACATTTTTATGCATAAGGGATGCAGAAATTGCACCACTGGTAAGATCTGAGCAAATGCATAGAACAAAAATGATTATGGAAGATAGAAGGGGAGAGGTAAAGAAAAGTTCATACTTTAGGGAACCAGGCCTTCTTATCATGGTCCCAGTCATACACAGTCCCGTCCTCTGGGTCAACATAGGTGTAGGGGTCAGAGCCGTCCACAGTTCTTTGACTGTAGAGTTCCTGCATCCGCAGTTGCTCCATAAACTCTTTGTTAGAATCTTGTTCACCACTCATCTGCAACAAAAATGAGTAACCTTCAATTAACCAGGCCAGTGAGCCATTACATTATACATGTGGCAAGTCTTTTAAACTGAAGTTGTGATGATTTTAAATTCTACTTTGTCATTTTAGAAATTGATGAATTATGAAGCCACAGTCTTGAAAAGATTTCGGATTAGTAACTTTCCTCCGAAAGTAAGAAAATAAAAGAAAGTTAACAGGAGTACTGTATCTTTACTGACTGATTCGTTATATACTGAACGGGTGCGTGGTTTAACCAATGGGTTTAACACAAGTAGTTAACCCATATGACAACAATAAAAATCTATTTAGGATATTAGCTTAAACTTGTTCAGTAAAATACTTTTGACTACCGAAAACAAAACACCTCCACCGACAAATCACATCTCTCTACAGACACGGTCATCATCTTGTAGCTTTGGAAAAGAGGCCAGTTGCTCTAAATCATCATGCTATGAATATGAGGACTGACAGACTGACTGACTTAATTACAGCTGGTGACTCTTGGACTTATTAAAATCGCTGCCCTTGTTTACACAGCCGCTGCGGTTCAATCCGTGTCATAATAAGTTACCGATGCACCTTTGGTGACATATGACGGCAGGTGCTAGAAACTTTAAACACTGGTAAATATTTTAACGATAGTTCATTCTAGCCAATATAGCTTGCTAGCATTACCTTTTACAACGACAGTCCAGATAAACTCAAATCTGGTAGGTGGGGGCAAAGATAAACCAAGCCGGATCCACCGTAATAAAGTAACCGATAGAATACACTGAGTTTCTGTGTTTTGATAAAATAGTCAGTAATTTAAATTAAATTTACCCTTAAGGTACTGTTAATGACTGCCCGCTAACGTTTACTCTGTGACACACTTAAATGAAGTACTTCCTGTGTCAAGTTCACAATGCGCATGCGTTGTAACTGCTTAAGGAGCGCTCGATTTGTAATACAGCTTCTACCTTTTCAGCGTAGCGACTGTCACAGTACAAACGGTCACTCCGTCCGTTAGTTAGTTAGTTGAAGACAGAGTGAGTCGGTCGCTTGTCTCATAAAAACAAACGCTCCAAACTCAGCTAACTAGTTAGGAAATATTTACGTTGGTTTGTCATGGCGGAGGGTAGCGGTAGCGTTAACGTCAGCCCAGCCAACCTTCCTCCAGGAGACCCCCAGCTCATCGCTATGATTGTGGAGCATCTAAAGAACCGGGGGCTGTTTGACGAGTTCCGTCGGGACTGTCTTGCCGACGTTGATACGAAGGTAAGGAAGGAAGGTAAGGTCAGCTAATGCTGCCCTGAATGCTACATCTGTGGTTTAAGTTCAGTTAGCCCCACTCAAAGCTAACGTTAGCCAGTATTGATCAAGCCTTAGCAGTGTGTTATTTTAGTTTATGCTTCAAGATATCGTCCAAGCATGTGTGTCATTGGTGTAAAATGACCAAGTGTACATCGCTGCTCCTGTCGTTGTCAGCCCGCTTATCAGAATCTGCGACAGAAAGTGGACAACTTTGTCACGTCTCAGCTGAGCACACAGGACTGGAACCCGTCCATCAACAAGAACCAGATGAGGAATGGACTGAGGCAAAGTGTAGTTCAGTGAGTGATACCTTTAACCGCATTTTACTTATTATATGCCCTGTGCACACTGTAAATGAGTATCAATTTAAAGCTTCTGAATAGTAAAATTACTACACAGTAGTGTAAATATTTATCCCAGAAGTTTTCTGTGTATGAAACTGAAATCCTGTCAGGGTATTCAGTTTTTGCATCACAAGGTTTACCAAATGTTTTAATAAAATGGGGAGACTCCTAAGAAACATTATGAAGAAAAAATGTGGTTAGAATCATGGCCAAAACTCATTCATTATTATTTAAGGAGTCGTTCATTTTTTCCTTATTTCATTTATAAAACAAATAAAAAATGTAATAATCTCCCTTACATGTATCTTGAGATGTTTCATTTTGTCCAACCAACAGACCAGGAGCTTCATCACATTTTTTCACGATTAGTTTTCTGTAAAAGTACTACAATTTTCTTTGAGTCATTTAAAAGTAGTCTTCATTGGTTTGCTTGTTTAGTCTCTTTTTTATCACTGATATTTCTTAAGCTCTCCATATGCAATATTAAACTCTTGTTTTTACTCTGTTGTTAAAGATCTGGTATGCTGGAGTCCGGTGTGGACAGGATCATTACTCAAGTTGTGGATCCCAAGATGAACCACACTTTCCGGCCGCATATAGAAACTGCCATTCACGATTTCCTGTCAGGAGACAGGAAGGAGGAGAACGCCTTGAGCTGTAACTCTGCAACATCTGAACAGACAGAACCACAGGAGGCCCCGTCTGTCTCTGGTCCCAAAACCCCCTGAGGTTTGTTTAAAAGCTGAAGTACACTTTAAGAGTCCTGGACAACAAAGAAACACGGTTAAGAAATCTGTATTTTCCCTCTTGCTGCAGATCCAAATGCTGGTATTTGCTGGTCTGCACAAAATGATGTATGACAGCATTAGCCTTCTGAAAATTACAGCATCAGACATAAGGAGGATGAACAAAAAGAAGAAAAGGAGGAGTTTATTTCCTGATAACTCTGTTATACCGACTGAAGTCAGGAGTGAAGAGCGTGTCTAAATTGAAAATGTTCAGCATGAGATGATGTTTCATTGCCTGTCTGCGCTGCATGAGACTACTGCTGGAGAAGATGAACAATGAGAGTGATACACTGTTGCTGCAGAGCACAGCTCTGCCTTTTGGAAATACAAGGCACAAACCTGGATTACTATTTTTCAATTTTTGTAGTTTTTGTGAGTGATTTCAGACAGATTTTTATTTTTAGAAAAATGTAATGCAGCTTTCTCACTTGGTTTGTGTATAAGACATTGTGCATTAACAACCTGTTGACTAACAATATGTTTAACTCAACAACTCTACACTGATTCAGAATGATGGATGAAATCATTCGATTGATTTCTTGTTAGGAGGATTAGTGAAAGAATCCCTCAGTTCCCTTCGAACTGACATGTTGCATAAATAAGGTGTCTGCAGGTTCTTGGAAAGTCTCAGATTGAATCATTGAAAGTAAAGATGTATATATATTTTGTTCACTGTCTACTGGTCTGAATTTCCATCCTACCATGTCAGTTATCTTTTTGGTGCATGTATTTAGTATGTAGCATTGAATGTTCATCCTCTCTGCTTTACTAAACACACTATATACACTTTGCTCTCAGTCTTCTTTTTTATCTTTACCAATGTGTGTTTCTTTGTATACTATTTTCTCTGAGTGAGGGCAATTACCTTTTCCTGCTCTCTGGCATGAAATCAGAGCAGTGCCTGTAATGATAAAAAGTGCCACTAGGTAGAGTAGTTGTTCTCAGTTATGTATTTTAAAGTAAGGGTTGCACCAAAAAGTATTTTTAGGCTCATGTTTGAAACCCTATGATTCCACCACCTGAAATGGTTTTACTGTGACTGCAGCTCATACACAGATCTAATCTGGACAATAATTGTATTCACCTTTTATGTTCAACCTGTACTAGAAATCATACCAAACACCCTGTAGAATCATAAAAAAGGCTCAAACCAAATTTATGCAATGTTTAACTCTATAAAATTGGACTAAAATCCACAACTAGTGTCCCTGTTTCCCACTTTTGTTTGGAATTTCAGTACAAAAATCATTTGCAAAACTCAGCATTACGTAGAGAAGCACGGTCACACTCAGAGCTGAGATAATTCCAGGCCTAAGCAGCAGTCTGCTAGTTTTGAGCATTTGTGTGTGTGTGTGTGTGTGTCTGAGTGAGTGTGTCATCACAGCTTGCTTAACTTTATTGATTTAACTACTTGTTTTGGCAGGAGACTGACCCACACGTTATGTGTGTCAGAGTGTGTGTCTGTAAATCTGTTGCTCTTTGTTCTGTGTGTGTTTGTAGCTTGTTATGTGTCTGCGCGAAGTCAGGCTTTAAGAATTGCAAACTGAATTTAGAGATTAATTATTTAAATAACTGTGATTGCCTTTTTAATGTAAAATATTGCAATGTAAAATATATATATATATATATATATATATATATATATATATATATATAAATATATAGCTCTAGTAAA
>JAPZDV010000006.1:14415857-14460154 GCA_029814665.1 Acanthurus lineatus
CATTTATATCTCTTGATTAGTCAGTGTGGTATCAAAAAATACAAGGCTTTACAACTATTTATTGTTACCTGTGGTTCTCTGTATAAGTTGAGCTAAAATTTCAGCTAAAATTTTCTCATTTACAGTAATGCTCAAACTATGTAATGACTAAACAAACAAATCAATCGAAATGTCAGCACACAGGAGCTAACTGTATGTGGTTTGTGTGAACTGACGCAGTAAACCTGCAATATGATCCTTGAAGTGGATTAAGTTCTGGATCCTGTAGTGAGATGAATGTAAGAGCAGCTGATCAGAGTTTATTAGCCCAAAGGTTATGCTAATACTTCCTCCTAGGATCAATTATCACATCGCAGATACTTGTGAATTTGTTTTAAATGAACTCAGACACACATACAGAGGCAGACATGTTTACCCCATGACCATGTGAGAGACAGAGTACAAGACGGTCCTCCATGTGTGTGTTTGCACAGTGGTGTCTATGTGCACTGATGTGTCATTTTGGACATGTGTGTGTGTGTGTGTGTGTGTGTGTGTGTGTTTGGTGTTGAGGTGAAGGGTCATTGTGTGGGTGGTCATCAGGGGTTTTGTGAGACAAGCTGTGGGATGTTGTTTTGAAGCAGGATGAGACAGAGAACGAGCGGGAAAGGTCAGGAGAAAAAAGTCCTCCGACAAAAGTCCAAACATCAGCCCCTGAAAGAGTATGTCTTCCCCAGCTGGGCCCCTGCATGGACACACACATAAACACACCCTGTCTACCTTGACCTCCCACCACAACAAACAAACACTTTTTTCATTCACTGAAGGCCTCTGGGACGAAGGATAGAGGAGGTAGGATAGCAAGGAGTGAGATGTATGAGGTATTTGATTGATCCATATGGAAACGCTGATGTCATGGTGTCACATGACTGTGGCCTGTCCCTTTATGAATGTCAAGGGTCAGAGGTCATGGCCGTCATGAGGCAAACATACAACCACAACAACTATGCTGCAGGATTTAAACGAATCATAAGGGAAAAAAAACAAAGCTGAACTCACCTTGGTGACCTCATCTCATTATTGATCTGAAAGTACTTCAAGTAGTTAGCATTGTTTTCGTTTACTCTCCGCAGGTTTAAAGAGTTCAAACAAACCACAAGAAGAAAAAACATGATCTTGCTTACTTGTAATGGTGTTTACTGAGATATCTCTCACAGAGATTTCTGCTTTCATCTCAATATAATGAGGTAAATTTGGGTTAACAAACCCAACATCTGTCCTAACTGAGGCTAATAACACCTTAAAGATTAGGTGCTGCTCATGATTACTAACATATTTAAAAACAGGATGGTTGCAGTCTAAGCCACAATGATTTTTTTTCTCAGGGTAACCTTTTTTGCAAGGCAGTTTAACCAATTTATCATACACAGCCTTGTATAGGAAATAAACCAACTGATGGTAACTTCACAGTTAGCTACACCATTGGCATTTTAACAAGTTTAAAAATTGTATCAACATACATACATACAAAGAATAGCAATTTAAAGTGTGCATATATCAAGGATATTTTAAGGGTTTATAAAGTGTAACTAATGGTGTTAGCAATGGCTGTGAATGTATAATAATGCTTTGTAAAGCACTTACATAAGCTTTTGATAAGAATAAATGTTGGGCTACATTAAGTTGTAGAGGGTCTGTTGGCAGGTGTTTATCCTTTCTCTTTGGTAATAGCACATCAGTCATGAATGTTGGAAATACAAATGTGCATGCATTTCTCACTTTTTATTATGTCACCAAGCCAGTGCATACAGTTTCCTTCCAGTGGAAAAAACTGATGCACTTCCATACTGGCTGCCCTACACGCTGTAAAATGAGTTCGTTTTGACATGCCTTTAAAATGTTCCCTGTGTTTATTTAATCACAGAAGTTCACTTGTTACACCTTAAATCTGAGTCACACAATAATAAATGTAATTTAACGCCATTGTTTGGAAGTCTTGCCCCAGAAAATTCATCACAACTGCCTGCATGCTAGTGCCCCACTGCATGCAGCAGTGTTTTCTTCACCCCTGCCCCTTACATAGCCTGAGTCCACCACAGACACAAAGCATTACTAATGATCCAATAACCATCAATGAATCCAGGAGCTACAATATACAAACCCTTTATAATTAGCATAAGGTGACACTAGATATTTTGCTAATTTATATAAGCATGTCAGACAGACATGATGTCAAAAATGAGTTTATAGAAATGTAGCCCTCTAACAATTTATAAAACCTGACCCTCTTCACACAGACTGCTCTCGCTTTCAGTCTGGGTGCTTCTAATACGTTCCTGGCTGCACGTCTCCCTGCCAAGAAAGCAGCTGCTTACTCTCAAACACACACGCACACACGCGCGCGCACACACACACACACACACACACACACACATACACACACACCACGGCTGACTGGTGGGTTAATTGAGTGTGGATGTCTTGAGTGGCTGACCTTCACGTACCCCCGCAGACTCCAGAGGAACAGGAAGACCTTATATGAGCATGTGCACTTTATCAATGTGAGATTTACCTATTTCTTTTCTCGATCCTCTCTTCTGTTCATACGAAACAAATACACACATACACTCTGTCGCTGGCGGTCCTCTCTTTCACTCATCAATGATAAACTTTTGGCTCCAGTGTAGGGCGCGTTCGCGGGGCTGCGCTGTGATTGGTGAAGACACGAACTGAGCCCGTCGTGAACGCGCAGCTCACATGCAGCTTTATATATTTCGGCCTTCATGCCACGGACATAACTGTATAGTGGACGCTTCCCTGCAAGGCTGCGCTCCGGCTGCTCCCTTCCCAACTCCTAAAGCAAACAAGTCATTCAAGAAAAATAAAACAGCTTCGGTTAGTTTGAAGCATGCCGGGAAACTTTTCCGCTGTGTTTTCTGTGTTTTCTCTGCTCCTGGCGTGTCAACAGGTGCTGACCATAGATCCGCATGATGTCCAGGAGAAACAAGTGAACCAGGCAAAGAGACGCCTCTCTCTGCAGAGCACAGGTGAGCTCCGACAGAAGGTGTATTACTGCGTGACTGTCTATCCTTTGTCAGCTTGCATGGCACACTGCATCCAGATATTTACAGGCTTTACTTATATTCTATTATATTTTATACTTCCCGAGCTTCTCGTGGTCGCACATGGGTGGTCTCCATTAATAACCGGTCCTTACAAATCGAAAGTATTTTAATCAGCACACAATGTTGATGGAAGCTTTTCTTGCTGTGGCTGAAAGAGTTTACTGACAATAAAAAGCCTGGGAGGCTTTGAATTTAGTGTTTAAATACGCGCTTTTAGCATTTAATCTGATTGTGTATATGGTTTGTGTTTGGACAGGATCTGGATTATGTCATAACTTTGCAGAGAAAACCTTGAGAACTTCTCCATGTTTCCTCTCTTTCCAGCTTTAACACTGATAAGCATAATTTGTATGCAAAGTCTGTGGTGTTGCAATGCTCCCTCTGGATCCCAACGGAAAACAAACAAAAAAAAAATTACGTAAAATAAATCTGAAATTTCTGTGATAATATTGATAACTTTACTCTACAACAAGGCTTTTACTAATACTACGTTAATAAGCCTACTCCGCGTGTTTGCGTGGAAGTGAGGTGAGTTAAAGTGACCATGAAGACACCTCATGGTATTATTTTTCGTCTTCTATATGTTGCCTTTTTATTGCATCGTTAAAATACTTTGCATTCTAAGCAGCCTATATAAGTATAAACTATATCATAGGCCGGCTGCATCTGTCCCGTGCCGAGCGGGGAACCTCTTGCTCTCCTGCTCTGTTGGTGGCTGTAATTCAATGCGCAGCTCCGGCGGCTCGATCCCGTCCAAGCACATTCCCTCCGTACCAGCGGGGCGGTGCATGACGGCACCTCCGGCCCCGGAGCTGACCTGCAGGCTGTGCAACATCAACAGCAGCAGTAACGGATAGAGGTCTATAGCAGCCAGAAAAACAACACACTTACAATGAAATATGTTGTTGTTTAAATCTGTGTTTATTTTATAAAAAACAAAAAAACAAAAAACAAAATAATCCAAACAAAAAGAAGCCTCCTCTGACAAAAACTGAAATGAAACACTTTTCTCTGCAAAATGAAAGTTGTGGTTGTTCATCGCTGATGTTAGATGGTTTCAGCTTGCTGTCTCCTCTGGATGATGCTTCAAACAGGCCCCTTACTCTAAACTCCACTACAGTGTAGCTCATGTAATAGCAATAGGAGAACTGTCCTATACAATAACACTATGACTGCCTTTTTTTGTAAAATCCAGTCAGTGTGCTGTCAGGTTATATGTTAGGAAACTCCAGGGTCATCCTGATGTGCATGTGAGGTGATTGTAATAGTGATATTTTCCTCCTTAAAGGTCTAGTGTGTTGAATTAAGGGGAGTTTATGTGTTTAAAATACCAGAAATTAAACTGAAGTTCTTTTTCATTAATGTATAATCACCAAATTTTAAGTATTGTGGGGTTTTCATTACATTAGAAGGAGCCTTTTATATTTACAGAAGAGAGTTCCTATCCCCAGGAGTCTGCCATTTTGCATAGCCCTGCTTCTACAGAAGCCCAGAATGGATGAACCAAAATCTAGCTTTAGAAAGGGTTTTTTGATTGAAAGGGTAGGGTGAGCGCAAGGATATTCTGTCCAGTGCAGCCTGCAAATTAACCACTAGATGGCACTAAATCCCACAAACTGGACCTTTAACATAGCACATATGATTTGGGAGACCTACTCTTTTCTGCTCTATCACTTTAGGGAACATAATACTCATCTCTTTCTCTCTCTCTCTGTTTTTCTCTCTCTCTTTCAGCTGAGATTCAGAGTTGCCTGGTAAGTTCAGGGGATGTCGGCTGTGGGACTTTTCAATGTTTCAACAACAACTCCTGTGAAATCCAAGGGCTGCACCAGATCTGTCTCACTCTGCTGCACAATGCTGGGCGTTACGACTCGCAGGTGGGGATACTAGTACTCATACTAGTACTCTTAGGGGGCTGGTGGTCTGTCAATATGTGCCAACTACTGAGATATGTTACCTGGCACACTGTGATATGTAGGCTAAGGTTAGGGTCAGGGACAGTGCCCTTGATTCACACTACGCTATTATTTTTTGATAAGACAGCATAAATTGTTGCAACACTATTACTCATTACTTGTTCTAATGATTTATACTGCCTTGTCGTAAAATGCTACCACAATGCAAATAGTTAACACGAACCCTTATTCTATCATAACTTGGCATAGGACTTAAGATATAAGGTAGGTAGAAAATACTGAAAGAACACCAGCATTTCTACGTGGTTCTCATTGTTAACCTTCCTTTTTTCTCGCAAACCAGCACTTTTCCCAGTTTGCCAGTACTCTTTCTGCCCTCTCCATGTCATGTTCTCTGGGCAATTCATAATGGCCCTGAATAATATGCATTACATGCCAGGGGACTCTATGTGATGCTCACCTGTTTCTGTTCTCGCCTGCCAGCTTTCCTCTGTTTGGTTTGTATGACACACTATAACGAGCGAGAGGAGGAAGTATCAAGAGAAAGATAAACCGCAACATAGTCGGCCTGGCCATTAGGAGCACTGGGGAGAAATCTCCAACACATGGGGGGATGCAGGCACTTATTTTTTCCAACATGAGCACTGTTCCCTACAACCAGGCACTTAGAAAAGCTCTTTCCGAAAGTATTTTGTTTCTCATTTGGCCCCTTTTTGCACTAACACTGACACTGTGAAACCATTTCCAGCAGCCACTTAAAAGCAGCTTAGATAAGAAATATTTGGATGCATGTTTTTATTTCATTTAATCCCATCAGTCATTGCAGTCATTTGTGAGGAATGCTTGTTGTGTAAAGAGCACTGTATAGTTATGCATGGTAGCACTGGTTACAGAACAAACTGAAAGGGGAACTGAAATGAGAGAGGGAACAGCCTGTCTGCTTTACTAGAATAGAAGTGTATGAGAGAGTGATGCAAGAGTAATGTGTCTCTAGTATGAATAGGCACAGTAGATGATGTTAAGTATCTGTGAGTGACTGTTGACTGGATAGCACAGTCTCATGCAGTGACAAACAATATGCTGCAACATAATAAGACACTGAAATGCAAACATTATAGCCATGGGAAGTGCTTATCTCTGCCTAGGTGGGGAAGTGTGCTGAATTTGCATTCTCGCTTGACTAAAAGTCATTTTAGCAACACCGCTGATTCTTTAAAGCAGCTATAATCAATATTTATGCAATGAAACAACAACGTCAATGGTTTTACTATATTAGGCCACTCTCACAGCTCTCATAGTGTCTTTTTCGGCCACAGAGGGCAGCTGTTTTCAACTTAAGGCTCTAAAACCATCTCTTCCCAGGGCTAAACAGCAGACAAGGCTAGCAACTAACTGGTGGATAGTTTTAACAAAGTGGAGCATTTAGCAGCTAAAGAGCCAGATGTTTCTCTCAAGAGTTGTTGGAGACCAAAAACAGAGCTTAAGGAAAGAGACTGTTGGACCTACGCTCCCCATGTAGCCAGGAACACGACTTCAAATGAACAATAATGTTGCAGTGTGACTGCTGGATGTGTAAATAAGCAACTGTTTGCTAACATAACCATCGTGGGTGTCGAGCAGACAAACACAGTTTGATCCATTCCATGCTATTTCGTCCCTGTTTTTTTAATAATTTTCTTCAAATGCTGACTGTTGCTCAAACGCTATAACATGCAGGGAAATCCAAAGCTTGGCAGCCTGCTGAGTTATGGCTGCAAAGTGATGACTGGACTCCAAATCAATGCTAATTTTGTCATGTGTGTCCTTGATGTGAACATAGGTTACTGACTGCTAAACACACTGTTTGTAACAAGTTAATGCTGTAATGTTTGAGCTGCATGTTTTTAGCTTGTCATGGAGTTTATCTTTCAGATTTGACACTGACATCAGAAATGTTCCTCTGATTCCTTCTGTTTCTCTCCTCCTCCTCCTCCTCTCCCTCCATTGCCCCCTCTCCCTCCTCCCAGGGTAAGTCATTTGTGAAGGATGCGTTGCGGTGCATGGCGCTGGGACTGCGCCAGCGCTTTAGCTGCGTGAGTCGACGGTGCTCAGCGGTAAAAGAGATGGTGTTTTCCCTCCAGAGAGAGTGCTACTCCAAACACCAGCTCTGCCTGGCGCTACGGGATCACATGGACACCATGGGCAACCTGGTCCAGTTTCACCTCATGTTTCCTCCAGGGTGAGAGAGATGCACATCCAGAGAGTAATAAACAAGTATATGTACACATACATGGAGTTTGTCTTTGGTTTTATGTTCCTTGTATGTGAACACATACTTGGTGAACAGATATCTTCACATTAATGTAGACTCTGTCTACAAAAGTTTTCCGATCATTTTTTGGTCCTAGTAGTATTAGTTTATCACGTTTTAGAGAGCTTTGGTTAGCTGGTAAACAGTCCATGCTTATTGGTACACAGAGTTATCATCAATGTTTTTAACAAAACCTGTGATTTTCTTTTCTGATTCTAAATATTTGCTCTGAAAATAAGTCAGTTTCATTTATTTTAACTTCCTAATGACTTGATGGCAACTGATGCATGAGGGGCTTGGAAAATGAAGAAAGATAAAGAGTGCCATGGTGCTGAAACTGACCGTGTCTTATATAGTCTCAGTTTAATTTTTTGAATATACCATATGCCTGTGTAGAAGGTAATTTTTCTTGTGTTTGTGTGTTCCAGACCATACGTGGAGCTGATGAACTTCCTGTTGAAGTGTGGAGATGAGGTCAGGATGTGGGTGGGCCGGCGGCTGCGTGGGCAGTGTGAGCAACACTGGGGGCCGCTGTGCAGCAGCTTCAGCGGCATCTGCTCCCTCAGCCAATCAGACGCTCCGCAGTACACCGCTGCCCCGCCACCCACCACACCCTGGCCTATCACTGCTCAAGGGCCCCTGCAACAGCCAAGCAGAGCGGCGAAACCAGAGAACAGGAGCGCGATCAGTAACATCGACAATGTGACCGAATCTGGTCTCCTCGTGTCTGAGAAATCCAATGTTACTGCCTCATGAACTGACAGGAGAGAAACAAAGAGGTGCAGACAGGGTACACAAACATACAAAGATCATGCACTTATTACTATTATTGTAGTAGTAGTAGAATGAGAAAAAAATAATTATAGTGGTAGAAAAATTATCAAAGTACTCAGTGTTGTACTGCTGACGAAAGCAATGCAACATAACTTATTTAATCTTTTGGGTATTAGTGCTATATTGATATTTTTTCTTAACTTGACTTTGTACAAGGATGAAAACCAATTATCTACCTCACTTCAACATCACAGTTATCCAGTGTCTGTGTCCTTTAGCAAAGGGCACTGACACACACGAGTTAACACTTTGTTTATAGCTCAAGTGCAGCTGATGGCTCAAAGTCAGTATTCTACCTATTTAAATCTGTTTTTGTATTTATGAGGTTTGTTATTTTATGCGCCTAGTGTTGGGCTGCAGACTGCAGGAAGGGAAGCACTCTTTGGTTATGACGTGTTATAACATGTATTTTTGACGATCACATTTCATACAGACCCCAGGTTTCAAGCTAAGTTTTGTAAGTTTTTATTTAAATGAATCTAAAAATACACTTGTAAGCATTTTGATTAAAACTGAATAAATCACAATTATGTCACTAGACACAGAGAAGTGGGTTTAATGAGTCAATTCTGTCTTAGAAAAAGGTTCTTTTACACAAATTCACAGTGTAGCATCGTTCATGGTGATAAGAACCGAGCATCCTGCCATCTACTGGCACATATTTGTATGACATCATATCTCTTAAAATGTTGCAAATATTCAACTTTATTAAAAACAAACAGACATTCTGTTCTGTCAACTTTCACACAGTCAGTCTGACTCAACATGGTATGTAAGTAATGAGATTTCTGTTTCAGTAGTCTGGACGTCTGACTGGAAGGAAGAAAGGCACAAGATAAACTTTTTGATAACTGTAACTACAGAATGTTTGGAATAGCCGAACAGCTGTCCAGAGTCCAGACCAGCATACACAGTTTCTATGTTAAACACATACACAAACACACACACATAGATTTTAATTTGAACTGTAAACAAAAGAAGGATTATAAGCCTTAAACCTGGTTAATTCTGAATGCCAGATAAAATATTAAAGATCCAGTGTGTAGGTTCTAGAGGGATCCATTTTAAGAATATGGTCGAAACTGATCATAATATTTAATAGTACGTTGTCATTAGTGTATAATTGCCTGAAAATAAGGTTTTTTAGCTCTTACTCTTACAGGCATGAGCTGTGACACTAATTAGCCCTCAGAACCAGAAAGGCCTAAGGTGACTTAGCTGAGGCTCAGTCACTTTAGAGTGGGTCCTTCATATCCACAGTGGGAGCAGGTCTTCTTCCACTGGGTCCGCCACATTGCACCCCATTGTTTGACAGTAGCCCAGAATGAATAAACCGAAAACTGGCTTTAGAGAGGGTTTTTCATGTTTTTTCGTGGCTGTTAAAGGTTTTCCTGCATTCTATAAAGGAAAGGGCGAGCATGATATTCAGTTGCATGCAATCTGCAGCTGTACTGCTGTGCCACTAAATCCCACACACTGGTCCTTTAAGGCCTCAGTATGCTTCAGAGCTCTTTTCTAAAATAGTCCCTGCATAAAGTGTCTGGTCACATGTGCAAAGGTGTAAAAGTAGGCAGGATTTGAACTTCTCTCAGGAGCTTGTGTCACTTTTAATGCGGCACCACAAAGGCCCTCATAGAGACACAGTTTGAAAGTGTGCATCAGTATCCTTATTTGTACAAACTGTCTTATCTAGACCACACAGTTACTCAAAAGCCACTGTATTTTTAGAGATGGCCATGAGGAGGCAAAGCAGCCCGGGCTTTGGGTGCGACCATTTACAACAAGAACAAAAACTTTTGCTTTTAACAAGTCGTTCTGAAGCATACTGAGGCTGTAAACCTGTTGCATGAAACCTCATATTGCAAGTTTAAGTCACTGGGCTCCTTCAGTTGATGGAGAGATTACAACAGCCTTCATACCCATTTCATTATCCCACATATTGCATATTCTTCAAGTTTAAAATGAGGCTGCTTAACATGAACATTGTCACCCGACACCATCTCCATGTGCTGACAGTCCAGTCTTGTGTCTAACTTTCCATATAGTCCATGGTTTTGCTTCATGTCTGTTAACTCCATGTGGTAACACTATGCAGAGTAAAATGACTGGCAAACATTCCTCTGAAGCCTGTGTGCATACCCTTTAAAGGAACAGGGGTGAAGTAGCAGCCATCCAGCTAAATGAAAGGAAATAGACGCTTCTTGAGGATGTAGAGGACGGTGGCGAGGAAGAGGGCCAGAGCTAGGAAGATGAGCAGCTTGTCTGTCAGCTCCCGCCGGTTGTACTTGAGGATCAGTTTCCTCCCCAGGTGGATGGTTCCTGTCATATTTTTAAACTCCTCGTTGGTTTCCTGCACCGTTCTGGAGGAGGTGGCTGTGGTGAGGAGGAGGAGAAGCATTTAAGCTTTAAGAGGGAGGAAGATGGATCAGGAATTGTTAAAAGGAGACAGGAAAGAATATACAAAGATCTCATGGGGAAGTACATTGCCGTTGATTGGGTTTACCTTTTGTACACAAGTTCCAACCGAAACAAAAGCGTATAAATACATTTTTGAGTTTTTCTCTTTTTACCCAGTGTGCTGATGGTGTCCTCGCTCTGCTTCACCTGTTCAGCCATCATCCTGCTGATAGACATCAGACTCTCTGTGATGTTGCTGCTAGTTTCCACTAAGCTTTCTTTAGTTGCTTTCCTGAGACAAAAGCAAACACAAAATTTCACAATCAAGTGCTGTAGAAAGTAATTCACTCATATATAGTTTAACTTAATTTAATTTTTTTTTAAAATATTGTATTCTGTATGGAAGTGAAAGTTTGTGAACATCTAAAATATATGTTTCTCATTTTAGGAACATCCAATCTACCAGCAGAATAATCAACAAACAAATGCTTCATATTTATTATGATTTATTTATTAAATAATTTAAGCAGTTAAATGTAAAAAGTACAAACTCGAAGTTATGGCATCACAAACTAAAAAACTAAAGAGATATCTTCTCAATGATGAAAGCTTAATGTGGACAGGATTTATGTTACGAAGGTAAATGAGTAATAAAATATTTCCCCTCCTTCTCCAAGCTGACATTCTGGACATCATTTTCACCACTGTCAAATAACAGGAGCGCTGCTCTCAGACAACGATTGTTGCAGGAAAACCCTCCAACCTTCATTACTAGCAAAATTTGTTAAAATTATTTACCATAATGATTTAGCTGTAATTAAATTGTTAACAAAGACAGTTGCAAGCTTCTTAAATGTTCTACTTAAATTAAGTCTCAAAGGCTTTACAGGCTGGACCTAAATTACTGGGAGAGCAGAGAGTGTGCCAAAAACTCTGAGTAATTGGACTGAAAGTAGTGCTGGATGACAGACTTTAGGTAGTTTCCTCTGCTGAAGGAAATCACATCTGAATGGTAATTTAGGCTGAACAAAAGCAAAGGACCTGTGATTTAACAGCATTTTACCATGGCATAATTTCTTCATCATTTCTGCAGCACAGTAGAGCTTCAGCAAAAATGTTCTAACCTCTGTCTGGTGCTCTGATATTCTCCTCCACGCAGCAGTTCATCCTTTTCCATGTTGTCTATGGCTAGTTTACAAGCCAGGTTAGCTTTCCTCCAAGCTGTCTGGTTACTGAAATTAACAGAAGAAAAAGAACAGAAACCAGCTTTGAGAACTGTTGTTCTTTCTTACCCACATCAATCCTGATTTAGTTCTTGCATTTATCTGCTTTTCAAAGTCTTAGTAGCAGGCTTAGTAGCTTAATAGTAACTCAAGTAATGAGTTGAGTAAGAGTTTCTTTTACCGAACTCACTAACCCTTTCACTAACATCTATGAGATGTCAAGTGTCAATAAGCATAAATTACTGAACACCAAACTTTCATACCCTCTTGACCTACCTAAGGAAAGTGAGGCAAAGCCAAACCTGTTGCAAAAGAGGAATTGCAACCAAACATGACAGCTCATTTTTGATGTGTTGACTGAGATCAATTATCTTCCTTGAACTTTGGATAGAACGCTGGCATTTTTGTCGAGACTGAATATGTTAACAAAGTCAGTGATTCACAGGGCATATATTGATGATTACTGTCAAACAAGCTAGTTTTTTACACACACACACACATATATATATATAAATGTAAATTCACACACCTCAACATTTGCTTTCGCTGGCTCTCCGTCTCTGCCTGGATGGCCAGTCTGTCCGTCTCTCTGTCCTGCTCTTTGGCCATTTGTTCCAAATCCTGAGAATAACAACACACCACATTGAATAAAACAGTTTGGTTTATGCAACGATATGTCAGGCCTAACACAGAATGTGTTGGAGGTGAAGTCTGACCTGTATTCGGAGCCTAAGCTTGTTGAACTTCTCTTTGACCTGAGAGTTGAGCTCCATGAGTGCTGCCTGAGGTCCAGGACAGTCCCTGATGTCCTGCAGGTAACACACATACACACACACCAACATTTAAGTGCAATCATTGGTGACAACCGAAAAGTTAAGACTAACACTAAAACACAACACTGAACGCTGAGTTTTTATAGGAGACACATGTCCAAAAACTGACAATTACTGGAGAATGGGACTAACAATTATTCAACTGCCAATCCTTCAACTGTATTTGTTACTTATTTGATATATACAATGAAAAATAAATACAGGGATCGGGCAATCAGAAACCCAAAGTTTTGTCTAATGTCTAAAGTTTCTTACAAAGTTCAAATGTTTTTGGCATTATTCCTGACGTATGTAATGTATATATCTTTTATTGATGGCAGACTGTATTGCTCCTCATCATTTGTGCCAAAGTCAATACATCGTGTCAGTAACGAAAACGTCTTTTTAAAAAGTGATACCGTCCATTAGAGTCTGTGAAATACTCTTGCGAAAGGCGTTTTTACCGCCAGACGGTGACATCGGGTGACAAAATTGTTTACAGTAAATAAAGAAAAAGATTATTAACGTAATTATCGCAACAAAAATGTGCAGAAAATGTCCTTTTCCTTACTGTCTCTTAAAACGAAGTTGTCAGGTATAGCTAACTGTCAACTGTATTGCTGTTAGCTAACGTTACCAACCTGTTGTATTTTCACAGACAATTCAAATGAACATAACGGAAACCAGCATAAGCAAAATATAAAACAGTTTAAAGACGAATAAAGCAAAGATTTCAGTTCTTACCTGGACGAGAGCCTTAATTTCTAGGTCATATTTTATAATTTCTTGTCCACAAATCCGTACGTGAACATCTCCTGAAGACGCCATATTTGTTTTTGTATGGCAAAGCTGGAGGCCCAAAATACAGCGCGCTCTGCCGAAGGCGAAGGGAGAGTTGTGACGGTTTCCCTGTCAGAATAAATAACTTAATTTCACAAACAGCTAGCCTAAATCTACACAGTTAATCAATACAAAGATTAATTCTACCCTAATGTTTACTAAAAACACCCTCAACTACTACTAATACCACTTTAACATGTTTAACGCCCCCTAAATATAAAACCTAACTTAAATGCCATTTTACTTGTCTCTTTCATAGCTGTCAGATCAACTCAGAGGCACCACTTGCACGTTGATAAATACTGGATGTATGAAGAAAGTTCTGACTCATTTAAAGGGGTACAGCAGCATCCTATGTACACAACTAAATTATACACATCTCTTTACTACAATCACATTAAATTAAATTAGGAAAGAGAGGGAAAAGGCAAACAAGTGTCAGATATGTCCAAAACCAAAGGTTTTCTGGACATGAGTTCAGACTGTACATTAAGATGGATTAACTAATGTAGATTAAAAGTGCAACCCACCTGTATAGAGCCAGTTTGAAGCCCAAAGATAAATACAGAATTAGTAATAATGTCAAAGCAGTAAGATCTAAGACTTTCTGCTGTGTAAAGGATGAATTAAAATAACAAATAATAATAAATAAATATGGACACTTCTTTCTCACTTAATTGATTATTGTTGTCGCCTCTCTGGAATTCAGTAGTCTAAAATCTCACAGACAAAAACCAGTAGTGAATTAATCCTCAAGTACTGTCAGTTTAGCCAAAGCCTGATATAGCTTAGTCCTCTGTGCCTTAGACCTGCACTGTTGTCCAACACCGTCAGTGAATCACAGGGTAACACTGAATAACATGTTCTTTGATTACAATGAAAACTGTCACCTTGAAGCGGTTATATATATATAAAAATATTATAACAATAATTCATTAATTTGATAGGAGGGCACCAGATAACTTCTCTTTGATTAAGTGATGTGCTAGAAACATATTAACACATTGTTGGTTGTGGACTTTTTGTTGACAATCAAAATACAGAATAACAGGATCCGAGCTGACCGAAAAAAAAAGGCTGTGACCTTTTCTACATTGTTTGCCCTGCAGTTGATTCTCCTGAGATGGATAAAGACTGTGTCTGATCCTGCTCATTTTCATAACTGAATAAATCTCCAGTAGCATGTTTCAAATCAGTCATCCTATACCCATGCGCACAGTTACATTTACCAGTGAAACACACAAGAGTCAGGATGGGGTGCTAATGGTTTTATTGTTTTAATATTAAAATCAATAAACATAATCAGACTATTGTTGTGGTTACAAGCAGAGCTGTGGTACCAACTCCCGGCTGATACGACAGAGAAAGAATGATTTAAAAAATAAGAAAATGAAGAAAAAGAGAGAGGCACAATAACACAACAGAGATTCAGGGCAGGTGTCCGCAGGATGTCGAGCAGCCAGAGACAAAAACTGTCAGAAGCTCTGAAACAGAATGAGTTGTTACAGTACAAACCAAATAAAAACAAAAACAAAATCTTTTAGATTTCCATGCCTGTGCATAATGCCGCCCACTCTGCCTCCGAGAAAAAAAAAACATACAATGTAAAACAAAAAGAAAAAGTTAGATAAAACAAAAGTATAAACTCAGCACGACATTTATTACACAACATAAATATAACAACTGTCAAGATATTCGAACAGGCATATACAGTATGTGAACTACAAATATAGACGTCATTGCTAAAGAGAGGATCAAGTTAGTTTCAGCAGGATACACTTTCTGCAGGATTTGCTTCTTTATGAAATTATAATTCCCAAGAGATCTATTATAGAGCACTTAGCAATGAAGTACAGCCTTCCTACTGAGACCGGGGAGAGGAACACACACAGGACTAACTACAGAAAGATCCCATGCTGTTGATCTAATCAAATAAGTTACCATACAAGACCAGAAGCATCATAACAATGGCATGTAGCTGTGGAGCTCAAGATGACCGATACCTCCCACATCCTCTACATGTTTGGACTTGTATGGATTTCCTATAAAATCTTCTTACTGTCTGTCATTAGTATCAAAATTTAAAGGAAAAAAAACAAAGAAACAGAAGAGATGCTTTAGGATCAACATTTTTCTCTTTGTTAAATGCCTCTCGCTCCATGCATTTTGGCAAGTCTGGAGGGAGATGTAAATCATTGCAGTGTGGGATGATGAGCTGGATGTGTTCAGCTATGGAAAGAAGGGTTTTGTTTTTGTTATCTAGGGTGGGTTGTTTTTGTTTGCTTTTATAAGATCAGTCTGCGGAAGAGGAAAACAAACCCCCCCTCATCATTCATTGCAAGAGAGGGTGAGGGGTCTCTGCCCACCAGCCTTTAGTGACCCCTGGCTAATCTCAGGAGCTCCCTGACAAGACAACTGCGAACCAAAGTCCCTCTGAGGAAACACGAAAAAAAAAAATTTAAATCTCTGGCGCAGCAGTGAAAACTGATCTAAAAACTGATCAGATTTTCAGATTTTCCTTTTCAAAGTTAGTGAGACCAGGCAGGCTGACTCCTAACCTGCTGTGAGGCACCTGATCCTCAGTCCAGAGTCGTGACAAAAAGAAGAGCTGTGTCAAAGGCGACTCGATCAGCCTGGTTTAAAGGCTCTGCAGCCTCTTTCTGACCGAAGCAAACCTCCAATGACAGAACACTTCATGGGCTTCACAGACAATTACTCAAGGTGACAATGAAACTGCAGCTCTGGGAGCTTCTTGCTTCCTCGGACAGGAATTAGGGCAGAATATAAAGCATAGAAAGTATATAGTAGTAGGAAATGAAAGATGGGAAGACAAAAGCAGACAGAAATATCGGGAGTGACTACGTTTTTGTATTTTTTTTATATCATTTGTTACATTTCTCTAATGTCAAACAAAGTTTTCATTACAATAAGTTGTTTTAATGGCCAAATCTGGTAATTTTAAACCTATTTGTCTCCTATTTAACTCAATTAATGAAACATTGTTTCTGTGTGAAAAGAACAAACTTCCACAAACCTTTTTCAGGTTTTTAATATCTCCATCCATACTAAAGTAAATGACTAACCTTGTCCTTGTTCAGAGTCAGCATCTGAAGTGACCGCTGGTTGCCTGGCAACCTCACGGTGTCAACAGGACTCCAGGAAGTCAGTGACCCGTCCAGAAAATAACACATGTTAAATCTAATGTTTTCACACTTTGATTTTTCCACAGATAAAAGCAAAGAAGTAAACTTTCAAATATGGCTAAATTTTTCCTTAATGTGATGAGCAACTGTGGCTGCTAATAATGTGAAGTGACAGCCAACATAAAGTCTTTAATGAGCCTCATTAGCTCCGTCAGTACGGCTCATGTAGATGATTTAAACATCTTTTACAAATGAAGCAAATTAGCAAATCAAAATGCTAATTATTTTAATGATCATGTAAAAAGCAGCAGTTTTCTTTTAATTAGTTTTAATCGGATTTTGATTAATTATCTATTATATCTTTAATAAATTGAAATAATTTATCTTTTGACCTTTTTTTAGCTTTTTTAAACAGATTTACAGGGTTTTCATAATTTCTAATGTGCTCTTCTAATGTTAAAGTAAACTGTTTTGCAATCTTGTGTATTTATTGGAAGAAACCTTTGTTTTTAACTAAAGATTAATCAATGATTGTCTTTGCATCTCCAGGGTGCAGTGATCTGATTGCACAAAAAATCTCATTTAAAGTACATGATGAAGTATTATCACAAATATATAGGTATTCTAATAACATTTTAAGTAAAACTACAAAAAAAAATAATTATGCAATCATTACTGGTTACTGTCACTCTTTTTTTAAACATTTTTGGTTTCATTGTTACTTTGATTTGTGTCTGTGAAGTCTGACTTCTGGTTAAGCCTGCTTCAGTGGAAAAAGCTATAAAGTGTATTTTCAACAAATTGTCTCTTTGCATGTTAATTTATAGGACGAAGCAAATAAATAGCAAAGAAATGGTATAAGCATGGGGTCAGGGAAAAAGGCAATAAAACATAATTTAGGATTAAAAATTCAAACGTGCAACAGTCAAAGCATAAATATCAAACCAAAATATCAATTTTAAAAAAAGTTTTAAACACACAAGCAGGACCTCGCCCATGTAAAGATACAACATTCATGATCTTTCTGGATCCTGACGACAAAAGTCTCCCTCTGTGTTCCAAACAAAGTCTGACAGGAAGTAAAACGACAGGAAAAAGCTCCACTGGACGCTCACATCTGTCTGTATGATCCTGCTGAGGAAGACTAGTCTACATTCATCAGCAAAGCAGCAGCAGCAGAGTTATACCTCGCTATGTCAGCATACAGCAGTGCAGCAGTCAGAAACACGGGACTGACCAGAGTCACCAACAGAAGGAATAATATGGCTAATACAGCTTTTTAACGCAGCCATGTTAGCACCCAGCCACAGACAGATTAGCACCACAGTTAACCTCCATGCTCAGTTTGTCGCTTCATTCGCAATCTGCGACTCAGTGCCAACACTGACTTCAAGGAGGGTCTGGCACTTCATTATAGCAAAGTTAAGAAAGGGAAAGTTCTGTTTTATACCTTTTTTGTTTTTTGTTTTTTTGTCTTTCTCAAAAAGGTCAAGATGCAGCAACACCGTGCTCCATGTGGACACCACAAAAGAAGAGGAAGAAGAAGAAGAAGAAGAAGAATACACTGTATCTGACTAGATAAAAAAGCAGACCCAGGGCTCCCTCTGCCTCAGACACAGTGGAAGTTTGCTCTTCTCTACACGGACAAACCAGCGGTGATAGCAGCAGCAGCCAACACAAAAAAATAAACACGATAATGTGGCGTAGTGGGCAGAGAAAGAGATAAAAACAGAACCAGGTTTCCCAAAACACTGTTTTAGTTTACAAATCGTCATTTGGGTAATTCTTTACAAGAGTATTTTCCTATCAGTACATGACAAACAGCTCTTGGTGGCTGTCAAAGGCTGATTATTATACAAAAAGTATTGATTTGGGGTTAAAATGAGGTTTTCTTTTCATTGTTGTACTTCAAGTTCAGATTTTGGGAAACCCAGCCCCTTGTTTCTGTGGGGAAACCCCCTCCAGACTGACAGAAGGTGCAGATTTGTGTTCTCATATATTTAATTAAGGCACCTGGTTCAGCAGGCATCATATTCAAAGTATTTTTTTTTCCTTGTATATGTAAAAACCAAGTGCAAGGTGAGTAACACTGTTGGTTTTTTTGACTGTTTGAAGGAAAGAGGTGTGAAAAAAAACTGGGTTTGTGGGAATAATAATATACTGTATTTGTGTCACAGACACTCTAAACCAAAATCGAAAAAATCTCTTTGTGCTCATTAAATAGCAGCAAGTATGAAATCATTCAACTGAGAGTGCAGCGAGTGAACTTTGTGACGATGGAGACGCTTTCGGATGGTTGGCCAAATCATTTTTCTAATCTGCAAAGGACTCCAGACGTCGTTGATTCTCTCAGTGCTATGCAGGGAAATCAGCATGCAGAAACATCACTCCCACTGCATCTTTTTCTCTCACAGAGTTCATTTGTGTATGCATGTATTCACACAGGGACAAATGTGGGCAGAGGGCAGTTAGCATACAGCCTCTGAAGCTGAGGTGTTTTCACAGGCAACAAGGGCAGCTCACATGGTTTCAAACAAGACAGAAATCATTTGAAATGCCTAAGAAGAAGCTCAAAGCCAGACTCTGAGATCTGACATCACAGCCAGCAGGAGGTGAGGGCGTTTAAAACACAATTTATTCACACCAAAACATTTGGTAACGCTTATCTTACAGATCTGTAATTTTCTAATAATATATAGTATTTTAATTCAAATTATAGGGAAAACAGTGATTTCTTAAAAAGGGCTGTGGATACAGCTCAGACATATTGTCACTTGTAAAGCTGTTGTCCATTATTTAATACTAACTCTTCTTTTAGCTTTGTTTTTTTTTTGTCAACAAACTTTAAGGGAAAGATTTGCCTCTTTAGCTGCTCTGTTTTGATCACAGGTTGGTCGCTATCTGTATCCGTCTATCGCCTGTGACCAGACAGGAAGAGTGCCAACCTGCTTTTTGATGCCCCGAGCATCTCACAAACACACAATGGTCTTTATGAGATGCACTGGGCTTTAAACAAACTCCACTTTAAACCTATTTTCCTCTATATTAGAAGCTGGTTGCAACTGCTTCACCTGTTTCACAAATGTTACCGTGTGTTAATAAACACTTTTTGGAAGGATGTTGCTGACTGAGGATCATGTTGCACGTACGTGTTCAGGTGACCTGCTTTGCATAGACACATTACATGAACTGGAAGTGTATCAATTTGACAATATCTATTTTCCCTATTTCACCATTACAAAGTCCTTAATTGAACTTACTTGAATTGATCTAAAAGTAACAGATTACAGACACAAAAGTAAAACAAAGCGTTATCAAATGATTCTTCTCAATAATTACACCTGCTAATTAATCAACAGAAACAATACACCAGAGTTTGTGTGATGATTTTATAGTTTGGTGAATATTTTGTACCTCAAAAACAGAATAAAGCTCCCCTCTGACTTTGGGCGGTGGTGTCAAATCCATGAGTCTGACTTTTACAAAAGTAACAATGTTATGCTCAACAATAATGATCATACAGGTCAATAATACAGAAATAAACACCTCAGACCAAGAATCAGACCAAATCCTTCTCTGATTGGTCCAACGGGGAAGTCTGTATTGATGACAGTTATTGAGAACAATAATCACATGGACAATGTCATTTGAGAGTGGGTCTGAACGCAGATGCCGTTTTGATTCTTGGATTTTGTTTTTTCCGGGAAAATGAGAAGTAATCAGCACCATGTGACAAACCCCAGTTGGATCACAGCTGGAAATCTGAGTCAAATCCTTTCGTGAGAGGAGAAGGTCGTAGGCTGCAAATGTTTGAATACCGATTTGTGATTTCTTGACAAGTCTGTTGGCCTTTTGTTCAGTTTCTTTAGAGAGCATTGCACTATATTGATTGACATTGATAATTCATAACACACACGCACACACACACACACACACAAAATATTTTGTACAGAGTAAAGAATGGCGACAATAATTGGAATACATAAATATATTTTCTTTTGATTTTATATGTCATCACATATGTCAGATAGAAGAACGATATTACCCTGATTTGCTGAAGAAGAGCTTTATGGATCCACTTAGCTTTTATTGGACAAGAGTAGCACAAAGTTACACACTCTATTAGCTTAATAGTTGACTGTATAGGATTTATGTCATCAGAAATAAAAAGAATCAGGAATAGTTTTACTGGCGTGGATTTTCACTCACTCCTTGACTATTAAAATGCCACAGAGTCTCCTGGTTTGAATGTAAAGTTGCACAGCTCGCGCCCATCATGTTAAATGTAAAAACCTGTGAGGACTCTTTCTTGAACCAGCCTCGTGATCGACAACAAAACACACACGCTTCTCTTGTCAGCCGCACTGCTGAGCTGGTCTACTGTGCGTCAACCAGCGGCCCTTTAACCACTGTTGACCCCCCTACCAGACCGGGCTTAAATGTAGCTGAAAAAATGCTTCAAATATTGTCCTGAAAGATACAACTGAGCACAAGTAGTACAAATTTTTGAAGCCACTTTTTCAGACATAAATCACCACGTCTGCTACTTCAGTCAAGGTTGTTTTGAGCCAATCAGGCTGAATGGTTTTGTTGTTATTGTTGTTGTTGTTGACCGTATTTTGGCAGAACAATGTCATAAACCTCGGGCACTCCCCTTGGCAACTGACATGCCTGCCATGTTATTATTTTTGTTTGTATGTATGTGAATAGTTATTTAAGAAGGCAATAAGTGTCCGGATTGAGTCTCCATTTGTAATTGGCTTGCCATACAGTACAGTGATATAGTAACTTCCCCCAAGGCGGCCCGGAACAACATCTTTCAAATGGGCTCTTCCTGGCCGCCCCAGGCTAAACCCCTCCTCATTAAGTCACAAGTAGAAATCAGTTTACAAATGATAACAATATAGCTCTCTGGAGAAATGTGTCTACACTGTACATCACCCTGAAGAGGAAGCCAAAGCAGAATCAGTTTTTCCATAGGAAACCTCTACTGAAGGCAAATGAATCAAGACGCCAAGGGGGTCAGCATCAGGATCAATGTAGGGGCCCTGGAATCAAACCCTCTTTTTTTTTTTTTTTTTTTTTTTTTTTAAGACCACAAACACACTATCCCCTGACCAGGAAATAGATATATCCCCTCAAGACACTGGGCTTCCCAAAGCCAAGAAATGATTCGCTCTCAAAGCACCGCCTCATATCATTACATGGCTCCAGAAACATGTAGATGTAACCCTCGCCAGACTTTACACCTATTCCTTGCTAGTTCATAGACCTAGCCAAGTCAGGTAATAGACCTATCCTAGCAAGTAGTCGTCAAGTATACTTGCAGCATTCACACCAGGCCTTTTAGCAGCAAATGGAAGAAAAAAATGCTTTTCTTTTTGTTTGTATTTTTTTTCCTTTTTTGGACAAAGTGCTTTTGTTTTCAAACATATAAGATAGAGTATTCTATACATATATCTAACATTTAGAAGATACATATTAACTTATAGTCTATTTACAAAAATGAATCACTACTAAGAAAATAGCTATGGACGGTAGGGGAGAGCAAGTCATTAGGCTACAACTAGACTAAGAAGTCAAATAAGAATCATGGATACTCATCATTCTAGTTTCAGAAAAAAGCACCATTTCTCCCTTTTTAGACAGAACAGAAAACAGTAAAAATATATATATGTACGTAGCACTAGCTGTTATTCAATCACACGATACAGAAAGACCATAGCTCTGCATCATCATCATCAGACATCAAGTTCATTCTGTGAAGGCGTCCTTTCTGAAATCAGCCTCGTCAAACGTGTGTTTTGTTTTGTATTTGTCTCCTAACTGAGTTAAGTCTGGTTGAATTTTAAAGGTCCTGGGAATGGCGACGGTTCCTCAGTGGAGATTACAGGGTGGCAATCATACAGGCATCATGCATTTTTGTAAAGCTCAGACATGCTGCCAATTTGTGGCCTGGACATTATAACTCTGTGTGTTTGTGGTCACAGCCGCAAAGAACGACTCTGCGGAAGGACGAAAGCTGAGAATCGAAGGCAAGGCTAGGCGGATAAAATTCAACAATGCAACCTCAAAGGAAGCGACGTCCATCCCAGGAGATGCAAAATTCAACTGATTTTGTGGTAAAAATGGGAATATGTGTGAAAATCTATATGACAATGCACAGTGCTGAATCCAGATCAGTCTGGGACAAAATGTGATGGCTTTGGCTTTCTCACAGCATTTGTAACAACACTGTAGCTGGCTAATCATCTGCTCTCACATCTCAAAGCTGCTGTCCTCTGAGTTTCTTGGTTTTCAGGACACTCCCCTATGCTCACGACAGACAGCATGTCCTCATTGTCTTTGTCTTCACTGAACTGTGTTTTAAATCAATCCAGTCCTGTCATTTCACTCAGACATCAAATAGGTCAAGTGCCAGTTTTCAAGCTGTCAGATTGACTGCTCTTTTATACTCTTTTCCTTCACATCTTCTTCTCTCCACTTGGAGAAACTGACTAGCAAATACTTCCAAACCAACAGGAAAGCTAGCAGGCAGCTAAAGTACAAAAATATAACAAGAACCTTTTTTTTTTTGGTTTTTGTGTTTTTTCCTCTAACTTTCTCGATGCAAGGATAGGCTTTAGAAATGTGTCATGCTTAAAAATGAATCAATTGTCATGAAAAGTGGCATTTCACCATTGATAGATATATCATTAATGTTTCTATGTACAATACTTTAAAACACTATATCATTTAACATTTTGTTGATGAACTAGACCTTGTCTACATAAAGAAATTAAACAAGTGACACAGGAACAAAACATTTTGGTTATTGTTGGTGACATTTTGACAAACAAGCAAAAATGTAACATAGCTTATCTACTAGCGCTCTTGGTTTTTGTCCTAAATAGCGCCATTAACACAGTTAGCACATGGAGGGAGGAATCAGTTCAGGAATGAAGTGCTCGCTAAGCAAAGAGTCTACTGCCCGTAGATGGGGTTAATTTTTAGATTAAAAATAAAGATAATAATGAATGTTCCTTTTCTGTACATAATTGGACCCAAGCTAATTTCACAGTTCAATGAAGTTCCCTGACCCTCCCACATTTCTTACATTCAATACGGCGTCAGGTAAGCTGTGCAAAACCTTACTTTAACTGGCTGGTCGCCATTTCGTTGCATGTGTCTTTGGTACAAAAAACAATCAAAATATAGTGTGCAAATATTTTTTTTTGTAACTCTAAACGAAAATATCTGTTAACCCTCCCCTGATCCCTAAAGACAGAGTACCAAAAACCAAAAGTAATCTATTGCAGAGCCTTCTTATATACACAGACTCTGTGGCATCACGCAACAAGAGCTTCCGTTTCTTTTATGTACATTCAGAAACTTTAAACAACTGAAATACACAACAGAGTCCAACAGGTGTCTCCCTCCTCACACTCCCTAAACAAACTCCCTCAGTGTAAAGCAGTCCTCTCCTTGGCTGGACCTCAGGGAGCTATGACCAATCACCTTTTCTCATTCAGGCCCTCGTGCACACACTCGCACGCACACACACCCTTACAGAAACACACACATACATACACAAGGCACAATGAATAGAACTCTGATCAAACACTAGTATGAACACACCAAACTGTTAGCCTGGCCGTCTCTACTGTACAAAAAGGGGAGCCGGTGCTCTTTTTTCACTGGGAAACACTCTTATGTACAGTTCCCTAGAGGAGATGGGTCACTGTTTATGCCATCTACATCACCACCACCATCATATTCCTCACAATCTGCTCCCACATTGGCAAAATGCCCGTTTCATCCAGTCCAGTTATAACCAGCACAAGGCCAAAAAAGCACCAAACCACATGCACTTCCTCTCCACATGGTTGACTACCTGCTGCTGTTTGAGTTAACGTCGTCAAAATGAGCCTGCTGAGAAACATCGAGCCAGCAGGATTCTTCTTATTTCAACTTTCAGCTTCTATGCCTTTCAGCTTTGATTTGCTAAAAGTTAACTTCTATGTGTTATCAGCAGCAGACCTGATTGGCAAACAGGGGGATGGCATGAACATATTTAGGCCTTCAATACAAAATATTTCCTGCCACCCCAAAAACGCCTTTGAGCCCACTGTGTTTCTTTTTTCTTTTCTGCAGCCGTTTTGGCAACAAAAGCAGTTTTTGTCAAAGTACTTTTCTGAGTGGGTCAATTTAATGTCCTGAAGTTAATTTTTGTTGCCATGTCATCTGGGAAATGATAACTGGAACATTTTTAAACCTTCAACGGTGTTTGATGTGTAACAAATCTTCCTCTGTCATTATAACTTCAAACAAATTGTGTGAAAGTATTCCAGTGGCGACACTCGTGTGACCTTCAGAACCAACCCCACATAATGCTATGTTAAACACATCTAATAATCACCAGTGAATTTAGAACGTGCTATCAGCTACACACCGAACCATCCCTTGCTTTTAGAGGCGCTTTTCCCAACAGACGCTCACGATGGGTTGGGAGACTGTGACGCACTGCCTCTGCGCACAGTGTGCAGAGACAGAAAGCTAGGGTGCATGCCATACAGGTGCATGGCTAAAACAAGCACACATACATACACACGGAGTGCTATGTGTGTTTGTGTGACTAACAATGTGTATGTACTCTGGGTTGGAGGGGCATGCAGAGGGGAGCATAGTTACAATGGGACAGCGCGGTGGTAATATTTAGTCCACTCCTCTCAGTGGACTGCGGTTTGTCTAGATTTTGGAGGTGGGAACTCGCAGGCCGACCAGTCCGCCGGTGGGATCCCCACGTCCTGTGTTGTCCAAGATCTTGTTGACGAAGTCCGAAGTCTGCCCAGCAACAGGTGATGCCACTGCACCAAGAGAAACAACAACAAAAAAATGTTTATGCTACTAATTCTTTTCAAATATGTTTGATCAGATTTTGTTTTTCTCACTGCAGCTATAGAAAACCTGCTAGTTCAGACTGATCTTTATGTAAGCTGTCATATATTTTCACCAATAACATAATTACCAGATTATTGTCTCTTAAGATGTATAGCAATTTTCATTATCCTTCTGTCTGAATTATGCTAATTCTTATTTTAAAATGTATCATCATATCTAAACGTTAGTTTCATATTTAAACCCATATTTCATTCTTAAACATATTCCCCAGAGTTTTGTAATGATTTCTTTCACTGACACAAATATTTTTCTGAACCTTCTTTTTTTTAAGTATATTATATGTTTTTAAACCAAACTATTTCAAAACTTGAATGTTGCTGAGAAATTTCAATCATTTTTAACTAGATTTTATGTCCTTTTCTGTTTACTGACCAATGTGGCCTAAATGATTCTCACCGAGTGTCTCCTGGATGAGATGCTCCAGAGTGTAAGTCATGTTGGTAGGACGGGGAGAAGAGTCCTCCACTCGGGCCACAATCTCCTCCTTGATGGCGTTGATCACAAACAGCAGCCGGTCTGCAGGAAGATACAAGAATTAAACACCAAAATGATGAGAATTTATGTTGGTATCTAAGTAGTAAAAACAGAAACTCAATTCAATGTCTGACAAAGCTTAAAAACAAGTAAGGCATAAATTAAGATAACTGTCATTACTATTAATACATAATAATGGATTTAGAGTATACATTTGACAGAGAACTACTCACAAGGCATGAAAACAGTGGACTTTGTGTAAAAACTTCAACATATGTTGTGTCGAAAGCAACTCACCGTACTCTGTGCTGAGTCCCCAGAGCTTCACCTTATTCGCTTCATACTGGGCCTTCTTTTTTAAACGGCAAGCTCTGCAAAACACAATAGATTAGAGGAGTTTAGTGAAGTCAAAAGGAGGACCTCCTTTTATACAAAAGTTGGCACTGAGAAACATGATATACTGCTCTAAAGTCAACATCTTGATGAGAACTACTAATACTGTAAACTTAAAACTTCTAAAACTTGTTTAACTTCATGAGATGAGTACGATGATCATAAAAATCTATGCGTACATATGTTTGTGCGTGCATGTTTTACCTGGATGCCAGCTTGTTCTTCTCCTTGCGGGACCGTGGTCGTGCAGTCAGCGGTAGCTCGCTGACGGGGGTCAAGTCGCTGATCACCTTGTTCAGCTTGCGGAGCTCTGTGCCAATCTGCAGCAGCTTGCGTGGATTGGGAGTCAAGTCTTCCACATCTGTGCGGCGGGACTTCTTCAGCATATATTTTCCTTCAGGACAACAGATGAAAAGAAGGCATTAGAGATGACAATAACCAAGTATTAGAAGCCATGAATCCAATAACTGTGTAACAAATGGTTGTACTGATGTGGCCAAAAGTTAGAGGTCAAACCTCATCATACACAGTCTATGATTCTAGCTCAGTATTAAAGTGCATGAACTTATTTCTTCATGCTGGGATAAAAAATAACACATGCTGACTGTAGCGGTAGATCTATAAAAATGTCCAGGGTTAGTAATGAAAAAAATAACTACTGTGTTAGACCCCAACCCCTAAGTTATGACAGAATTTTTAAATTTCCTGAGCTTCATGTGCTTTTGCTTTTAGATAAAAACATTAAGAATGGATCAAAATCACTATGAGTCATCACCTTCATACTCACATAAAATTTTTTCAAACTGAATCACATAAACACAGACATAAAAGCAAGAGAAATGCTTTGCTGCCTGTGCTTTTATTTTCACAGTTTTTTAAAAAAGGTTCAAGCCTTTTATATGAGCATGGCACATGTTCCTTTTTTTCATTTTAGCGATCACTTAACTATAGTATCACTGTGACACGCTGTGCACATCTGCTGCTGTGGCAAATTAAAACAGTCACAGTCCTACTGAAAGACTCAGAGGCTGTGAAATGAAATGACAGTAAAAAATATAATCCAAAAGATTATTTCATTACACACCAAATAGAGTCTTTCCTTTGAAGATTCTCTTAAAGCTTTAAACTAAACGTCATTGCATCAAGTCTGAAGGCATGGCTTATATCCCATAATGCAAGCGTTTTTTTTTTTTTATGTTTTCCTCCAGTGTGCAGTTTGTTTGTGTGTATGTGTGTGTGTATATGTATGTGTGTATACCATGGAGAGGCCCGTTCTTCTGGTACAGGTTGCTAGGCAGCGTGTGTCTGTCCCACTCAGACGGTTTCAGCATACGTTCCTGTTTGGAAGGGGTGAGCTGCTCGCTGTACTCCCAGAAGTAGCGGCGTTTGCCTCTCTTCCGGCTGGAGACTCCTGCTGTCAGGCCTTTAATGTCCTCCATCAGCTCCATGTCGCAGCCTGATGGAGGTGGGAGAAGGCAAGACAGGAGAATACAAAGTGAATTAGAGCGAAAGTGAGACAGAAAATAAAAAATTAGGGGGAAATAAAGGCAGGAAGTTATAGGTGACAGGATGCTACCTGGCTCAGAGAAGGCGTCACTCATGTCGTCATCCTTGTCTGCCTCGTAGTCTTCATCCTCCTCCTCATCCTCTTCCTCCTCATTCTCTGACAGTTCATGCTCGCTGCCAAACCCCTCGTCGTGGTCTTCATCATCCAACTCTAGCCTGTCGCCTTCCTCCTCCTCCTCCTCAGCCTCTGCCTCCTCCTCATCATCCTCGTCCTCCTCGTCCTCCTCCAGCTGGGAGTGTGCTCTGCTGGCCAGTCGTCTGCGGGTCAGGAACAGGGAGTAGTTGTGCTCCTCCTCCTTGCTCTTCTCTGTGCCCTCAACAACAAGAACGCCACCACTAGCCCCCGCCACGCCATCTCCGCCGCTGACAAGAACAGAGGTGCTGCCCTCCAGAGCCTGGCTTGCCTCAACGAGATGAGGCACGGCTGCAGACCAACCTACAGGCATCTCTCTCCTCCCCGTCCCCTCTGCCCTCCTCTCAAAGCTCGTCAGGCTGCCAGAGCCACTGGCTGCAGCGACAGGAAGTCCCACCAAGGTGGCGCTAGCTGAGGTGGAGGCCTTCTCGTCTTGAGGCTGGGAGAGAGTCACAGGGGGATCTGCTCTATCAAAATCCGTCCGGGAGGGCTTGTCAGGCTGAGTTCTGTGCACAGCGCTCACACGGACTTTGGCCTTGCGCACAAAGTCAGAGCCTTGAGAGGCTGGGGCCGCCATCTTGGTTCCCTGCCCCTGCAGCTTGGTTTGAGCTTGACCATAGTCCTGGGTGAGACTGAGGAGGTTCTGGGTCTTTGCCATAGTCTCCGTGCTGGAGGGGACAGGTCTGGTGGCTTTTTGGGAGCCTTCAGGAAAGTCTGGAAGAAGGCTGCGGGAGGGACGGGAAGAAGACGTGGAGCTCGGGGAGGGCCGTGCTGAGCTGTTGCCTGATCCTTGTCCAGGTCTCTTACTGTGACAGGGAAGCTGGGACGGCTGAGGCTGAGGTTGGGGAGATGGCAGGGTCAGGTCAGCGGGGGGGTAAAGTGCCTCGCACACAGACTGCGAATCCTCGCTGTTGAGCTGAGCCAGCGTCGGGGTTCGACCAATCACCTCCTCGTCCTGGTAGGGACTAGAGAAGTCATCCAGACCAAGGAAATCAACCTCTTTGGTGCCCCAGATGTCACAGCTGGCCAGCCGTGTGTATCTGCCAAGCACAGAAACATGCAGTTCTATCAAAAGCGAAAAGTGTTCATTATATACAACATTTAAAAATCATGTCCATAAGTAGACATATTTGGAAAAAACAAGGCATTTAAAGGTATCTTTTTGGATTCTTTAGCTATGGTAAACCAATCAATATATATATATTCTAATATTTTAGAATATAAGGGTGATTGAATAGCTTGTGGTCTCAGGTAGAAGGAGAGGAGTTAAACAGCTCTTGTTAAATGCACATGAAGGTAAACTTTTTGAAAGATTATGCAAAAGTTTGAAGTTAATAACTTAAAAGGGAGTTTCTGTTTCAGCTTATTGAAAATTGGATGTTAGCGCTGTCTGAGAAAACAAACAGCATGGGCCTTTGTGCAGCGATCCGCTACTTCTGTCTCAAGGGTTGACCCAGAGAGGTCCATAAGGACATGTAGGCAACACCAGAGGATGGTGCCCCTTGATACAGCATGGTGAAGAAAAAGGATGCTGAATTCAGACTTGGCAGAGAGAGAAAGAGATGACCTTAAGGCAGGCCAGTGTTGTTGTTTTTTTTCCTCAGACAGTGCTGACTTGCAGTTTTTAATTACCAGACACAAAAAACACTTAAGTTAATAATGATTGATAATGAGTATGAGTATTTGAGAGATTAATCAATAATGCAAAACATTGCTTGTTGCAGGCGTGATGAAAAAATATCCTCCTGAACTGAGTCATACAAATGAAGCAGAGTTGAAGTTACAAGTTCTTTTATTTGTCTTTGTATGTTCCTGATGTAGTCTGAGATAAGCGCTTAGTTTTCCAAGTCTGAATGTTGCATCTGTGCCTCAGTTCATATCGGCATCTACTCACATTTGTTTTTTCATCTGTAATTTTTACTTTGCAATGGGTTTTTGGTTTTTAATGTCTGTAACAAATGATGGAAGCCTGAAGGCAGTCGAAGCTCCTTATAACATACAAACAGACCCAAGAAGCAGCTCAGAGATTGTCTTGGCACTACATCTGGCTGTTACAGTTTCGACACCCACACAGACTGCTTTAATCTCTTTATTGGGGGTACCTTGCCAGACGAAAAAGTAACACAGCTACAAAAAGCAGTGTTGGGCTATTCTGGACAGTTCTGACTCACTCATTAGCCACTCTCCTCTGTTCCACTTAAAAATGACCTCAATCAACTCTGTTAACAGCAAACACCCCTGACCCTGTAACAGCAAGCACTTTTCCACCTCAGTTTTAGTAGCCTTCAGACTTCAGAAGCTGTTGTCTGCCCCCAGCTGACACTCAACATCAGAGGAGAGAGTGCACAAACTATTTTGGCAGCAAAGCATCGGTATAGCTGCAGGACAGACGGAGCATCACCTGAGATCTCAGGAGACTGCGGCAGCCAGCTGCTTTGTTGTTTACCGACCTCTTAAACCACTCCCTGCATTGGAGCAAAACCACAACCTGCTTCAAATCATCCACTAAGTCAGACCATGATGACCTGCCTCGATGATTTTACCTGTCAGTGATGCTAAACTCTTCTGTCATAAAAGCCTTTAGGCTCCTGTCCAATAGTGTAACGCTCAGACTGACTTTCATCTGAAAACTCTAAAGTTAAAATCAGAAATCTTGATCTCATGTGATGCAGGAAACCACTGAGAACAACCTCCTCTGTGCCAGAAACCTCCTCACTGACTTCAATCAATTCAGACAGTCCTGAAAGAATTAGTATTGCTTTTTTCTTTATTTTGCTTCTTCTTTGCATCTTCAATTTGGTTTGAAAGGGAAGCCTTGCGGTTATTAACAGACACACAGCTGTATAAAATAAACCATAACTCTCTGCTCACTACATCTTAGCCTTTTTTACCATAAGGTGTGTGTAAAATTCACATTATAAGTGAACTTGTTTTTGAATTACACAAATGTAAAATTATTGGTTATGTTATATGTGTCGGTCATGAGAAGCTGGTCATCATATTGACTGAAAAAAAAATCAACAAAACTTATTGTACATCCCTAAATATAGGCCACCTTTAGCTTCAGACAGTTTGAGGAAAAGTGATGGCGTGTTTTATTAAACTTGGCCACATGATTTTATATCTAATTTACTTTCTGCTGCTTTTAACTGATCTAAAACAAGCTCCAGAGCATAAATAAATGAACCAGTACCTGGTGAGGTCTTCCCAGTAGGAGTCCCACTGTTCGAACGCTGAGCTGCTGTAGACTGTCTCACACTCGCCCAGACCCATAAGCTGGTCTACACAGCCCTCCACCTCCTTCCCACCGTCCCCGACGCCCACCACGCTGTCCCCACAGGGGCTTTGCCGGTGAGACATGTCTCTGTCCTGCAAACGAGGCAAACAAGGCAATGAGTCAGGCTTCTGATTGAAAGATTTTCTATCCTTTAATTATACTTAGTATACTTTTTTTTTTCAATTTACTATCACAACATTGCCATAAGAACATTAAACATAATTTTGCTATGAAATCATATTTGCATGTGCCTAATATGAGAATGTCTGTGTACATTTTTTGTTTGTTTTTCTGTTAGAGGAGTTCAACTATGCTCAAAATGAGACAAGCAAAGGTGATCTTTATCTGCTTGTTGTCAATATGAGATCCTTCATTATCTTTGAAGTATAGAGAGGATAATAACAAAATATTGCTGGATTGTTTTATTTTATGTTTAGTAAAAGACTGTACAGAAGTCATATCTGTCCAGGGCTGCAGAGGTCGGCAGACCATCCAACACACCATCACCCCATAAATGGGTTACTATGGTGCAAGAAATTCAAGCGCATCAGTGAATCACTACTGTTTAGTCTACTGCAGACAGTAAATTGAGGCAGACACCTGGAGCTGACAGTGTGAGTGGTGACAGGTGAGCTGTCTGTTTGCCTGTGAGTCTGGCAAATGTCACACAGCTGCTTAACAATTAGGCACGGCCCGTTCAGTTTTAAATGCCATGCTGGTGGCTTAGCTGGCCACAGTGTTCTAATAAAATCTAAATTGATACAATTCTCACTAAAAGGGAAAAGCTACAACTGAAACACACACTTGTGACACACACCAAAGGTGAGCCTACTTTTCATTAAACAAACGATTGGAAATGTTGACACGAATGAAAGAAATGTTGCAGAAATGTTGCAGAAATGTTGTCGAGCTCATCTAAAACATTTGACTGTAATACTCTTGTAATGTAATCTATTTGAATTTTAATAGGTTAAAAATGATGAAAACAAAATATTACTGTGCCATTTAATCCTCTCTAAATTCTCTCTGGTGTTTGCTGGGAGCTTGTGAGCTGTGCACCATGTAACCTAATAATGTTTTTCGATATGGGTGGGGATGCTCGTGGGGAGCTGAGCCGTGAGCAACTGTGACCACTCGAGTCACTCAAGCTGGCTCTGTGTGAGTGTTTTTCCACTGCGCAGCATGGCGAGGTGAGAGAAGCGGTTTGCCTTGATGACACACTGAAGGTGTGCTGGACTCTCACAAACCACATCAAGAGAAGAGCATCGTCTGCAGCTCTTTGTCTAACATCTCGCTGTGGCTGTTTCAGCCAATACTGTTACACCATGCAATATTTAAAACTGATGCGCAGAGCAAACAGCTCAGAAAATGTCTGTATGTGGGTGTATAGACCTTTTTTTATTGAAGAACGGCAACAAAAAATAAAGGCCAGCTAAATCTGTGATACACTAATTACATTTCCTATGAGAACTTCACAAGAAAAGGCTATTTTTGGTTTGCCAGAGAGGAGCTTTTATTTTGAAGTGGCAGCAGCAGGAAGTTAACACTGCTGCAATATAATGCAAACAATTGGAACAGTAACATTAGTCTGATGTCTGACAGTATGAACAAGAACTAAAAACATCACAGATTCAGATAGTAGCTACAAAGTATTGAAAGAGAATCCTGTGTGTTTGTGTGTGTTTGTCAAACTCCCCAACATCTCACATCACTGCGTCTTTAAAATATGTGTCCAACATACAACTAAAGATTTGTCTATTTGTTTATTGTTTTTTTATTTTTTGGCCCTGCACTCGAATAAAAACAAAAGCTGACCTGAAATCAGTCACAGTTCCTATTAAAGGAACCCCTGACAGCAATGTTTGCACTTAACATGGTCGATATGGCGACTTAGAGTGTTTTCAACACACCAAAAGGGTAAAATTATATTGTGCGCTTGAGGAGATTTTTACAGAAACTGTATATTCACTGCTTTCACACTTGTATCCTTAATTCAAATGCAGCTCAGTGACGACGCATCATAAGCAGCTGTGACTGATCTGAAAAGAAGTCGAGGACAGACGACAGTTAGAGAGGTTTGATGTCTGTCTATAGCACGGTCCTGCTGAGAAGAGTGTGTGCAAGTAAATGTATCTTTGTTTGAAAAGACGTGGATGATGGTTTTACAAAGAGCAATTAACCACACCTACACTTCAATTCTCTGTGCTCTGTTGTGTGTGTGTGCATGTGTGTGTGTGTCCGTGGCCACTCACCAGCTCATACATAAAATCTGGGTCAGTGCTGGTGGCCAGCAGCTCAGTGCTGGTCAGGGCCTGGTCAGCAAACGAGTAGTTCTGAAAGGCGTCCCCAAAGGGAGGCTCCATCCCACTGACGCTGGGCTGCAACACATCAGAAAATAAAGTGAACAAAAGAAAACGTCATCATCACCAAAACCTAATCTGACTAAAACTGACTTAGGTGCAGTTTTTATTTTCTTTTTTTTTATTCTTTTATAAGTTCAATTGTTTCTGTTTTATAAAATTTACAGAGCATCAGTACAATAATATACTTCTCACGCAGAGAAGATGTGATGCCTCAGCTGCTGAGCTGCAGCCACATGTCTCTATTCCTTTATCTATGACACACAGAGATACACGTTGGAGAAGGCTGGACACTAAATTACCTTAATATCACCTTAAACATGAGATATGTCATACACTGTATTTCCTTAAATAGCGGCAACTACAGAGGGTACCAGGCCTTTATTCAAAGCTTACTTAAAGTTGATACTTCTGGTATCCTTTTCCTATTAAAAAGTCATCTGGTGTTTTAGTGGACAGGATCCCTTATTTTCTTGGCGAAACTTTAATTGTGAAAAATTTGCAGGAATTCAGTAACTTGCTCCATTATGATGCTTAAGGCACCCTAACGCACATCAATGTTACTATAAAATGCATTCTTTGCAGAGTCTTCAACGTACAAACTTCTACAGTGACTGAAATAGGACAATAACGCTTTATATGAGTGTTTCAGAACATCATAGTGTTAAAAAAAACATGATTATATTGTTGAATTTATGTTAGCATGTTACGCTAAGGCAGCATTTAACACACTTCGATATTGTGGTGGTCACTGCAGGTTTGCGCACGTGTGCAAGTGTTGGTCTGTTTGCAGATGTAAATTAAGCCTTTACATTCCCTTATAGAAGGGTTCAATGGTCGTGGTTGAGATTTGATGACCAATGTCACAGTTGGTTTGAAAACAAAAATGGCGGCTCCTAAAGAGGATGACATAAATGTCACTAATGCATCTGTTTTTTCAGCAGTAGAATGTATTTCTTCACTCACAGAAGAGCAAAGAACGGCACTGAAGGCTTTCCTTGATGGAAAAGATGTTTTCACCTTTTCTTTTCCAAAGAGTCTCCAAGGTCGACTTCTCAGATGGTTTTGTTTAACAAACCATCTGGCGTGTTAAGTTAGCTCTCTTGTGGGCCATCTTTGTAGAAGTGTCACTGGGAGACTGAGGACGTTGCAGTTATATAAAATAATATTTGTCTCCATAGAGGACAAAGGACTCAAGCTAGTTTTCAACTGTATCTTAAGATAAGGCAAGGACGGCAGCAGGACAGGGACGGTGATCATCTTAGCTGTAGAATATTTCTATTAATTCAGCGCCACAGGAAAAAAAAAATTATCAAAAAATCTTTTTTTTTTGGAAGATCCAGAGTTCACATATTCATTCACAAACTCATTTACGGTTCACAGCTCATCTGCCTCTAGCAGCTGTTTGGATGCTGCATCTACAGGAGTCACAATGATCCAGGGTCAGTCAATCGCCTCCTTCAACACAGCTTAAATGTGTTTCACAGCTCTGATACTGAATGTCTGTGCCCGGTTATGGAAAAGCTTGTTTCTTCACATTTTTTTTCAGGATTTGCATATTTTGGTCTGTTTTCAATTTAATTAAGAGTCAGGCAATTAAATTTAGATGTTCACACTAATTCCTCAAAGTGGAAAATGAAAAATTCCAATTTGTATTTATTGGAATTTAAAAAAATATATATTTATCATACTCTATTCAGACATCAGATACTTTTCCAAACTGTCCAGTCCCGTGTAAGAGGGAACCTGCCTTCCTGAGTGCCACCTAAGTACAGGTCCCTTCCTCTGTCATACCGCTTACCTGAGGCATCGCCAGGCACAACTGAAAGCTCCAGCGGGGGGAACCTCTGGGCCTCCTGTCCGGTCCCAGTGGTGGTGGTTTGAAGTTGTCTGATCTGCCCAATAAATTTCTGTTCGATGAGACAATTGATGGAGTGCCGTTGGATGCAGCCCTTAAGGCTGGGGGTTGGGGGTGGGGGGAGAGGAGGGTCAGTAATGGGGCTAAACCTGGTCTGGTTGGGTCTGTTGAAGTCGAATGTGGTTCTCTGTATGCTTCAAGTCTGTAGTAAAAAAGAGAGAAAAAAAGAGAGTTGACAATAAACTATAAATGGACTGTTGGTTACAAAACCCTGTAATGGGGTTTACTATGTTTTTACATTTTAGGGCAAAAATCTGATCTCTGATTTTGGTCTCTACCAACCAGTGGTTCCTGCAACACAGATTTAAACACATAGGAACAATTAAGAGTACATTGCTAAGAACACTAACTGTTGTTTGTATTGACCTAATGTTAACAGATGTGTTTTCTCATTGGCAATGTGATCATGACGGGTGCCAGATTGTACTGGCCTACTTTCCCCCTGCTACCAACTCCTGAGGAAAATATCTAGCTCTTCAAGAGCTGAATGGTCCATTATGTTCACCAGCTAGCTGCTAACTTTGTCTATCTGCTGTTGGGTGCTGAGAAGGCAGTGTACAGAAAATTCTTTTGGAGTTTTTTTAATAAAAAGAGTTGCCTGCTACAGCTGAAAACGACACGGTGAGAGCAGTGAGAGTGATCTTAAACAGTGAAGTTCCAGGCCTGACAAATAACAAAACGATTTAACTCTCTGTAAAGCTCTTGTGTCTTAATTCCATACTTATTGAGTGAGGATACAAAAACTGGAATATATGTATTTATATAAACTGAATTAACTGCATGACACTAGCCAGCAGGTTAAAAAAACTATCATCTCAGGAAAGGTTGTTGGCAAGAGCTAGCAGGCTAGCAACTCCATAAGTTCAAAGTTATAAAAAAAAAAAAAATTCAAGTAACATTTTATTGTCATACATACTCATTAATGTCCTTTCACTCACTGCCAGCCATTTAGTATTCCTCCTTCCCTGCTGCTTGTATTATCTCACCATGCAGCTGCATAAGCAAGTGCACTAAAGACGATCAATATATTCCACCCTCTTTAAAACTGGGTAGACACTGAAGGGGTTTGTTAATTCGTCAGTGTCCACTCTTCACTGAAATGGGCAGGGGATTTTGGTTGTTAGCTTATGGACTTTAGATACTAACAGGTCATTTATGTGGTACAATACAGTTTGAATAAAACTGAAAATAGGTAGTATTCCCCATTAGAGTTTTGAAAAATACCCTTCTCTCCATGTATAAGTTCTACTTAACTATAACAAGTGCCAGGCCTTTGTTTGTTATATAAATAGTGTCTGTATCTTTAAAAGAACACATCATGGGAAACTCTGTCCCAGTGCCTCTAAAAAATGCTGAACTGTTGCCTCCAGTCCTCCCTCTGTTTACTGATAACTGCTGGGTGGGAGGCTTGGCCCTCTGTCTTCATCTCTAAAGCTGAACCTAAAGTCAACACAGCACTAGGCCATGTCTATCGTAACGTCGTCTTTTCTCCTCCTCACTTCTGCTTTTACAGACTTAAGATCAAAATATATTATGATGTTTTACGGCCTGTATCATAAAGCAAGATCAGTAGGTTAGCTGGTTATCTTTGGGCTTGACTAAAGTCCATAGCTATAAAGAAGCTGGCACATTTTCATTCAGAGAAGCTCACAACGAACATGCAGGTTTACGCTATCAGTACACCAGTCAAATAGCTTTGCAGGGCCCTGACCGACAAACCTTTCAATGCTTGTTTCGGGGAGCCGTGTCCAACAATTTCTGTAGCTAAACCAACAACAAACATTCACATCCACTCTATGATGTGACTTTCATGTGAAACACTGAGTTTGACACCATGAATACCATCCAGAAGAGACAGGTGGGAATGTGTGACATTATCCACATATTTAAGTATTATCACATCTCCGCCTCTCAATTGATAGCCAGCTGGGTTTAAACAGGACAAGCAGAGTGTAGAAAAGGCTCTGGCAGTACAACCATGATTGGGCCTATTAATCATTACATTAACCGAGGAAGATTCAAGAAATCCTCTGTGCCACGATGCTGATAGTTGCCCAGGTTGCTCAGCGTGACCCACTCAGTTATCGACACTGTTACACAGTATTTTTTATCAGTCGAATAAAAGTTAGTGAACAGTTAACACATCCAACCCATGTGTCTTAATGTGACGTCTTCAAATGCCCTTCTTTTTCAATCAACAGTCCAAAACCAAAAGATAATCTTTTACGCTGATCTAAAAAAGAATGTAATAAACATTTACAATTATTATGGTAAACATCGTCAGGACAGTTGATAAATTATCAAAATTGCTTTTTATCATTAGGCAGATTGTCAGCTGAAAAGGAAGAAGTAAATATAATGACAAATTTTTGCCTGCCTTTAAATTATGTCTGATGCAGACTAAAGGAGTTTCTAATTCTAATCTAAACTGATTTTAAAAACATATAAAAAATAAACGTTACAACACATCTAACCAATTTTTAGTCGTGAACACAGGACCAACGTACTTAACATTTATACTAAACTAATTCAAAGAGGATATTCTAGATCTAAAATGCCATATGAAAAACAAGCATGGAGGCAAACTGTCTTCAGACTAATAGTTGCATGCTATTTTTGCACTAAAAAATACACACAAAAAAGAAAAAAAAGTTGAGAACTGTGTGAAGTCATGGCTGATGAGACAGAATCAACAAGTCTTATACATTTTGCAGTGCCAGCTGAAGGTGAGTAACAACAACATCCGGTTGGTGACACTTACAGTCAACTTGCACTCATTGACTTTTGTGGGTTTCAGCTCAAAATTTCATCGCTGTTTCTTTAACACAACAAGTTTTTCAAATCAAGTAGAATTGAGGAGTCTCTAATCCAGTCTGAACCATTAGATTATGCCCGTAAACACCTCACACTACAGCATCATTTGAGCAGATAATCTGTCCAGACTGGCATCACATTGGGTAGACTCCTTGGGTTGTCGGCCCAAAGGAAAGGCCGAATTAGAACCAAAATCTGCCCAATTATCCTTCATAATGGGGCCGGTATACTTGCAAGATGATAAAGATGCAAGACGCTTTATTAATTGTCCTTTTGTTCAATTAACACATCGACTCAACAGGTTTGTTAGCAGAATGCCCGGAGCATACAGCAGCTTTCGGTTTACCCAATATCTGACGGAAGTCATCGTGAGATAAAACCCTGCCTCTATTATACGTTCGGAAAGCCCCTACTTTTCCAAGCCAAACTGTCTCCTCACTTTCGTTTAGAGAAGATCTGATTCATCCTGAGAACATCAAGCTCAACTTCAACTTCATTTTTGTCATCACTCGCAGCACTCTCCTCTCACGCTTGTTTCATTCTCTGCTAGTATGACATTCTCTAATTTTTTCTGCACCATCCACTGACTGCAACACACAGACTGAAGAGAATCTGCATGGAGACATGACCCCTGCAGTGAACAGCTGACACACAATTGTACACCAATCCCACTCCTCCGAGGCCGGTTGACGACATCACTTCCTCTGCCGACTGAACTTCTCACCCCTGAGCTCTTTCCCCTGTATACACACTTTGCATAGAGACAGGAAGTGGCAGAAAGCACATCAATGCACACTGCTAGTGCAACAGAGACTGTATAAGTAACACCTTTAAAAACACAAAATGCACATGCAAGGACACAAGTCTATGCATATCAATATGCATGTGAACATGTACTCTCTTTAAGACTAACAATATATATGGAAGCTTGGCCTCTAAAACACAAATTGTGATCATAATAACCTCACAATTTGTACTTCCTTTCAGGGCAGCCGTGTCCAGCTACATTTGTAGCAGAAGCAGAATAAGGGAAGCATATAGCCTAAACACAACAGTAACACCAACACCAACATTAATCCAGACTCTCCACTGTCACAGGGGGAAACAGAAAGCCTGTGTTCACAACCAGCGATCTGACAAATATACACAAAACGAGTCACTATGTTCCTCACCTCTCAAAGCAATGCTGCACTGAGTGTTTTTGAGCAGAAGAATTTAATATACCTCAAATCATTAGCTACCATAGGCTGTGATGCCGGATATTTATGACGGAGCCTGACAGGCTTTGAAGATATGAGTTGAATTTCGCTTTAAGGCTTTGGTCAGATGTAATTCAGCAGTGACGCATTAGATCTTTAACTTAAGCCCTTTTATTTGGGGATTTTCCTTGCTTTAGGGTGAAACCAGTCTATTCAGTGATCTCTGGTCAGTGTTCTTGTCAAGAGTTCAAAAATTTCAGTTTTCTCCAGGTTAGCTGCTAAGACTTGTAAGGTTTTCTTGCTCTCTTTCTAAGGCTATGACCTTAGAAAAACCTTAAAGATAAAGACATGTTGGCTTGGCAAAGATATATAAACCAATTAAGACAGAATTTGCCTAACAGGACAGATTTTTTGCAGCATCATGTTGACGTTTTAGAAGCACACAGGGGATGGACACATTTGGCTGAGTCTGAAACAAGGGCTTGCTTATGCCCATCCAGCCCAGGTAACAAAACACTACCCACACTCTGGGTAATGTAATTGACTTTTGATTACGCTGTAGATGATGTACTGTGGCTGCATCCCTCTCAGCTGCTGCAGCTCACATGTTGGATATATCAAATGTCTTCCTACACAATTTACAAAATATGCTGTATTCTTATAGCATCCCTTGACAGCTAACCTTGACAGACTGGGTCACAATGCCGGTTTCCTGTGTCCAGGTCAGGTTCACACATGTGGCTGTTTGTTTAGCTTAAAATAGTCTCATAGAACATCAGCTGTGGTCGCAGAATTATCAGACAGACAGACATGGGTTTTGCCATGCTTATTTATAAGAATCAATAATTTTTTCATGTGCTGGAGAGAAAGCTGAATGAAAGTTTGATAATCACACATTTTACAATTCATTTTCATTAATCGAGTAAAAATTTGCTGGTTAAAACACTTTATGGGGCAAATTACCATTTTTGGTAACTTGCACACCCCTTACAAATAGCGTCCCTCTTGCCTCTCAGTGAGGTCGAGAAGCACGTGGTTTACATCCAGCCAATCAGCGAAGATCGTTCTACGTCACAGTATATGTCATTGTATACGGTGAAGATGTTTTAATTTAATAATGTTGTAATAAAGAAGACAAGAAACACATCTTTTAATTAGTAAAAAGATGTGTTTCTTTCACTTTATAAGTGTTTTTCTTGTGTTTCTTATAGATGCACTTTTTGGAATTTTTTTTACCATATTAGGGCAAGGTAATTTCATTGACCTTGATTTTTTCCATGAAAATTAAAATTTTTTAAAATGTCACAAAAGTAATGAAGTCTTGTTATGTCCTCCAATAACACTCTAGGGTTGAAATTTTGAATTTCGAAGTATTTCAATGAGTACCCCATAAAGGGTTAAAGCTGACAACTGTGAATTGTGAAGTTCCATATAATTATAAATTTGTTTCCTTTTGGTAGTTTGCCAGTAAGCATTTTAAGGAATTACTTTGGGCTCCACCACACTGTGCAAATCAATTAAAATGTACAGCTTAATGAGGACACATGCTTGGAAACCTCATTTCCAGAAACCATTATTGTTGAATTGCCATGTACAATCAGATGTGAGATCTGCAGAGTTTAGTTAAGACTGTGCGGCCTTTAACTCAGAGCCCCGCTATCATGCAAGCAGCTCACATTCTCCGCCTCACAACACTGGATGTGATCCAAGTAGGCCAATCAGCAGTGTCTCATTTGGAATGAGTTAGCTACTGATACCAGTCAGTCTCTGATTCCTACAGAGATAACAAGCAGGAGATGCCAGCCTGTTTATTAAAAAGGACACGTGAGAGAATCTCTGCAAACACCATTAAAGGACAGTAATCCACAAGGCCTAAACGTGTGTTTACTCCATGGCAAAAGACCAGCAGAGTACAGATGCTCACTAACAAGCAGTTGTTTGTAAAAGTTAGGACTTTTAACGATTCATTTATATGGCTATAAATGCGATTTGTCTATTTTGGATTAGGTAGTATAAGGAGGTGGGTGGCAGTGGGGCTGGTGAATCGATATTACTGACTATTGACTCCAAGTCAGTGGGTTTACATGCATAGTTCATTTGAACTACAGTTACAGCTCAAGTTAAAGTTTTATCATTACAGCTTGTTTAGGCCAAACATGAGATTAATTGGACTTTGTCATTGTTCCAGTATACAAAACTAGAAAAATAATCAATTTTCTAATGGAAACATGTCTAGAAGCTGGCTGCAATCTTAAATCCAGCTTCTTCCAATTTTTCTGCAACGTTTTTGAGTAGTTTGTCACTTCATGTTTTCTATTTTGTTTTGAATAAAAAAAATGCGTTGAACATGTTTAAGTTTTGTCTCCTTTATATCTTAACAGAAGAAAACTCCTCATTGGACATAACATCGTTTTTTTTTATTTTATATGTGACTATATAAATATAATTTATACCAATTTATAACAAGTACAAGAATTGTATTTATATAATGATACTGATGTTATTGATATCACCAAGCCCTACATAATAGATTAGTTAAACACATAGATAATGCAGAAAGGGGTAATGGTTAGGGGTCCTGTTTAGAGAGACCACCCTCTCAGTCACCAAGAGCCACTACAAGTGCAAATTCTTTCTTTAGTTCATTGGGCAGCTCTTTTGCTAAATAGTGCTACACAATTTTGAATAAAGCAAATTGACATGGTAATTTAGACACTAGGGTTATATTCCAAGTGATCTGCCTCATTAATTACCTAAATTTTGCTTAATTCTACAGCTCAGACCAGTAAATACCCATGTATTAAGCATTTTAAAAACCATCATGAAATATATGTTACACAGGACAAGTAGTCCATGACAGCTCTGCAAGATAACTATACACCTAAGGGAGGAATTGTTAACCAGTGGGTCTCTAACTGGGGTGACCTATTGCAACAGGAGCACAGATGACTAGAGGCAAGTAACATGAAACAAAAGTGACGTTAAATAGTTCTTGTTCACAGCAGACATTTTGACTTGCCAATAAAAGGTTTGTTACTGATACCATGGTTAACAGCTGCACTGTACTGCACATCATTTCTGTAGCTAAGCTTTAACGTATAAGCTTCACCTGTGATCAACCTACAATGATAGGTCAAAACGTCTGCTGAAAATAAGGTTAGTTTATCTGATTCATCGTGTAACTGAAGAGTCTCCACATAACAGAAAACAATAGTGAACACAGAAGCACATGATAGCAAATACATTTTGATAATGACAAAGAATTATGATTAGAAAAAAAGATTTTAAACAATATCTTAAACGTAATGCATGTGATGACTGAACATGTGCATGTGTTATACAAGTAAACTTGTTTATGGTATACGAATGATTTCTTTATCTCACACGGTTCAATGTGATAATAATTGCCAACAACATCTAGTAGAGACACTGCAACTGCTGATGAAAGCACACCCTTTATATAAAGAGAAAATAACCACACTGCCTATAGAAAAACACAAACCCTGCATGAAAACATGTATATCAGAAGAATCTAACTGGAAACATAATATAGGATTGAACTCAACCTTTTAAACAACCCTACATCTGTTACAACCCTCCATCTCTTTGTGATACATTCATTAGCTTTGGAGGGGCATGGTCAGGGAGCACAAACGTCTATATCTCAACATCGACATCACCACCATGTAACATGCGGGTGGGATTTACAGATAACCTATCATTAACACCAATAAAGCCATTAATGTCACCAGTATCTCCACAGTGTCTGCACTCATCACAGATCCTCAGCAAAGCAAAACAAAGCCTCAATCTAACGTTTAGTGCCAACACCCACGTAATCCTTCTTTCCTATTGGTAGAGCGGAGATGACGTCCCGCCTCCACGACTATCTGAATGGTCGCTACGCCTGTCAGTCCCCAGAGCTGCTTCATAATAAACAGCCCGTTTTCAATCTAGGTTGAGACGGAAGATAAACAAGTTGGAGGCCTACATCCCCGTGGCCTAGATAGCTATGTTAAAAAGATATTTAATATTATATCTACAGCCTACTACAAAATCTGAATCCAACACATAGTCATACATCAATAAGTGGCGTTTGCTAGTATAAATGCCTACGATGAAACACCTTACCAAACGTATCTACCAAAGTCGGTTGATAAACTGTACAGCGGGTTATTTATGCGAAAATCCACAATAATCAATCAACCGAAAGAAATCGCTACTTGAAATATCTCCTCGGTGGTTACATATATCTAATTCGGGTGTATTATTTAACTCACATCACATGGAAATTTCTGGCTGTGCCGAGCTTTTTTCTAGAAGCAGTGGATGTGTTTTGGTTGGGGGGCGTGTACCTACAGCGAGCTCTGGCTGCCTGCAAAAAGTCACGGTTGGGCATGTCATTGGCAAACCAAGGCTTTTCACACCAAAAGCACAGAGCAGAACAGTTTAATAAAGGTCTGACATTATTAGAAAAAATGAATGTCACGTTTGTCAGTATATCACAAGAGGTGGAGCATGATTTGGATAGTTTAAAAGTAGAGTGCACGCCAATCTTCTTACATAAGTGCAGTTTTTAACCATACTAACTCCGAGTGAGACATGCAATGCCACTAATAAAGAGACTGACAAATTAACTACACAAGGTAATATATGTGAAAATC
>JAPZDV010000006.1:14460254-14515644 GCA_029814665.1 Acanthurus lineatus
TTAACTACACGATGTAATACATGTGAAAATCAAATGAACGTTATATTTTGACAGATGTAGCGCGGACTAATATATGACAGCGACCAAATTTCATTTAAGCTCATCATAAAGTATTAGCGAGCTACATATCTGCACGTAAAAAGGTTGAATTACTAAAGTGCACAGTGAGCTACACGTTAACCGTGTAACTTACCCCAGACTATGCTTTTTAATGCGGAACTAACGAGTCCTGCTTCCTTCTCACCCGCAGCTCACAGTCAGTATGGCCTCCGTCCGCCCCCTTCCTCATCCCAGCTGAAGCTCGATACACAACAACAACCGACCTACCGTTAGCTTCAAAGCTAATCCTCCGCCGCGGTGAAACACCGATCCAATGCTTGACAAAGTTTCCCCAAAACAGATCAATAACGGTCTTACTCACTCTTAGGAAGCCCAAGCATACGTCTTGGTTCGTGTCGGACCTCGTGTACGTTCCTCTGTATGAGATAATAAGGCCCCCTTTTCAATGGAGTCCACACGCTGTTACAGCTCTCTCGGGTTTGTTTTGTTTTTCTTCTTCCTGACGGGTTCCTGGAAAGCGCGTGACTACCTGACCACGTGGTGCGCCACTGGGCCAATAGGAGCAAAGCCCGAGACTGGGCGAAAACATTTGTAACATTTCACTATTCTGAAGAAAGGCAACTGTAATATTGCAATACAGTTTCAGTTGTTTCATCAATCGGTTTCGAGTTTATAATTGATTATATTATTAGTTGCTTGAGCAATGCTTTTTTGAATATACTCTGTCATAGGAAGTTCAACCCAAATACAAAAAAGTTTTGTAAAGTTTATAACATTAATAATTTATGGTGTTTGAGGTTCAATTATGTTTTCTGTCGATGTAATTTCCTTACTTCCAGGTATACATTCTGTTTCACAGCCTTTTCTACTGTCCAGGAAATAATACTCTGGCAGGCAAATAAAAATACAAAATCAAATGTCACCATTTGTTGCCTTAACTTTTTTGCATTTTTAAAACATTTAAAGTTACCCCATGGAATAACTCTGCATGGCATGCAGTGTTTTTGCCTAGTTGCCCCCTCTTCGTTGAATGTACTTTTTTTCAATAGTTTTATACTTTTTCATTGATTTACAGGCATCAAAAGAGACAAGAAACAAAGCATGGCACCAGCAAAGACAAGAAGAAAAACAGTCCTCAAGAGTACAGGATTAAACAATATTTAAAAAAAAATGGCTGTTGGTATGTTTCATGAAATGGGAAAATTTTTTAACATATCTGTCAGGAACATGCACCATTAAAATCTTTTTTTTCTTGTCATAATTTCCTATTTCGGAAGTGTTTCTGTCTTCTCTCTCTCTCTCTCTTACATTATAGTACATTAGCTGCTTATAATGATAAAAAAAGTATAGATATTGGTATTTATTTCAGTGATCATTACTCTGCTATTATTTGATATCAGATCAAACCTAAATTTTGTGGTTGGGCCACCAGACATCACCACATTGAACTGGGTCTCTCAGCTTGTCTCCAAATGAAAAAAAAAGTTACATTACTATAAATTTAACATGCTCTGTTTATTCTCAGGGGAGATTTTTTTTGTTTTAATTACAATTTTGGTGATGTCCCCAAAATTCAGTTAAAGGAGGATTTAGTTCTCTGCTTCTTTATTTTGGAAATACCAGGGGCTTGCAAGAGACATACAAACTTGAGATACCCTGACTTTCAGCGTCTATGCTGAGTCATGCTTCAAAAACACAGTCCTACATTTCCCACAGTGCAACACTCTTTGCTATATTTTACTAGACCCTCTCTGTGTGGTAAATGCCAACAACTTATAAACTGAATGAACAGCTTGCATCTTAAACCTTAATAACACAACTAGAGCATGAAATTTTATATCTGACCTTTGGGAAATTTATATGAAGCTAACAAAATAATCTCAGACAAGCTTTCAACTGCATTTCATGGTCTTCATTTGCCAAATTGATGCTGCTCAGAAGTCACTATGTGACCTCAACATGAAACTTTGGTCACACAATAGCAGGCAAACCTATTTTAAGGGGTTGTCTTTGATGTTAGATGTAAATGACCTCCTTGATCTTCAGCCAGCTCTATTCACTGAATAAAGGCTGTAATGTGGTTGAAGCTCCGAGGCAAGTAAGTGTGCCCTCGAGTTTAGATCTTTTGTTACATATCATCATGTTTTTACCCCCCAGACTTTAGACTATCTCCTTCAGAGTCCCAGTAGACATCATACAACTGTTTTCAGTGACTAAGTGTGTATTGTGTTGGGTAAACTGGGCTTCATTTCCCCTTTAAAATGTTTCTAAATGGTTCTCATGATCCATGATCTTGTTTCAGCAAGCTGGTTTATCATGTTATCCAGATATGTCAATAAACGTGCTTTGTGAAAATGGCTTAATATCTCCTTTAAGTTACTTTTACTTTACAAGACTGACTTTGTAGACTGTGTGATAGCTCCTCTACAACATAGAGTAGCAGGAAGAGAAAGTAGCCAAAGTGTCCCATGTTGCACCAAAATGAGTCTTATGTTCGAGTCTTGGAACACTGTTTTGAACTTTCCCTTTTTGATACTTTTATCAGCATTGTGATTGTATTATGCTGCTAGGAAGCCAAGAAAGAGGAGACACAGAGCCCATTATTCATTTTGGTAAACAGACTGAAGAGGATATGCTTTGTTGCAGGCCTCTAGCTGGTTGCCATTTCCTGGAAAGTTTTACTTTCCTGATTATGAGCACAGAACAGCTCTCTTTTAAACACTTCACATGAAAATTCCCCTGAATAATCAAGAAAAGATTTCATGGTATATAAATCATTGTATGACAGAGCTGGGTCAGGATACTTTGAAAAAGTTGTCAGTAACTGAATATAATCTTTATGGTAATTTTTCAAGTCCATGAAATTTTAAAGGTATGCATCTAATCTGAATACTTTTGGATTAGCTCAGAACCAAACATCAAAATTATGGCACTTTATACTTAACAAAAAAGGGTGCAGCCACAAAAATTTCAGTTCCAAAATAATTATCAACCTGCTGCTGCAGATTCAAATATGCTAAGGAGCTCTGTGGTTATAAATGGCTGAAACAAAATTCTATACATCCAAGCTAAACCCTCTCATTTTTCTGTTAGTTTGCCAACATTAGCTGGTTGGCGTTAGCATCAGCTAACTGAGAAAGAAATCATACTAATGTTTCTTCAGATTTGAAGTTAAGGTCATTTTAAAACTTAAATTTTGGCTCGCATAAAGTGCTATACTGTACTGGACTCAGACGTTCTTGTGTTGCACATATGTTAAGTCCAAGTGATGGTTAGAAATGACCAAAAATGAGAGGCTGTTTTGAAGGGACTGCTGCTGTTTGAACCTTTTTTACAAACCCCCCATTGTTTATCTCCTTCCAGATCAACTACAAAGCGAAGAGCTTTTGAAATCCAGCATTTCAGATCTATTTTTTCGTGAGTTTATAGAACCACAGTTATAAAAGTTTCACAATTTTTAAATAGCGATAAATTTTAAGATGTAATTAGTGTTACAGTGTTACTATAATATGATTACACAATTTAAATTGCAATCTGGACTGATTTATTTTTTGTAATCTTATAATAATTCCAGATTACATGTTAGCCTACTACCCAACCCTGCTGGATGGAAACATTTCTCTGCTGTCATGTGGTAAAAGCAGGAAATTATGTAAAAAAATGTTGGGGTCTGTGGTCTGTTAAACATGAACTCTTTCTGATCTGGAGGACCTGAGAAGATTTTCTTGAGATACAACCATTCTCAAGTTTTTTTTTTCTTTAGTGTCACAAAACAGACTTCAATGAAAAAAAAACACAAAAAAACAAATAAATAATTGCAATGCAAAGCAGATCTAGGATTACATTAATTAAGCCAGTATGACATAAATGATGAGTCCATCACACTGACAAAGCTATGCATGTTGTCACTTTCAATGACCTATGAGAATTGATCGGTAAGAATGATTTATAATTTGTTCACCAAGATTTCCCATATCATCAACTGAAACAACTATGGAGTTTATGGGCATTCAACCACAAACACTGGACATCCTGTTAGGGACATATTACCTCATAATTTTCCTTTTCCCTCCAACGCCGGTAAAAGAAAATTTAACCTCAAATAAGTGAACACTAGCAGAATGAAATCAAGCAAGGAACAGATCTTGTTCAGTGCTCAGAGGTAGTTTTTCAACAAGTAATTTTTTTCATGTGAAATTAATGATTGACAGGGAATACGGCATAAAAGCCCAGGCAATCAGCTGACAGATGGACTGACTAACTTGAAAAAAGGCAAATTATCCAAATCTTTTATTTTATTAACAGTCAGAATAATGCGCCTCATGCATTATAAATAGCTGCATTATTTTGCATATCAGGTTGATAGAACTTGTAAATACATGCCATATGATGTTCATAGAGGGTCAGTGGCAACATGTGAACAACAGTCACGCAGAATCTCTTTGACAAAATCATCTTAACACAAAGTCTGTCTTCATTTTGTTGTAACTTTTAATTGGTCCATCTGAGAACAAGATTGTCTTGTAGGACTCTGAGATGCCAATGAAAGCTCTGCAAAAAGCTAGTAAGTGGATCTTGAGTAAATTTTGTTTGTTAAGCCACTATTCCCAAGGTCAAGAACGAATGTGCATGCTCTGTGAATATGTGGAGAAGAACTTCGATTTGAACCCTTGAATTTTTCTGGTGACCCTATTGGCTGGAAAACATCTAAGTTAATGACCTAACTGAATATTAAATAGTTAAAACTAGCTCCACCTCAACGAGGGACAGCGGTAAAATGCTGCTGACATGTTGTCACTTACGTATTGAAAATATGAAAATCACACAGTAGTGTATCACTTGCAGGGTAAATTTTACTTTGGGAAAAAGTGTTTCTCTTCGATGCGTAGATATGTTTTGCTGATAATGCTTTTGTGCTTTCGCTTGTATAGGAGTGTTTTTACTTTGTTGTGTACTTTCTGTTAGGTAAAGGATCTAAACTTTTTCTTCCACTCATCATTCTGACCTTGGTAGTAATGTTTTGACAGAGCAAACCCAATTCAATGCCTACTTACTGGTTTTAAGGACTTTCTATTGCATCACAAAGCCTTTTTCAGTGGACTGAGTGAGCTCAGTGCTCATAAAAGTAGATCTGTTGTGCTAATTATATCCCCATCACTTTTAGGACGTTTGTTCATGGTGGCTCAGAAAATATGCAAGAGAAGCAAAAACAATTCTAAATCGACATGTGGGAAATTTTAAATGTACAACACTATTTTCATCATGCTTAACTTTTAAGCCAACACGGAGGAGCCACGTCTAGAAGGTGCCATGGGTAAAATAACGCCGACAGAGTCATCTCCATTTCAACTAATGATGAAAATTATGTAAAGAAGCTAAAAGGAAAAAAATGAAATTACTAGCAAATAGACCTTGGATTCAAATTGTTGTCATTTAACAGGATGGTTACATAATGCTCATCATCTGTATTTGTTTTCCAGCATACAATCATGGCTTAGTTGCTACAAATATGTGACTATTATACGTACAGAGGCTAATGCTGAAAACCTTGAATTTCAATCAAATACAGCTATTTCGAACCAAAGACACAGCTTTCATTTCACCTTGATTTCTGAAGCTATCACTGTGTTTTGAGACATTTAATCATCACATACCATTCATCGACTGAAGCCCTTTGAAATCAAAGGTTTTCAGTTGACAACAGTAAAGTTTTTTTGAATCTACTTCAGTTTAAATCTGTTACTATTAACTATAAACTGTAATAGAAATAAAATAAAAAAAGGTATTTCTCAAAGTCTTAAGAAGATAATCAAAAGTCAGTGGTTTCTACTATATCATTCCACCATCTCTGTTAGCACTTTCCATTTCTGGAAGTGAAATGTCATACTCTAAATCTTCATTTGTTTTTCCAAGATTACAGATTAATATACAGGATCTCAACGAGGCTTTTGGGGTCGTCATCATCCCCACCAGCAGCTCTGCAGATCTGTCCTCTGCTTTTATTTAGTCCAGTGTGAACGCTTGTTGGCTCTGTTCCTCCACAAAAAATTCTTTCCGCTGGATTATGCAACAAAAGCAGCAGAAAGGGGAGATAATGTAACAGTCTGATGAAAGCGGCGACAGAGCACAGCACCAGTGGCCACTACCATGAGTCACTAAATAGTGATTTTCATTTACAAATGAGATTTACACCAACACAGTCCATTAATTTTGTAGACAGAAATAACATCACTGCAGTTGTTTTTGATTATATGACTGATTATTTGTATGTTTATGATGATATGAGTGCTGGTTTATGTGCCTAGAGGAACAGTTACAGCACTGATCTGTTTCATATCGCAAAGCTGTTAAAGCAGCAATGAACAATGTTTAGTTATTGTTTAGTTATTAGTTATTGCTAAAGGGTGTTTTTAATTTGGACACAGGGTCATTTCTTTATGCAAGCAGTACAAGTGACCTTAGACTGAAACTTATTTTAACTTATGATGGTGATGGTTCACAGCACCTCAATAAACAGCTTCTTAACTGTCAATTCACATCTTACAGGGATTAAATTTTAGCTGGTGACTTTCATATTAATCTGTTTCATTATTTACTGGCAAAGAAAAGTTGCCTGCAGCTAAATGTTTTGGATGAATGACTAATTAGCATTAGCAATCTTTCCCAATACAAAACTACAAACTGATTCATACCTTTGCATTGTTGCTGGCACTAAGAATCAAAGTGGGTTTTGGACAATTGGACAACACTTGCCTTGAGTGTTGTGATTAAAATGAAGTTTGAAATTTGATTTGACTTATTTTCAACATTGCAGACAGCTGCCATCAACTTCACTTTCTGCACAGACTGAGAGGAGCTCCCTTACTTATAAATGTGTCCAACATCCAATCATTCTTAAATAAAAGAGCTTGTCAAGCCTCATTCTTCTTCCTCTTTCTAGTCACTGTATAAACAATTGTGAAGTGTTGCCTGGAGAAGTGGATATACTCTGAAGTTATGCCCCTAAACCTAAAAACACCTAAGTAGCATCGCAACACACATTGTAATTCTGAAAGCAAATTCTTAAACAGTCCATTTCATCCTTTTAATTAATTTTACTAAATGAATATTCCTAAGGCCATATTTTATTGTGTTACATTTTGAGGTAGCCAACAGGGAGGCCACAGCCATTTTTTAGGATGGTGAAGGCATGTCCCATCATACTCTGCACATGACTGGCTTACCCTTATATTTTTAGCTAAACCTAACCAATCAATACTCTTCATGACTAAACCTAACCTCATCATTTCTAAACCTAACTAGTTTAACCAACAGAGGCAACAAGAACCAGCTAATCAAAGGCCAAATGTGCGGTTAATGACTTTGCTATCATAGGAAAAACAAAAATAAAGCACACTATTGGATGATATGCATCAAAGGGGATTTTGAAAATGAGAACACATAAATAGGTAAACACTTTATGCCTGCATATACCCTGCACTGTACAACTACCTGTGAAAACGTGAAAGCATTAGCACGAAGACCAAAGACAAGTAAGAGTCATGGATTTGCTTGCTCCACATGAAAGCATCTCTCAACTTAACCCTTTACTTCCTTTTCCCTGCAATGCTTGTGCTTCCATTCACACCACAGCCGTACATGCATTTCCCTGATGAAATGTTTCTAGATTGAGAGGTGGTAAATTAGCTTCACAGATTTCCCAGAATATTGACCCCCGCTCCCATTCACACATGACTGTATCCAGGAACTGTTCCTGAACATTTCCAGGGATAGACTGCATGTGTGAAAGGTGTACATGTTTTAGTTTATTTAAAGAACGGTCATATTATTTTTAGCATATTAACCACTGATTCTGTGTATCAGTGTATATGGTAACATATTGCTTAGATGTGTTTTTAAATTCACAGGAAACATCTTACAAGTAAAGCTGTTAAAATTCAGCTAAGAATATTCAGTGTACGGGGAATTCATGTTATCAGCAGGAGAAATACTCCAAAGCTTTGAATGTTTGTGCATCTGCTTTGTGATGCTACAAAACCTTCAGTTACTGAGAAACACTTTTTTTCTTCATTTTGGAGTAACTATGCCTTGGCTTTCAGTTTAGGGGGTCATAATTCAGTCTTGATCCTGTGCATCAAATCTTTCTGGTCCACCATGTCCGTCTGTCTGTTCCAGCGGTGGTAAGCCAGCAGGGCGATGTTCTTGGCAGCCACTGAGCTCATCTCCATGGCACTGCCAGCCAGCTCGATGCCATTGAGGTAGTAAAGATTGGGGTGGAGCTCCACAGGCGGCAGCCCGTGGCTGCTGCCATAACTTGGGTAGGCCTGCCACTCTGTCACCTGCACTGAGTAGTAGGACCTGTGATTGAATGGTGCAATAAAAGGAGGGATGTTGTTACTGTTCTTTTAAAAATTTCTCTAATGTCTCTGATGCAAAATAGGGCATTTTCTGTGCTAATACATAAACATTAGCATGCTAACTTATAAAACTAAGCAACTGAACTTGGAAAATACAAAATTTTTTTACATTTAATTATTACTGTCTAAACGTCAGCATGTTAGTAAGTGACATCTGCATTAAGCTCAAAGAATAACTGTGCCTAGTGTAGTCTGACAGAACTGCTAGCATGGCTGAAGACTCTCAGTGTTTGTATACATGATTTTACTGTCCTCTTTCAAAAAATTAGTAGAACTTGTATATATTTCTGTTTTTTGGGTCTAGTTGAGATAATCATCATGTAATGCAGTAAAAAGACTGCAGACTCTGTCAGGACAATGACAGCTTAACCAGGAAAGAAGAGGCTGACCTGAAGAGCATTTTGAGTTGAGCCTTGTCCAGAGGTTGTGGTGAGAAAACTTTATAGACTCCGGCCTCTTGTGGCTGCTTACGCCGAAAGCCTGCCGAGATGTTGACGGGACAAACACTAGCCACGCTGTTGAAAAATAGTTTGGGTGTCTCAGTTGTCAAGATGCTGGCAAAGGGGAACAGGCGGGGGTCCGGGAAGCCAAAGAAGGACGTGTTTAGGTAACCATGGACAATGGTTGCTACAGTGCTATGGTACATGCCGGGGAGCTGGTCAAAGGGAGGGGTGAAACCTTGGAACTGTACTCCGGACCTGACACTTTCCTGGAGCGGCGTCGCCAGCACTACAATGTCATACATTTCTGATCCACTCCCTATTGCTGTGGTGTAGCTCAGCTGGTACTGGGGCGCCTCCGCTGTAGGAAAAACACCAGAAATAAATGTCAACATTGTACTGCATAATTCAGACACAAATTCATCTACGTCAGTCCACTGGTATCTACTGGCAGATATAATCTAGAAACATCCAGCACATTTCTCATGTCTCCAGATGTCTGTGCCAACGGGAAAGTGTTGACACACTAGAATGATAAATATGTATATAAGACAGGATAAAATAAGGTAAATCTGTTTCATACACTTTTTAACAACGGTGTAAGCATAAGAGGTACCATCACATACATGAAAAACATAGTTTTTATACATTAGCCACAATGCAACGACGGTAACTCTCATTAATCAGGGATAAATTAAAGAACCATTACTTACACATTCTTAAAATGTTACATAAGATCAGTCTGAGATGCTGAATGTTTTATGAAAGTTCTGCAGTGATTTATTACTTCCTGATGAGCCCACTCTCAGTTAGTGATTTCATATATTTTCCAGCACAATCCTGTTGTGCATGAACATTTTCTGTGGTTGCTTCACCTATGGGTCCATTCAGTCTATGAACAAACAATGAAAAACAGTCTATCTGGAAGTCATATGGACTTAATAGTTATTTATTTGTTGCAAATTCTTATTTCTGCCTCTGAAAATGAATTTTTTTCAGTTTCTGTGTCTAAGAGACAGTCACGACACTTGTGGTGTTTAAGATTGCCTCATTATTATAGATTCAATATCTATTGTAGCTCTAGCCCTGAGATAAAGATTATCTTGGTGGTTTGCTGGTTATTAATTGGAAAGAGACAAAGAAATCAGTCATTTATCCATTTTCTACTTTAAGGACTTAAAGAAGCACAATATGAGGGCAGGACGTGATACTGAGCAGTAACCATCATTGTACTATTAAATAATGAGTTCATGTAGTTATTTCTTGATCTCAAATCAAAATCTTCTTGTTGGGATTAGATTGGTTGAGTTCAGTTGAAAAAACATTTAAATAAAAACAATTTAAATGATCTGTTAAATTAAAGCATGTTCTGCCATTCAAATGTGAAAAAAAATCATGTTTTTGAAATTCTAATTCTTGAAATTATTTTCTGTAAGTTCCAAAGGAGGGATTGAAAACAAAAAAATTCAAAAATTATAGATGGTTTTCGAGGAAAAAATATTCATTGCTACAGTATAAGAGATGTTTTAAGTTCTACATTAAGGTTTCAATAGTAGCTGAGTTTTAAAATTTGATATTTTAGGTAAATAATTATAGACTCTTCGAGTGTACTGGATAAGTCAAAACATCACAGCCTTTCATCTTTTACACACTTACAAGCCACAGTAGTGCTGTTTTTTAATAATATATATCTGAAACCTGCAAGTTTGTAAAACACTGGGACATCTGACATGATCCCACTCAGCCGACATTGAGGTTAAGTACCTGAGTAGACGGGGGAGACGGAGTTGACTTGTGCTTGCAGCAGGTTAGCATTGGCCATCTTCAGCAGGCCAGAACACACCAGCTTGTTGCCTCCTTCCACCGCCCACAGGTTGTTCTGGGCACCAGCTAAAGACACAGCGCCTGTAACACACACATGCACATACACACACGCACATGCACACTAGTCAGTGCCAAGTGCTATAAACCAATTATCAGCTGCCCACACACTTTCCTGTTCTCTCGCTCCCACAGGCCACCCTGTCATCTCACCTTGCTTTCATCTCTACTATTCTCAACATCCTGTTCCTCATCTGCTGTATCTCTTTTCCTCCCTTTTCCTTTCCTCTCTCCTGACCTACATTAGTGCCGACGTACATGTTTGGCTCATGACAGGCCTAATTTCACCATCACAACCTTTCTTTTCTCACTCTCTTCCCTGTCTCTTTACTGCTCATCACCCCTTGTTCCTCTACTGCTCATTTCTTCACACTCATCTGACCTACAAAGGCAGGGATGCTGACGTTCTGTCCATAGTTGACCCTCATGATAGGCGCGATGACCTCATCAATGAAGTGCTGCGACACACCCAGTTCAAGTAGCGAATCAGAGAGCGACCTGCGGGTCATGTTGATAAAGCCACTTCCACCAAGAGAATCAAGCAGTTCTTCCACTGAGCTGAAGGCGTAGCCGTGAGCCTGGTACTTGTAGATCCTATGTTTGACACACACAGACAGACAGACGCACAAGCACAACAAATGCTTCATTATTATTATTATTTGTAGACTGTAGACAGATTCAGAAATGGACATACAAGATTGTCCTTTCTCTCTATTCATATCTAAAGGCTGCGATTATCACAGAACTTCTCAGCAATTATAAATGCAAAACAAAATAGACAGATGGAGGGAAACAGGGGCTAACTGTGGCGGATTTTAAAGACAGAGTGAGAGAGACAAAGTGATAGAGAGATAAACTGTTTCCTGAGAGAGGAAATAGAGGTCGGTGAACAGTAATGGTTGAAGGCTTAAGTGGAAATCTAAACCAGGTTCAAGCAGAAACCGAGACACAATAAAAGAGATGAAGTGAAAGATTTGATGTGCTGGCCAGGACAGGCTGACCGAAGCCATCAATTCTACTGATTTATACTGTATCATTTTGTTGATGGAGGATGAGGGAAACTGATTTTTCATTTAAGTTGCACTTTAAAAATTTCAGACAGGTGGTTGTTGATATTTAAACCAACCTCATGCTCAGAAAGTCACACACTCAGTTAAGTTTTTTGCAATGATTACAGCGGTAGGTGTTAGCAAATAAATTCCTCCAAAAAATATATGTTTTTTTTACAATAAAAATTATAATTGACTTTCAGTGGAACAATGATGGCAGGAGGAGGGTTTAAAACAGAAATGGCTTTGTTGGATCAATGATACAAACTTGTATGACATGATTATAAGGTGCAAAATACTTAGACCACCTCTGAGTGATCTTTAAAAGCAAGTTACAAAAGTGTCACCACAAACAGGTAGGAGAAAATATAAAGCTGACCACACAGACCCATCACATGGTATTCTGAAAAGGTGCAAGTATATACAAACAAGTGGATTCTTTTGATGCATCTACAAAGAGTCGGAAATTTGCAACAAAGGCATGATGCTTTGGCACAGGTGCATTTGTCAGGATTCAGTTGCAACACAGCTACACAAATCCTGTTAAGTGACCGGCATGCCAAGCAGCTGCCGTGACACCTGACAGCAGGCATGTCAGCAGCACATCTGGCTTACCTCATAAATTTCTCCATGATTTCCTCCACCCACATCTGCAGGCGTATGAAGCTGATACCATAGCGCCACCACAGCCGGAAAAGGTCCAGCAGGTACCAGTCGGTCTCCTCCAGAATCACCTCCTCCCCGTTAAACACGGCTGTCTTACCTGCGACGCTGCGACGATACTTTAAACCTTTGGCACATGGTGAAACAAGGGACACACACAAATACACACAGAGAGGATTTTAACGTTGACGAAATAATTTTCTGCTAACGATACGCTAATGACTTTGTCTCAGAGCCTGTGTTGCTTATTGAACTCCAAACATCAACTTTTCTTTATCATCAAGAGTTTGTAACCCTGACAAGATTTTTTAAGGTTCCACTGAGAGTTGCTTCTCTTGTTGTTCTGTAAATCCTAAAAATTCTTTTAAAAGTCCAGCTCTTATTTTAACTTACTTTATAGACACTATCTGATATGCAATAATGTATCCTTTCTATTAATAATAACTTAAAAAAGGACCAACAGTACTATATTTATCCCACAGTCCTGCGTATTATTGTCCTCACTGCCTTTTAAGCCTTGTGTGAATTGTTTGTGTGTAAACTAACCTAGCTGTTTGACAAACTCCTGCATGTGAAGGTTGAGGGAGTGAATGATGGAACCTCCAGACTCGTAGTCATGGTGATTGACTGTCACTGTGGCGAGACGGCCTCCAACCTCCCCCTTCTCATACACATCCACCTGGACCTCAGGCCCAAAGTGCTGCCGCAAGAAATGGGCCGTGGCGCTGCCTCCTATCCCTGCACCGACCACCGCTGGAGCACAAAGACAAAATAAAAATCAGAATTTTGTTTGGCATCAAAATGCATTACAAATCTCGTGGCCATAAATCATATTTAATTCATTATATTTTGGTGTGGCTTCTAAATGTTAAAAGACATAATCTCATTGCAAATATTGATCAAAACTGAGCAATTGAAAAATAATTATGTGTCCTGTTATTTTCCTGCCCTTAGTGGTAGCAGTGGGCAGTATCAAGTCATTACAGTATATCACAGCATTTAGAAAAGGTTGAGTTATATTTTGATACCATCAAAAATACAGATGCCCCTCTCTCTATTGAACTGACATGGAGATGCTGTTTTTATGTAATGTTTTAATGTGTAGCATGCGCCACAAATAATAAGTCTTGAGTGGTAAAGCAGACAACTGATTGTTGAAAGATGGCTGTGAGAACATTATGGCTAAATAAGTGCCATCAGGTCATCCAGCAAGAATCAATGAAGGAAGGGAGCCTATTTTTTATCTATTCATTCATCTATTGAATGAATAGATAAAAATATATATATATTCATCTATTCATCAATGGGTCATGAGTATTTGATCCCAGCAAGACAAGTCTAAGCAGGCTTATTGCATGTTCACCACATAGCATCACTGGGAAAGTGATTTCATACAAGCTACAATAATTTTATATCACTAGCAGCTCAGCTTTACCTTTTATTTTTTGTTTGTTTTTTTTTACACATTTAATAGTGTCTTATACTGCACACTGTGATGAAATGTCTGGAGGGTAAAAAAAAACAGACACCGCCCAGGCATATTTAATGGTCAACCATCAACTATACCTACAGCTGGACAGAGGAGTACAGATAAGAAACAATGGGGTCTTGTTACGGCAGAAAGCAGGCAGAGCTGCTGGTTCTGAGGGTATTTTTTTCCCCAATTGGAAATTTCCATTGAAGGGTTTAACTTAACAGTGCACTCAATATGATTAAATGCAGAATCACTCAGACTAACTTCAATGTTGCAGGCAACTGACTGTGAATCTGGCTTTTTTACCTTTATGCCCCATTTAATTCTGAAACACTTAATCCTACTTTGAAACTTGCTTTGTCCTGCCCTAATGGTAATATAAGATTGGATCTTAGATAAAGTTGCAAGTTAAACTAACAGAGTTGTAAAAAAAAAAAAGACACACCCACAAAGAGGTCAAAATATTTGCAATATATATCTTTCTCTGTCAACAGTCATTTAGGTTTTATGGGAAGGCCTAAATGTTGGTCAGCTATTATCAGATGTTCATGATGACAAGCGAAAATAGGGTCAAGCCAGTGTTTGAGGAAAGAGGGGGGTCTTGACTATAAGGGACAATTAACTCTATCTGTATACATTTTGTTTTTATCTGTATAGCATGGATAACAATCTTCGTCTTTGTATAAATGAGGCAAAACTTTATCCCATGTAAAGTCTAGCCAGTGTAGATGGAAAAAATATATAACATCACACGCAAAAAATTAGTTACTTGCAGTTATAACTGCAATATATAGCTAAATACATAATAACAAATAAATTATAGGAATTTGTTAATTAAATGTCACATCATTAAAACACAAAACACTAAAGTTAGCTAGCTTACTGGGCATCATATCCCCACATTCAGACTAGCTTGTGATATGAAGCTAACATTAGCTAAATTCAATGGCTTGTTTTGACGGTTTAACACGCTGCTTTCTTGCCTATTTTAGAAGGCGGAGCTCCGTCGACATGAGCGGATCCCGCCGGGTCTCCGACAGCCGACCTGGCTGACAGCACGACGAAGAGCAGCGGGAGGAGAGAGCCACTCATGGCAGTGACGGAGCTTAGATAACCGGGAGGAGAGGAAGCAAGCGGATGCACTGCAGCCTCGGTTCATCTAAAACCTAACGCTAGCTTCTCTCTTTTTCTTTCCTTTACACGGACAGTTTGTTCAGGACAAGGTCATTTACATGTCGGTTGACTCTGTCGCTGTGAGTTGATAGAGCTGCGTTTTGACATAAGTTATAGACAGAGCATAAAAGACGGCTTGATAATGGTCATGATGATGATGCAGATCAATTGAACGGTGACCAGTCTACGTCCGGCAACATCACGTGATCTCACTGACTGGCCAATGACAGTGCACGTGCATTTGTTTCGTCTCCCTCGTCTCTTGTCTATTGTCTCTCTTCTCATCCATGGGGGGACTTGACTTTGGTTTGACATGTTTTCAAAGTTTGTTTGTAGTTCGCAAAGTGAGATATTTCTGTTGTTTGAGCAGCCCCTTTATCTTTAAGGAGGAAGGCAGAATTGGAAAATTGTAGTTTTCTAGTTGCAATGCATCATGTAGTCTCAGGTGTCCAGGCACATTCGTATAAGACTTTCATTATGGTTTTGTTTCATTGGAAATTTTTCAGAAATTACAATAATTTTGCTATTTATGTATTAATTCATGTTATTTGTTATAAATAATATGTTGGCATTTATTACAATTTAAGGAGATAAACAATTATTGGAATGGGAAACATGAAACCATGTCAACACTATGTGAGATGCTGATTGATTAGAAAAAAAAACACAGGACGACATATTGAAAAACAGTGGAAGTTGCTTTTATTTCATTCAACAGAGAAACTGCCGCGACATCGGAGTAAACCACTGAGCAGAAACTAACATTCACACTGAGCCAAAGAACAATGACTGGCACAGTGGAGCAGTAAGGCTTAAGGACGCCTCAGACACATGCACACACTCACTTATGCACGCACCACACACACAGACGCATTCTCTCACACACTTCATTTACATCAGCTATCTTACACCACTGTGGCTGCTCGTGCAGCAGCCTTATCACTATCCCTCTCCCTCTACCATGGTCAGTCAGAGGTGAGGGGTCATGGGTCACCTTTAGATCAGATAACCTCTGTTCCCTGCACTTGCCTTAAATGCAGGGCTATTTCAGGGCTAAGAGGTGACATAACACAGAGACCTTTACTGTTCATCTCTATGGTACATCTTAAGCAACATGACCCCCAGCAATAACACTGCGAGGCCAGCCATGGGCCTGGAGGGCAGGGGTACAGGGGGTGGGGGAGGTCATGCTCTGGCCAAAGGGAAGGAGGACTAGGGCGCTGGCCGAGAAGATGATGTGATTGGTCACTTGGTAGAGCGTCGGGTCGGCTCAGAGGCAGTTGGAGGAGGTGGAGGGCCACGGCGGTCCAGGTCCTCGATGTAGAACATGATGAGCTTCCTGCGCTCGTCGGGGACACACTCCAGAACGAGATACCGCTTGTCGTTCTGAAGGATCTTCTCCACATCTTTTAGATGCTGCTCTGACTCCTGGATGAGCTTTCTCGACCTGGGAAAAGGGAAAGATGGATGTAAGGCAAAGAGCAGTCAGAAGCATGAGGCAAACATAATGAGTAGCATCCTCTAAGACTGCAGGAAGATTTGAGTGCAACAGCTGCTGTAATGTCCTTTCATTTAATACCATTTACTAAATATGTTGAAACCAACTTAAGTGTTAAATACATCAAGGCTTTAGCTGTATCAGGTTATGTATAATGAATGTATGTGTGACAAAATAATTTGCATTGTTTTCAGATTTTTGAAGTAAATGTACAGACCTGTATGTGATGAACTTTGTCTCCTTCAGCAGGGTTCTGAAGTCAGCTTTGGCTGTGATGTACTTGTCTTTGATGTAGTCGTCAAACTCTCGCTGTCTCTTCTACAAACACAGATTAAGACATCAGACACGAAGACTCAGATAAAATAGACGTGCTTTTCATTTGAAACTGTTGCAGCCTGATTTAAGTAACCTTTAAGATGGATTTCAAAGTATCAACCCTTTCCTTCATCAATTCTGAACTGGGTTTGGATTTTATGAAAGAAGCCAGCTGATGTCAACAAGTTATTAGTCACAACTTACTCTATCACTGGAGGAAAATTTGATATAGCGAGGGTCCTCCTTGATAACCTTCTTCACCTCCTTCCATGTAGTTGTCAAAGTAATCTGAGCAAAAGAAAGTAACACAATTACATTAAAATGACTGATAAAGAACATAAATGTACATGAGCATTAAAAACAGCAGTATTATTTTTCTCCCAGCCCTGCTGGTTTTATGTACTCATTTGTGCACAAGACATAAGCAAGAAGAGATTGAATAATTACCATGCTGGTCTCGTCCAGTAGCTGCCTGAAATGTTCTTTCTTCTTTTTGGCCAGTGCTTCTACGTGTTCGTTAAACAGCTTCTCCTTCTCCTCCCTCTCTAGCAGTGACGCTGACTCCCAGCGATGGTCCTTTCGCAGGTTACGACGTGTGTCTGACCACGTTGCATCTGAGGACCGTACCTGAGGAATGAATAAACAAAAATCACTTTGAGTACAGAGAGAATGTATGTATAACTAAAAGCTCTGTGGGATAAGAGTTTCTGGCATAAAGTAAAACAATGATGGGCAGTATGAAGTCTTGTGCTCTGCCAGCATACATGCATTTATCAAATGTTAAGAGACTGCTCTAAAACATCCTATATGATTATAATTATCTGTTTAGTAACAACTGCAGCTGTAAAATCTGACTTTGTTTTGCAGCGGCTCAGAATGAACATACAACTCTGGCTAGAATTAGATGTTATTTTTCCATTTTTTCTGATCAAACCTTGTCATATTAAGGAAATGATGAGGTAAACAGAAGATTCATGCAGAGAGACAAAAGCTGCAGAGCATCACACCATATCAGACATGAGGGCTTTGAAATGCTGGATGGCCTCCTCCCTCTTGTGCTGCTCCCTCTCTCGGTCGATCTCTTTGGTCTGTTCTGATCGGGCCTTCTGCACCTCCCGCTCCCTCTCTCGGAGACTGGCCTCGATGCGAGCCTGCCGCTCCAACTCACGCTCCTTCTCTATGTCCACGCTCTGTGGAGGATGACAGAAAGAGTCTTCAGCAGTTTTGTTTGTTTGTTATGCTACGCCATCAGCTCTGAGAAAGCCAACTTTGTAAAAGACAGCATACAGGTTTTTTGAGATCAAACAGACTGTGCATTTTCTTCACCGCAGAGTTGTTTTAAGATGTTTAATGCTGCAGTATGTGTTGGTCTGCTGGATTCTTTTGTCAAAGCTGAACACTGCTCTGCTCCATTAACGTCGGTCTCAAGACAAGACAACTGAGAGAGTATTTACAATATACTTCCAATTCATCTTGCAAATGTAATGCAATCATGAACTGCTGCCTATTGTGAGGTAGAATTACATGATAACTCTGTGTGCGTCCTGACAACAATTCAGATGCTGCGCTGCACTCTCAGTTGAGTTCCCCCCTTTTGTTCCATCAACATCAGCCTATTAAATAATATTTAGAAAATCAACCTCTGAAATTAGTGAATAGATGCAAAAGTGTCCACATTTGCATCATAATGAAACTTAGAATCTATTGTTTACCCACCCCTATGTAGGACTGCTCTTACCTTGGCTTGTTTTTCCATGTATTGTTTAAAAAGTTCTTCTCTGAGCGCGGAGCTCTCCACAGCCTTGTATCTTGGGTCAGTCTCTAGCCTTTCCTTTACTTTGCTCCACCGCTGGCCGCCCTCTATGTGCTGCTCACTTAGCAGATCAAAGAAGTCTTGCTTCACCTGAGAGCAAATCACACACATAACTAATTACAAATCTTTCTAAAAATCATGGTCGGCACCATCACAGGGCCCCTGCTGACTGCAGCAAATCAGTAACTTGTTCAGAGGTAAATAGCAGGGAAACAAAAGCCTGCAGTAGGCTATTCAATGTAAACCCTCATCTTCATGTTGTATAGAGGGATACTAATGATTGATATCTTGGTGTGAGGGACTGATACCTTCTCTCCTCTGGACTTTGAGTCCTCTTTCTCTCTTTTCCTCATAGCAGTGATGAATTCCATGAAGATTGCCTCTCTATCCTTCATCTTCTCTATGGTCTTAAATCGTGGGTCTCTGCCATGTTTCACTGCAAACTCACTAAATGTTGTTCTGTAAAGATACAAAACAAACAAAAACAATATTATATACTATAATATTACTTATTATGTTTAATACTAATGTAACTGATCTGTTCCTTTACCTAGGTGTGAGCTTTGCCTCCTCCATCATCCTTCTGAACTCGTCTTTGGCCTGCATCAGCTTGTTCTTCTTCTCCTTACGCTCTTCCTCTGCCCGCGTCTTCACATACTGATCAAACACCTAATGTGGACACAATTAAATAACTGTGACTGAAGGCTTCTTTTTTAAATGTCAGTATATGACACATTAATTTAAGAAAGTAAGAACAAATAACAGTGGGGAAAGATAGAAAAATTCGAGAGAATCTGAACCTGTTTCCTCTCTTTAGGATTAAGCAGAAGGTAACGTGGGTCAAACACAATCTTATGGAGCTCTTTGTCCCAGGTGGAGAATGCAGACACCTACATGTAAGACAGACATCACCAGCATTAATCACACAGCTCATATTCATTTAACACAAAACCATTTTCTTTGTTTTGTAAATATCACAAATTTGTCCTTGACAATACAATTCCAGTGACGAGTAAGAACAATTCAACATGTGATAAAAAGTTACAATTCATATGTTTTCGCTGTCTAAAAGATAAGTTATGCAATGGGCTGACAACCTCTGTGTTAACTTGGACATAAAATTTGTGTTACCCCTCTCTCCAGCAGCATTTCTCTGAACTGTGTCATCCGGGCCTCTAGTGGCACTATAGCTCGTTCTCTGGCAGCTCTGAGCTCTGCCTCCATCGCTGCCTCCTTCTCAGAGTCCGCTTCCTTCATATCCTCCTTCCTATGAGAGTAAAAGCACAACCAACTGTCACTTCAGGTGGAAAAAATTAAAAATGGGAAAAGAGACACAAATAAAAAAGGATGCAAAACAAGAAAGGGACAATATACTTTGAGAAAACTTCTAAAACTTTTTACTCATTTTAAACTTTTACTTAGTTTTTACTTTTACATTAGGAAAGGAGGACTTACTTCCTCTTTTTGGCTTTGGTTGGCTCCTCATCCTGGTTCTCCTCTGTGGCAATGGCTAATTCTGGCTCTTCCTTATTTATACCTGTATTTCCCACACACACGCATGCAAAAATAAATAAATGAATAAATAAATGCAATGTTGCATACAGGGTTTAAGAGCGATAAGAGCATTTATGCACCTGTGTTTCTATAGGCACTCATTTTGTGATTTAGCCCATTTAATTGATTCAAATTATTAATGCTTTGCACAATTACAAAAGGGTGATTTATAGGCTTGTGGTCTTCAGCCCTCATTACATGCACAGGCATAAGTTTGGAGTTCATAATTTTTATAGTGTTTCACTTTCAGCTAATCAAAAATTGAAAGTCAACATATGCTTACCAGACCCTTAAGTAGCTTTAGTCTCATTATTCACAATAATCAAATGTTCAAAAATTGCTCAAAGCACGTGAATGTGTTTGTCTGCACCTGTCTTCTTGACATCCTCCAGGCCTCTCTTGTGTGGCGGCTCCTGGATGTGTTTGTCAACATCAGCTCGTCCCACCAGCTCCTCGGGCCGGTCCCACATGGACAGCCGGGTTGTTGGGTTGTAAAAGAACACTCGGTCATCACCCGTCCAAACCACACACCTGATTTGAATTCATAAGACACACACGCAAACATGTGAACAGTGATAAGAGGAGAAATAATACACTAGATTTCTCTGAAGAAATCTCAGTTATTATCTAAATAGGATTGAATCTAAGGCAACTGGAGAAAGGCAACAGAGAATAAAACCTGGGACTTCCTGCCAGTTGTCTAGAACTGAAGAAGCCCCTTGGATAAGAGGAACATTTTCAGGTATCTACGACCAAATCCACTTGCCTTTGATTCAACTCTCTTTGGATAATGTACCAGATTAATTGCCATAAAGTGGAGGAGGAACGATGGAGTAGGATGGGATGTGGTGTACATACCATGGTGTGCCGGGGATAGGGTTGGTGGCTACGGGCCTGGCTTTCTGGGCTGCCTTTTCCTCCTCTGTCATCTCTTCTTCTTTAGGTTCCTTGGTAAAGAAAAAAAGAGAAAAAACAGCTCTTCCCATTACTAATACATTCATATTGCTTAACATCATATATTTTATTTGTTTTAATGATTTATCAAAAATTTGTGCCTTCCATTTTATGTCATAACTGCATACGCTAAACAGCAAATTCCTTTTTTGAAATATTAGAAAAAATTTAACCTTTTACACCATACTTACATAATTCTGTATTAAGTGATGAAGTGATAAGCACTTTTGAAGTAAATAAATTAATGAATGAATAAAAAGTGAAATTTGAGACAGGGGAAATGGGGGGTTTCCTTGTTAATCAACCAGGTAAATTCACTCTTCCTACCTCCTTTTCATTATTAGTGTTTTCTGTTTTGTTCTCCTCATCCTCCATTTCAATCGCCTCAGCCTCCTCCTGGGCCAGACGCTCCTTGATTTTTTCTGCTTCTTTTTCTGAGGACAGAGAGGGAAAGGTGCACACAAACACAGTGATTAACTAAAAGTGACGTTTGATGCGGTGTGCATAAGTGCTGTGAACAACACATCTCCAAATGTTCCCAGTTACAAAGTCTACTTCTAACAATGTAACCCTACTTAGTGTGTAGCTATATTAATTGACCTTACTACTCCAAACAATTATGTGTATATTAATAATGAAAATTACGTAAAAAAAAAAAAAAGTCTGTTTTATCAGCTTGTTAGTTAATAGAAGCATAAAAAAGTTGACTCTACAAATTTGTTGATATATTTACTTATTTTTTTAGACTTTAGTTTAAATGTCCAGTTTCCCTACATGCTGTGTGGGGGTGCACTTTAACTTGTTCATTATCAATCAACAAGTGAATCTAAGGGAAACTAATCTGGGATCAGTGTTCTTGTGTGATTGACTGTGCATTTTGTCTGGCAAATGACAGCGGTGTTTGCAAGGTCAAATCAAAGTGGGTAAAAGTTTTTGAGATTGAGATTGCTGGAAACAAGCCCAAGGGATCATCTCACTGTTTCAGGCCAGAAAAAGCTTGTGCGTGCATGCGTGCGTGCTTGCACTAGTCAGCAGTGCAGACCTTTTTCCACTAGGGCCTGAGGTTTCTCCCAGGTGGACTCCAGTGTCCGGTTGTTGTAGTAATATGTTTTTCCATCAGCTGTTTTGTACTCTGACCACTCAGGGAGCTGTAATGATCCGGCCATGGAGGCAGGAGCTGCAGAGAGAGCCAGCTGTGGGTGCATCATGGAAACTAAAGGTGGGCCCATGCCAGGAAGCATGCCTGTCATCAGTCAGAGAGAAAAAAGACAGACCATGAATGGCTGAGAGTCATCTTTCTGTTTGAACCACTAATACTATTTGCAGTGGCTTTTATCCTAGAAAAAGCATTAGTTTATACATCAATTTGTGAAATGTAATTCCCCAGGTTCACTACTTGTGATCAGAAACGTGTGTTAAAAACCAGAGGTACAAGACAGACTTCCACAGACAGAACAAGACTCAGTGCAACTTAAAAAGGGCTGTCCCTGTAGGTATTTGCAAAGTGAGCTAGAAGAGTAATTCATCACAGGAGTGAATAAATGAATGAAAAATATAGAGTCCGCTCAGGTCTAAAAATGCCTTCAAGAAACATAACTAGTTGACAACACACACAGGCCACATACACAAACAAACAAGGCAGTGACCACACACACAACCATGCCACAAAATAAGACAACCACATGACCACAACATGGAACCCTGACTGCTCTACTACTAAAACACTACACGGCAACAGCAGGTAGCCCTAACAGAGAGGTTTTCTGTCTAAGCTTGTAAACAATCTCAAACCACAGACCGCAAAATAACTGATCCTACAAATCGAAAACTCCCAGTCTAACGATTTAGATGCTGATTTTCAAGTGTCCTCTCATTTAACCAAAGCAAAACTATTAAGCCTAAACCTTAACCTAACAGTTCCTAAGAACAACACACACGCAAAGTGCATTCGTTATTTTGTAAAGATGATTACTTGAATGTTTGCAAAAGGAAATACTTGTTACCTGATTGTTCTAAATAAGGAAATGTTTGAACCTAGACAATACAATATATCCAGTAGTACATCTTAAAAAATGCTGGCGATGAAAAGTTGTATGTGGTGTACGTTCTGAAGGTTTGTCCTCTTAATCCAGATTAAAAACAGTATATGTGAATATGTTGAGTTTTTACGAATAGGCAAAGATGAGAAGCTAATTAATAATGAAGCTGTATATTTCTTTTCTGCCTGTTTGAATGAAAGAACTTTCACTACTGTACACCAGATGGACCATGTTCACAGCATTCACCACCATGCCAGTTTTTAAGGGATCGCATAAACAGTTTAACATGTGACTCATGTAGACATCATTCACTACCATGCCATCTACTGTAGATCTGAAAGGCGAGCGGCTGGGTGTTTACCGTTGGCGCTGGGGCCTGCCTTTACACAGGGTGCACCTACTATCTGCATCATTGCTACACCTGCAAGAACAACGGACAAGCAAGCATCTGGTTGAAAACAGCAGGACACTAGACATCAACTACCATGGTGTGTGAGAGTTTGTGTGTGTGGCCCAACTCAGACAAACACACGCCCCAATTTGGGTTGTGCATCACTGTATTTTACAACAGTTACTCGGTCTTTGATGACGTTAGTATGCTTGTAATGTATTTAGAGGCATAAGAATAAGCACACTGGAGGCCATTACAACAAAAGCATTAAAAGAAAAAAAAAAATTTAACCTTAAACCATCAGCCGTAATCTAGACCTAGCCCATCGTGCACTTTTCCACAGAAAACACAATAAACAGAGAAAAACAACTACCCCTATTTTTTTTTATTAATTTATGTCAAATGAGAGACAGAGAGAAGAAAGAAGGAACCAAAAAAGGACAGACAACAGAGGAGAAAAGTAACACAAAAAACCTTGAAAGCAAACATAGAAAATTAACAGGCATATTAACATTTATATTGAAATGTGGGTCTTAAAACGAATTAAAGAAAAAAAGAAGGCCTGAAAAATATGTGCTGATTAAACGAAACCATGACCAGGAGATGTCTAGTGGTAAATTTTTCAGTTACACTTGTGACATTAACATGTTTAAACTGTAGCCTTAAAATAATTTACACTTCTGAGGTGTGCCAATGACAGTCAGATTTAGAGTTTACTGTCTATCTTTTTTTGGTTGATATCAAAAAAAAGTGAGATGCCGCCCAAATTTTTCGGAGTATAGCTACACTACAAGCCTGTGGTATCTTATTAAAAAATAAATACATTAAGTGTGGAAGTATTATTATTTTAGAAAAAATAGGAATATGGGTAACATGATAAAGCACATTGTGTATGTTAAATGATGGGTAACAAATAAAGTAGAATAATAATGTTAGCATATTAATACCCAGCCTTGAAGTAAATTAAAGGTCAGTTGTCACAAAACAAAGGGTAAGCAACTCTTCTAGCTACAGCTGCAGCAAATCTGCCATCATTAAAAGGCCTCTGCTTTTTCTATATATGTATAAAAACAATGGATTTGTAGCAAAGCGATAGCAGCTAGACACTAAATTCGGCTTCTTGCTCCTGATTTTGAGATTCTTACCTGGTAGAGGGATGTGCATGCCCGGTAAGGGCACTCGGAACGGTGGCACCATGACAGGGGGGAAGGCGGGTATGGCTGCTGTGGGCTGGGCCACACTGTGAGGCAGGGCTGCAGGCAGCAGAGGCACAGTCTGCACAGCCGTAACAGGTGATGGCACCGTGGAAACAGTTACCACAGTGACTGGAGACACAGCAACAGTTGAGGTCACTGTGGCAACAGGGTTTAGGTCTGCTACAACAGTGGCTTTTTGGGGGGCAAAAGAAAAGCAAAAAAGATGATTTTAGCTATTCTTGTATGTGTGTTTGTGTGTTTAATATAAGACTGCGGTCTTACCTGCAATGGATGCAGCAGGAGAGGGGGTGGTGGTGGAGTCTGGACTGGAGGTGAGTGTGCGGGAGGGGGTTGTGGATGGGGCCTGGGTTGGGGAGGCTGCAGCTGCCGTGCTGGCTGTAGTGTTGACACTGTTTGAGCTGGCAGCTGCAGTGACACCCACACTTGCACCCGCTCCTGCAGCCCCAGACCCGGTCCCGCCTACAAGTAGAGGGTTGAGTTCAGACTGCTGAATGATTTTCACACCATCTGGTTTACTCCATGATGACTCTCTGGTCCTGGCATTGTAATAATATGCCTGTGGATAACAGACAAGAAAAACACTTGTAACTTGGGGACACACAATAATCAAAATAAAACGCAAGAAAAAAAATGGATAGAATTTTATAATATTGGGATACTTGAACCTCCTAAACAAATGCTCAGAAGTATTTGGTAGCCGGTTGTAGTGTTGTGATCACTGGACAAGTCCACCCAGTAACAAAAAACCAGAAGTGCATGGATGTCCACACTGAGCCTATTAATACTTCCTCTGGTTATAAAACATATTCATAAGAACCCTCATAGGTGTAGAAAGTATTATTTTGACTTAAGCTAAATTTCAGCCAAATTGCTAAATTTCAGAATATCAGTCCAGTGTTAAAGCCAAAGTATCAAGAAACTGTCCTTCACTTTTCGCAAACACAACTTTCAAACTTGACTGCCTCTCTGCTGTTCAACTACACTTAGAGATCAGCAGTATTCAAGTGAGCTAGCAAGTGAATGAAGAGTAAACAAGGAAAGGAAGCAGCATTACCAACAACAAACCAGTGAACCAGAATAAAAAAAAAATTTTTTTGATTGTTTTGATTGATTATGGTGGTTACGTTTTGAAACATAGACTAACGAGACCACACCTTCCCAAAACCCTGCAGGAAGGTGCCACATTGCTGAATATTCTGTGAAGTCAACTGAAGCCCATGCTTCATCATGTCTGCTGTGGAGGTTCTCTGTTGTGCGTGTGTGTGTTTGAGTAGCTCATCTTGTGCTTCCACAATGTGCTTGCCAGGCAAATAAACCTGCAGCTCTTGAGAAGAGAGACGTGACAGTGATTCAACCTAATGATTGCTTTTTTATTAAGTCCCCACTGGCGCTGTTATTGGTGAGGGGCTAAACACCCCAGACCAAAGGCTGGTTTCCAGAAATGTCCTTTACTCATCAGAATAAGAGGAAGTATGAAAATACAGGCAGGGGATGGGTTGTGCAGATAAATCAACTGCCTCAAACTTCTAGTGGATCTTACATGATGATTGAGGGGGATTACCTTTGCATGATTCAATAGAAAATCCAACAGATTGTGCCTTTTAAGTTTTTCATTAGCTGATTTACCATGGGATTTTTCTTGGTCAGATTCAGAGTGTGTGTTTGTGTGCACGTGTGTGCTGGGAAACAACAGCTCTCCAATGAAATGAATAATGTTTAATAAGTCAGTGTATAACAGATTAAAATTTTAATTTAACAGACAACCTCCTGCAAAGTTGTGTAAGTGCAAACAAGTAATTAGCCCCATTAGATCAGCCATTGGACTTTAATTTAAGTCTATCATTAGTTAAGTATTTCATTCTTTGACTAAAAACAGCACATCATCCCCTTGTAGTATTGATGATGTCTTGATGAGGATGTTGTCAACTGGAATTAAAGGGCTTTATAAAAGAACTATAAAAACACCTCAAATCATTAAATAATTCTCCATGCATTTCCAAACTGTGCAAAACGTTATAAAAACGGCTTCCTGCTTACCTTTCCCTCTGGAGTCTTGTTCTCTACCCAGATCTCCTCTGTGGGGTTGAGTGCAGGAGTTCCAGATGCAGGAATGGGGGGCATCCCAGGAGGAAACAACATCCCTGGGGGAGGTGGCAGGTTACCAATAGGTGGGGGAAGAAAGGGAGGTCTCTGCAACAAAAGATAAAGAACCAGCATTCAATTTTCACACTTAGGAGTAGGGCTAGTAATATAAATTACCCAATAACAGTCCCCCCTCCTCTAACAAAATGTGACTTCATAGGTACAGAAAACTGGCCAGTCTGATAAGTAGTAGACTATTTAGCCAGCAGCCAAAAGCTCATTGAAACCTTTGAATTTAAATTAGGAAGTTTGTGCATCAATACTGTTAAAATAAAAAGAGAATAACACTGCATCTAATAACCAATCAAGTCATGTTAGTAATGTTCCTTGAACATTTTTTGTGTCTTGTTTTTTAGATAATACTGCTGTTCATGCCAGGAAGGGCCAAAGGTTTTTTGCAGTCTTTTTTTATTTTATACATAAACTTAAATACAAACCAAAAATCACATATCTGCTTTACCCTAAGGACTTACCCTTTTTCTTTGACTAAGTTTACACACACATTTACCTTATGGTATTACCTAATACTCTTCTCCAGAGGACCTCAGTGTTAGGTGTAGAAAACGAAAAAAACCCAAAACTAATACATAGATAACCTGCATAAGCAACAATTTAACAAAAAAGTAGATTCAGTCTAAGAAATACCCTCATTACTGTGGCATCATGTGTGAGCAACTACAGATATTAAGAGAGTAAACAAGCAATAGCACTAAGGGAGTTTAATCTCCCTTAATATCTCTTTAATATGTTGGTCTGTGTGGGTTAAAGATGACAATGTGCTCATCAGTAAAATATAAATACCTCAAACACAGTTTATGTTATCCTATTTTGCTTGTTAATATTAAATGCAATATTGTACACTTTCTAAAAATCAACTGACACTATGTTGGATACAAAAAAAAGAAGGTAATTGTATGTTTTGGTTAGTACAGCAAATGAATACATGCTTCTTAACACTGATGCCAAAAGCACTGTAAAATCTAATTTTGCAATTAAGCAGTCCTGCTCTCTGATTTGCAGAATATGCCACAATGGCCTATTACACTTAGAAATATTAAAAAAGAAAGCTATTGCAGTAGGAAAGGTACTGCAAAATCTTGTTTTATGGTGATGGTCATATTGCTGAATCATTGATTGGAAAGATGCTGAAGACAGAAATGTGATAAACGAGAACCACTGCAAGGTGAACTGGCTTGCTACAGAGAAAGCTCATTGAAGCCAAGCCAGTGTCCTTTGTCTAAAATATGATTTCTTTTTGTTTAACCAAGGAGAATGTCAAAAACAGCATACATTTTGTGAAGTCATTATCAGGCAGCTTGAATTTTCTGACCTAACCATGTTTGATAAGATTATAGCTGACTGTCTCTTTTTGAAAGATGTCTCATACATCAACCAACTTATTTTAGTCTTAGTCTGTCTTTCTATTGATGCTGTGTAGCACATCACTGCAGGCAAGGTTAATATTGTTCAGTCCTGCACTTACATCAAGAAAAAAATGCATGTCCTTGGTTTATTATGTATGATTGGAAAACAGTCACCTGTAAATGGGGAGGAGCCATGGGTGGTGGCATGCCTCCTGGTGGTGGGATGGGTGGCATGTTGGGGTCAAAAGGCGGACGTGCAAATGGGGGTCGTGGTGGGGGTCCCCTCATCATTCCAAAAGGAGGCGGAGGTGGCCTAAGGAGTGGTGGTGGGCCTCTTAACACTGGGGTCTGGGCAGGTGCAGGAGCAGGAGCAGGCGCAGGCGCAGGGCCACGGAACCGCACTGCCTGCTGCGCCATTCTAGCAAACCAAAAATATAACATGGCAGATCACTTAGTTACCAAAAAACCTCCTGATATCACCACTTGATCAAAACTAATATGCTATTTTGCTATCAGACAATTTAACAAAACTGCAGGTACTTCTAATGTCTCAAAGAACAGAAAGACAGAAAAAATAAAGTACATATACTGCTAACTACAAGATTCTGATTTCTGAATTTAATATCAACTTGACATATTGTTTAATCGTGAATCATAACATCAGAGTACATGATAACAGGAAGCCAAACTGAAGCTGTCTCTGATCACCACATTCTCGTGCAATATAGAAATCAATTTTAAAGAAATTTGGCTTGTTTCCATATGAAGCACCAAAATTTTGCTTCAAAAATTGCAAAAACAACTTTCACAATGTATGAATATGAACAACATCTATTTATTGCAAGTCATTTAATATAACATGGAGCTTACTTAACAATCCAGACAATTTTTTTTAGTTAGCATCCAATTTTTTCAAATTAGATGCTAACTGTACAGGATGATTCAGTGTAAACAGGAAGGATAACTAGGCAGATGACTATAGAAACGACCTGCTGTCTGCGTATAACCATTTCGCAGATATACGTCCTGTACTGATGTGATGATGCTTTAGCCATTGGGTGTAACGTTAGTCCGTTATGTAGCTCTGAAGTATTAATAATTCGAAAAATTAAATTTTTATTGTTTTAGATTGACATACCATTGGTTGTGTAAGGGTACATACTTTGACCGTAAACAAAATCACTCAATCAGTGAATCCCGGCTATTGCAAACTGTGCTAACAGAGAGCCGGTCCATTCAAAACAGTTATGAGCCCCTGCCTACTAATGAATGTAGCATAGCCTTGCTAGCTACTTGGTAATTGTCCATTAATATTTGTGCGCCAAAAGTTTAAGACAAGAGCTGTATCTGAGCACAAATCGTGGCTTGGTGAAGTAAGCGGCCCAGTGAAAAAGGAAAACATCTGTCTGTGTTTGATCTGCCTGCCTGTGTTTACCGCGTGCCACGAGCAAAGACCACAGATGAACCGCTTGGCAACACAGGCTAGTTAGCTAGAGGCTAGTTAGCTAGCATGGCTACATTCCCAAGTAAAACCGCTATTCATCACAAACTCTTGACCATAGACAAAGTCGAACATCTTTGCACATAGCCTTGGCTTCTGCTTAATAGCACGCTTTAATTTAACATATTATTTGCTATTATCTGACCTGTTGTCGCTGAACCCGATAGTCTCGCTCTCTGCCTGGTCCGCCATTACAGGAAAATGTAACCATTCTCTTCCTGGAAACGCCCCTTAATGGTAACTCTTTCTTCTATTCGCTTAACTTGACGTCGATCGTAGTGCAGCCCTTTCTCTGTGAGCTCTTATTGGATAATGGCATTCTCATGAACGTTTGGCCGAGCATCTATTGGTCCGATTGGGTCAATTTTTTAGGATGTCTTTGTTCAGTTAGTGTGCAGGGTGTTGTTGATAATAAGTTGGACTCTAACCACAAAGACTTTTTGCATATTCCATAAGCTGTTAAAACCTCATTAATGTTTTCCTTCTTGGTGGTTATTTTGTGTACCAACTGTTGTGATATGTGGTCAAAAACAACTGAAGTCCTACACTAAATAAAGTAATAATCTACCACTATTACAGTGGAAAAACTGCTACACTATTCAAGTTTCCATTGTTATATTAACAGGCTTTCATCTTTTTGGCCCCACAGTGAAAAAAAAATATTCAGTGAAGTATGAACTGAAGAGTGACTGTTCATCTTCTGCTGGAGGCAAACTACACAAACACATCTTATTACTTATATCTAACCATGAAAACAGACTAAGAGCTACACTCATTTACACATTAATTTTTTTTAATTTGACCATTAAATTTGACAATAGAATCAAAATTAGAACCTAGTAAATATCCCTGCCAAAGTGTTTTTTGAGTGTGTGTGTCCCCCTAGAGAGGTCCTCATATATTCATCTCCACTGCTGTATGTTGAAATGCTGTCTAGTAACAAGATCAGACCACTCAAGTCTCTATAGTGATGTTGTAGAGCCAGTGAGTCGATCAGCTGGGTGATGCAATAGAGCCAGTGAGCTGTTGAGCTGGGTGATGCTTCCTAGCACGGGTGGCCTGTACCGTCAATCACTCTGCAGGTGAGTGTTGTGATAAGTCTTCACTTCCTCCGTGGAGTTTTTGAACTGTCATTTGAGAATTTGTAAAAAATTGTGATAAAAGCACACAGCAAATTAATCAGAAAACACTCAACGGAAGGCTTCAAAACAAATGTAATTGGACTGCAGTTCTTTGAATCTTTGTTCCTCCTGAAGAAACAGTGTTTTGCATGTGTATGTGATAGTGTGGGCTGATAGTAAAAATTCCCATTTTCAATTAATAATGAACATCATTTAATAATTGCCGGAATCAGTTCCTTACTTGAACTATGGAAAGTGCTTCAAAGAAAATCAACCAATTCTTACATGTTGGCCATTTAGAATTTTTCACTAACCTTGAACAGCGGATCTAGGACCTTGAGTAGATCCCCACTGAGTGAAGCTGGCAAAGATATAGGCAGTAATAGTAACCAACTCTATAGGGCATTATAAAGGGATGTTTGCACATGGCAGGGCCCAGCAACTGACACTGAGCTGGAGGCATGACCTATGAGACATCGAAGGAAACACCAAGTTCTTGTCCTGCTTCCTGTTGTGCTCCCTGCCTTGAGGACAAACACCTTCTGCTTTTCTTCCTCTGAGGATGAAACTCATAATCTGGCATGACATAGCAAAGCATTAATCTAGGGTAAGTGAAGATCAGAGGTCCACAATCCATACCGGAGCAGATTAAAACAGAAAATATATCCCATTGTATATCTATACTGAAGAAATTACTGTACCTTGCAGTAAATGTTAGTTGTTATTGCTATCCGTGTGATCATTTGTACCAGAGAATGCACCTGCCAATGCATGTATTTACTTTTTGAGCAAGTTAATACTAAGGCATCATCTGTTCCCTACTGAACTTGAACCACACATAGCCCAGCCGAGCACAGGTTATGCTGGATCAGGGACAGGTCTTTCTCTGGCCATATCAGTGGATGTGTTACCATAAAGACATTCACTGGCTGTTGAATATATCAATTCTTGTCTTGGCCTGGCTTCAAAATCTGCTTCAAAAATATAAGAGGGATGTTTCAGAACTGATTAGTTCACTTGCTGTTGTAGAAAAAAACAGCATTCAGAATTAAACATAAGGTAGGATATGTGTTAGTATATCACTTTAAGATAACAAACAAGTGTAACAGACAAAACATGTGAATAAAAAGTACCCCTAACTAACATAAAGTAAATGTCTCTCAAAATTTGTGCTATTTTCATTAGTTTTCCTTTCATTGCTAAATAGGTTTTGGGGCACAGATAATTTGTCTGTTTTGTTGTTCTGTGTTTGTGAAGAGGGGCTTACATAACAGTGCTTATTTATTTGTAAATCATAAGGTCCCTGAACACAGAGAGGGTGCTGTTCCAGCAGGTCAGAGGAAGAGAAAAAAATAAAGGAGGGCATCAAAAAATCCACAATGCCTGAACAGCACCTTGCTGTTAAAACTCATCAATAACTAAACAAGGTTTGTCAAAAATTTGAACCCCCCTTATTTACATTAACCAAAATCTTCACTTTAAGCGCTAAATACCTGTGGGAGGTGTTGCTTAAGCTTTGCAGGCAGCAGGCCAAGAAAATCTTTGCTTATCTTTCTCAGTTACTGTTTTAGTACTATGGACAGCGCTTCAGCTACACTTTGAAAATTTATCCTTACTAATCCCTTCATTTCACACTAAAAACGCCCAGTTGTTTATCTGTGAAGTTTACAGTACCTAATTGACAAAGACATTATGCCATCTCATTCTTGTTGCTGATGGACCAAGTACATCTCAGCGGTTAAAATCTCACTCATGTGACGTACACACAACTCACCTGATGTCACTTGCACTTGCTCCATCTTTCTCTTTCTATTTTGAAATCAGATTTGAACTGAATAGAACATAAAACAATGTAAATACAGCTTCAAGGAAACCAATTTTCACTAAGAAAAGAAGTGAAACATCAAAATTTAGAGATGAAAAATGGTTTGAATTTAAAGCATATTGTAGCTATCTCGTAACTTTACTAGGCAGTGAGAATTAAGCCTATTATTAATATTTCAAAATGTTGACACACTATGAAGCTCGACCCTACTATTTTTTGACTTACTGTTCTTTTGCAATATCTTTAAGTTAGCCTACACCAGAAAATCAGAATTATGACTCTATACTTAAGGATTAGACTTTCTCAGACATTTTACATTTAGGAAATACACATTGGACTTAGACTGAAGCCCATCTAAACACTTTGTTGTTGTTGTTGTTTTCCCTATTCCTCTCTTTTCATATACATCCCATAGCTATCATGGTCACAGGCCCTACTGACACAGGCTACTTTACCTTTCTCCGTTGGCAGACTGGTAAAATTTAGGACTGGACTATCACCTCCGTCTGCGTGGGATCATGGGTCTTCCAGTTGAATCATCCAACGGAAATGGGCCTCTTTCTACACCAGCTGCAGGCCGCTTCTTTGCACAAACTGGGGAACCTGGAGGGACAGTCTCTGACCGCACCCCTCCATCACTGCGACCCACTTCCGATGACTCACCTTGAAGTGGTAGTTTGATTACAAAGGCTGATATGGGTGGTAACTTTCCGCCTTCAAATTTACAACTTGCTCGCAAGGAGGCAAGTTAGTTTTCCCAAGACTTGGATCCACTTCCGGTCCCGTTAGATGGTTGAATTTGATCCCCCTACGGTTTGAGACAAGTATAAGTCCTGGCCATTGTTTCTGGTTGGCGCAGTGCGCTCTCGTTTTCTTTTCTGAGAGCGTCTGTTCATTGTTACGACCTCTACTGTAGTTTGAGACTTGGTCTAAATTTCATTGTTTAATTTTTTTTGTTTAGACTAAATGTTGCTCGTTGCCCAGGCAACAAAAACTGTTTTAAGAAGCAGAACGGCTTTTAAATTCCAGCTAGTTACTCAGCTTTTTTAACGTTCAGCAAATGAGGTTTTATGAAATATAAAATTGATTGACAGGATAAAACCAGGTAGCATAAAAAGTGTAGACACTTGAGGATCAGGGCTAGCAGATTTGAAATGCTGGGGTCAAATCCTTTCCCCAAATAAAATATTTAAATGACCCCAAAAATAAAGGTTTCATTTAGAATTTTTATGCATTCAAATACCTTTGTAGGTCCAAATAAAATTTTCTGATTTTTCCTCTGGTTTTCTCTCCTGATATGATTGTCAAAAAAATTAAGGGAAGAAAATTTAAACTAAACTAGTGCAAAAATAATGCTTCTCCCTTTAAAAGTAAAAAAAACCCAACTTGGATCAGTCTATTAATGATCCACCAAGTATTAGTTCATAATTACATGATGTGACTTTGTTTAGTGTTGCAAAAACCTTCAAATTTCTAGAAAACAAAAAAAAAACAAAAAAAAACAAAACATGACTTCTGCTTCCTCAGTGTAGATACTATGGCCCTGTTTAGGATCAAATGTAATGCAAATATCAATGCCACAAAAACAAACTATCCTACACTTGGAAAAAAAGAGGAAAATAAATATTTTAATGTTATAATTTAATTTAATGTTGAATGAAGTACAGAAAATAGAGTACAATCAAATTAAACGAGTTGTACCGAAAAAGAAAAAAAACATGATTCCCCTCAACTAAATTAGGAAATTAGTAGCTCTCTCATATGAACAGAACCTTACAACTAATAAAATATTAAACTAATAGCTATGGAGTCATCCTTCTGAGAGTAACAAAATAAAGATTTGGTCATTTGGAGTGCAGTACCTCAGAAAATGACTAGAGGCTCTGCTTAGCTGTGTTTGCACATCAAATAGAGAAAACTATACTCATACACAACATCACACACACTCATTCACTCTTTGCTCATTCATACACTTTACTCGAAACCCCAAAAAGTCTTTAGATTGGTCTCAGCTAGCCATGGAAACCATATCTCAAAACTCAACTAATGAAAAAAATCCTTCATATTATCTAACTTATGTCAAAGTAAAGGTAGTCATTTTTACTGTCTGTTGGAATGCAACCCTTGCACTAAGAGACCACCTAGTGAGCTGTAGGCTGGCAAAAATACTTTGTAATTAAAGGTACACTGCTGGGTTGTCCCAAGAAGTTTGACAGTATGCCCCTGCCTTAAGCACAGGAGAAATTAAGAGGACTGTGATGTTTAACATTGAGGATGTTGACCATTGTTTCCATCAGCAAGTTGGAAAATACTCTTTCAAAAAACATTATCCTGTACATTAATCCATAAACAGTGTATGTATGCAAAAGCAGAAGACAGGTAGATCTATGTGGGTCAGAAATAAACAGGAAGTATCAACGAATAGCACTATGATTAAAGTACTGACTGACTGTTTCATCAGGCATTAATCTATAAAAATGGTAAGTGGAAAGTTGAGTTTCACTTTTAACAGTAACTGATATTGTGATATTATTAGCCCAACAGTATTTAGGGTTTTTTGTTCTGAGCAGTTCAAGGCTTCACTCATGTTGTCTTTTAAACATCAACAAACAGTAGGCCAATGTGCCCACCTGCACACTGACTTACTGTGAACTGCTACAAGCCCAATAAAACAGGAGAGAGGAGACAAAGACAAAAAGGGTGTAATATACAGTTCATTCACCCTTATATGGCTCAAGAATAAGTATGACCATACATTGTTATCTGACCCATCCTGCCCTCTGCTGGAGGGCTTAAGTATGGATTCAGTACACACCAGCTCCTGTAGCTGTTAAACTAATTGCTTGAGAAGCAAACAAAAGTAACCCCCGCGGCAATAATGTAATGGCTTGGATTTTGTGATTAAATTTGGTTGAAATTATATAAAACATATCTCAGGCTACAATGCAGATTTAAGGCAGCAATGCCACTTCCATATGAGTCAGCACTACTGATTGACTTCGCTGTGCAGTCACAGAGAAAAACTTTTTGCAGTAATCTTTTGTAATCCTGGAGGATTATACTGTAGTTCATATATAAGAACAGGTTAAGTTGAGGATTCTTTTCCCACAGGAAAGTAATGACTGGTGGCTGTGGGTTGACATCTTCCCTGCTCTCAAGGTGTCCTCTGTGTGGCACCATTTCACACATCAAATATCCACAGGGTGAGGGAGACTCCATAAATTCTTGGTATTTCCCTTGGGGGTAGTGGCCCACATCCTGTGTCAAACATTGTTGTATGCCTAATGGCCACTCTCAATGGCCGTCGGGTCATCTCATTACTTTTTGGATTATATTACTTATATATTAAGGTGTTTCTTAACCTTATATTTCTTTTAATCCCAAATTTAAAACCACAGATGTTTTTTTCTAATCTTTTTCTGATCATTTTTACAATATGCACTTAGATTCTTGCTTGCTGTACTGCACACAGCTGTAACCATGACCAGACTTTCCTGTAGATTTTCAGATGTATACCTGACTGTTGATGAATTCTCAAATTGCCCATCATAATATTATTCAAAAACATGTGCACAACAGAAATACTGCTATATTATATTGGTACTTAGATGGACAAAATTATTTTCATAAACTAAGTCATAGTTTGCCTAATTTTCTAAAGGAAAAAAGTAACCTGTACTCTGCCTTTCATTCAAACCTCTTATTTTCTTTAAACCTAATAATTTGGTTTTTGATGCACACAGGTTATCATGAAAAAGTAGCTGTCAATAAAACTAAGTGGGATTTATTTATGAACATGGACTCAGAGCACAGGCTTTGATGGCACAGAGCTTGCCAAAGTGTGTCCTGCTGTGTCCTTGCAAACCACATCCACTTGGGTGAAATACCAAATTTCTAAGGAGTCCCCAGGGTAAGGGGCACCAATGGGTACTCTATCTCCAAGATTCTGGTGAACAATCACTGGTGCCTGCTCACCAAAGAGAGCAGAAACACAAAGAGAAACATGCAAGGTTGTCTTCAAGTACAGTAGTCCATCAGTAATACGCTCTCTCATATGTCAACATGCATTCTCACACACTCACTCTCTCACTCACTCTCACACACATGCGCACACACATACATACATGTATTTGTACATCTTCATTTCCCAAAACTGCCAAAGTTAGCGAAGGCATCTTGTTTAGGTGGAACCACAGCAGGAGAGATGGAGTGCGTTAGGCCCATCCCTACTCCTGGCACTCCCATGCCAGCCATACCACCCATCATCACTGGAGTGGCCATGCCCATATTCATGCTCATGTTCATTCCCATCATGCCTTGGTTTACAGGAACCCCCATACCCATGGTACCCGTGGCCATTGAAGGGGGCATACTTGCTGCCAAGGAACCAGGCATGCCAGTTGTCATCGATGCAGGCATGCCCATTGTCATGGCATTGCTTGCCATCATGGGGTTGGTTGGTGGTCTAATTGGTGTCACATGCGGCGGGGAGCTGAGGTTCAGTCCTCCGAAGTTCTGGGCTAACAGGTTGACAGGAGGCACTCCTGCACAGACACATATGAGCAAGAAGGAGTTACTCTGTTGTACTACTGAGTTGTAAAGCCTTAATGATTAACAGGTTGGTCAATTTTGTCAGGTTATTACACTGAACAGTCTGACCTCATTAAATTTATTGAAGGTACACATAAATTTTACATTTTACAAAGTCAGGGGTCTGGAGCAATAATACTTTGGATATTCATGCTAAAATTACATACAAAATCATTTTGCAACAAATTTTACTACAGCAGGCTAGAAGGAATGTTGAAGATTCTGAAATTAATATTAAATCTTCAGCTTAGTAAATACAACTTTTTTTGAGGAAGGTGACATTAGTGCTTTTTCTTGTATAATTATGATGTTTCTTCTTCTTTAAGTAGGTCTGCTGTGTAAAATGCTTACAGAAAATGAGTCCCAGTATGGAAAATACCTTGTTGTTGGATGATATTGTTGAGTGTGGGTGGTGTCTTCGTGGGGTTGAGGCCTGCTGATAGAAAGTCCAAGCTGATGTTGACGGAGGGGTCTGACCAGGTCGACCCTAATGATCCTTGACCTCCAACACCAGACTTTTGTTGTTGTCCTATGCCCTGCTGAGATGTCATGCCTCCCAGGCTCTGAAATAAATTACACATTTTGTACACATAGAAAACAGTTATGTAAACCATATATCATAAGTTCACTGAACTCCAAATTTAGGAGAAAGAACATCTTCTGACCTATAGAGAAAAAAAGCACTGTCAAGAACCCTGCGTAGAGTACCAAACCTACCTGTTGAGAGCGGGAAAGGGGCATGGTGGGCAAGGCAACTGATGCCCCTGGTGTCGCCCCACCCAGAGAGAAAGTCAAGCTCTGAGATGCGCTCAGTGTTGTATGTGGATTGGTTAGTTGATGGTTAATTCCACCCATTAGGTCAAAAAGCTCAGCTGAAGGTGGTACAGGGGCGGGATTTGAGGTTGTGGGTGACTGGACGCTGCCAAAGAGATCTGTAATTGGCTGGGAGGGACCAGAGCTAGATGAAGTTGGGGGATTGGCTGAGAAGGCATTCCAGTCTCCAAATTCTCCATTTCCATTGGATGATGCAGCAGCTGTCAACAAGAGAGCAGTGATTATGTCAAGTTAAAGTTGTTACTTTTATCTTGAAAGTAAACAGGAATTGCCCCAATTGTTCAATATGATCTAATCTTACATTCAGTTTCTAAAAATGCGTTTTGAAGCACCCTAAGATTTCTCTAGGAGGGGTTGAGACAGGCAGGAATAACATTACCAGTGGAGGTTGGCAGGCTAGCAGAGGCTGCTGGTGAGGAGAAATCTGCAAAGCCACCAATGAGGTCTGAACTTCCACCTGAACGGACAGACACATACACGTTTATAGGAATAAAAAGTGACGCCACATTCCCAGATTTTAAAGCAAATGCCATGATTTAATTTTTGCTTGTCTTTATGTGTGTGTGTGTGTGTGTGTTAAGGTTTGTAGTTACCTGTTGTAGTGCTCTGATTGGATGAAGGGTCAATCACTAACAGGTCAGCTAGACCGCTACTGGAGGACTGCCTGCCTGATGACTACAGATAGGAGTAAAGAAAAAAACTGTCATTACCTTCTATGTATACTTTGGAAAATGTATCTCATATTTTAAGGAGAGTGAGTTTTGTGTGAGTACCTTCTCCTCTGAGCTCTTGTCTCCAGTATAGTGAGCTGCAGCACCAAGGTCAAGAGTCTTGTTGCTTGTTGCTCCACTGCGTTTCCGTGTAGTGGTGGTTGTGGTTTCTGTTGCTTGTGTGATCTGGATGCTCTTTGTTGTGACAGTTTCTTCCTCATCTTTGAACTCAAGTGTTTCCTGCCTGCCGTTTCTTGATGCTCTGTCCTCCTCATTGTCACTACGGCAATCAGAAGAACGAGTTAAAGGAAGAAGCACTCAGTAAGTTTTTGCTGTTGATAGAATTATTGCTTTAGCTATTACACAAAACCAAGAAAGCTCGTAGTAACTTTTACACACATTTTAAACTATATTAAAACAATCATTCATTCAGGCATTTTATAAATGTGTAAATGTGCATGTTGGCAACGTTTACCTGATCCTGTCAGGTGAGTCGTCCCGTTCCTTCTTTCTGAATTTGTTGATTGTGTCGTCAATAGTGCTACCGATCTTGTCACTAATCTCTCCTAGCTTCTCACTAAAGGGAAAAGCTCCTCGGCTCTTATCCCAGTCCTCATCCCACTTACTCCGATCCAATTCATTTGCTAGGGGTAAGATAAGAAAGGTCAGAGAAAAAGAGAGACTTTGAAACACTTGACAAATTATAATAAATATAAGACACTTCAAGTAAAAATATGATTAAAGCTGCTGCTTACTAATTTTATATTTTTTTGATCAGCTTAAAATTCCCTACAATACTGGATCAATAGAAGCTTTACTCTAATGCTGAAACATTAGTTAAATCTATGACTGTTTGGTCAACAAATTCAGACTTTAAATCATTTATCAATTAAAAACACTCCCCATTAAATGGTCACAGATTCTCCAGTGTGAGGATATAGTTGGGCATTATGTATCCTTATATGACACTGAAGATATCTTTTTAGACTCTTGGACATTTACTGACTTGAATAAATTTACAAATCAAAATAGAAGTATTTCAAATTCTTGGCTTACACAGGTTCAAGTTAAACTTTTGATATCCATGCAAAAAGTGTCACATTTGCTTTACAGATTCTCAAATAATTTTTATATCATATTGATTTGAGAAGGTAAATCAATTTAATTCACATCTTACTCAGGCCATCAAAGGAGATATAGTGAATTACTTACAGTTCTTAATGCTCCCTCCTCCTCCCATACTGTCAGAGGAAACTCCAATGTATTTGTCTTTGTTCTTCTTAGCTTTCTTCCTCTCCTCTCTCAGTCTGTCATCGTCCTGGACGAACTCCACCATTTCCTTCACCTTCTGACGTACATTGATGCCCTGATCCTTACCGTTCTCATCTGGTACAGACACAGACCTTTCTTATTTTTTGGTTTTTTTCCTCTTCAGAACCATCATCATGCCAAATTTCCCTTGTGCTTGAAAATTATCAAAAACAAACTGACAGACTGACATGAAATTTTATTTAGTATACTGTATTTATGTTCCCCAGAGAATTAGAGTTTTGTTGAGTCAAAAGTGTTTTTGAGGGAGACTTATCTGCACAAAATACATGTTACATTTACGTAAAAGTAAAAAAAAAAGAAGTTAAGGTTTACCCAATTGAGAGGTAGATACATTTCATTAAGACTTACCAATAAAGTGGTAGTTTTCTAGGGATCGCAGGTCGTAGATGTGTTCTCGGGCACTGGTGACCACTCTTTCAGAGCCATTCCTGATCAGATAGGCCAGCAGCAGTAAAGCCTTGCAGAGAGAGATGCAGAAAAAAATACCAAGAGATGAAGTGAGAGACATAGTAGAAAAGTTTACTATGAGGGATGAAGTCAATATCGCTTTAAAAAAACAATCTTTCTTATTTAACTTTAAAGCCAGTTCTGTGCAGTGAAATAATTTATCAACTTCTTTTAAAGTATCCCAATTCCTCTCTAATAAAATCCAAACTCATTCTTTCTTAGCTCTTACATAATTTCTAATCTTTGAATTTTTTTTTATATGATTATAAGGGCAGGACATATGAATGTAGTTAAGAGGAAGTTTTCTGATCTTTGCACTTTACAAGATTCAGAGAGAATTAATGAAGGAAAGTATATAAAACTACCCTATTACAAAAGAGAATCAATCTAATACACTGCTTCACACTCCTTCTAAAATCAAGTGCACCCCATATGTTAATTCATATAAGCACAAAATAGCACTGAGACACAACTTTAATAAATCTTGACAGAACAATAGAGAACTGAGCTACACAACACAGATACTACACTGGAACACCTGCCAACCATAATGGAACCGTACCTTGTAGACTCGTCTCCAGTTCTTCTTGTTGTCTTTCAGCATCCTGGTCCACAGCATATTCATCACCTCTGGGAACTGCTCATACATAAAGGTAGATCTACACATACAAACACATAAACAGAATTATTGCAGTGCTGGTAAATCCTATGTGCTTAAAACAAAGTAGATTCAGGTCTAGTGCACAGAGCCTGTGTATTAGCCTTACTCATTTATCTTACAGAACTATAATTTCTCCTTCATATAAAAAAACATATTGTATGAATGCGTGCATAATGACACAATAACATTTATTTGCTGCTTTTGTGATAATGTGCACGCATTAATTTGCACATGCAGTAACCGTTTGTATTTGTGGGTGTATGTTACACATACTTGGCTATTTCTCCCATCAGTTGTCCAGATGGTCCCCAGGGGTCGTCATTTGTTGCCTCTCTCACCTTGGACTCAATCTCTGAGTAGTTCATCACCACATTGGTGCTGTTGACAGAAAATTATCTTTTCTCTATAAGTTGCATCAATTAAATATTTACATTACAATTGACAGACATGAAAACATGGTGTTCCTTTATTTTCTTTCTGTCCCCTTATCTCAGATGGAGTGCTCATTAGTGAGTCTTTTGGTGAGGCAGCCTCGCGGCAAATACTGAAATCTCAAATTAAAATTTCAGTGCTGATGCCCTGAACACTGCACTTGTCCAGAGGTCAAGTTGACCAAAGTACAGATAATTACAAAAACACACACACATATGTACACAGCAGAAAGCAAGGGAGACTATTACATGACAAACAAGCTCTCAAGCCAGCAGTGCATCATGATCACATGTAACTGTTACACACACTCTCAACTAGAGCTGGATGTTTTTTAAAAAATTACTATTCCAGGCCCCTTGAAGTGATACCAACACAAAAGAGTACTTTTTTCTCTGCTGCATTGAACACCTCTCCAATGAATTGCAAAATATGCTTTATCATGTTCCTCGTATTTCCAGTTTTTCCATATATATCACAATTTTATACATGATAGTATCAGATGCCACAGCAGTATAGCTGTACTTTTAAAAGTTCTGGTGGCATCTCAGCATGCTGAACTGCCAATTCTGTCAAATACCCCATGCTTAACTTCACCACACCATAGAATGCATGAGTTGTATCTACCACGATATTGGGCCAATCACATTACATTGAAAAATGCTTCCAGTGATTAGCTGCAGGCAAAACCAGACACTTCTTTCTAGATTCACGTACACAGTGGATTGAATACTTGTATTCAGTGACTGCTTTGAACCGGGTTTTTACTTTAAAGTTATTAAATGCTAATACCAAGGCCTGCTCTTTACATATCACAGATGTCTATCTGCTGCCACATATGATAGCAACATCTGACTCAAAAGCACACACCACACTTTCAAGTTGAGAATAACTATGGAAAACAGGCTGTTCACAGTAGCTTTATTGGAGCTTTTTTAGAAGCACAATACACAATGAAACTGAGTTAGACAAGGAGATTCTCAGCTCACTGAATTATGAATGACAGCTTTCTAAAAGCCTGCACTCTGACCACTAAACTTCAAAGGACACACATGCATATCTGCACACATGCACACGCAAGCATAGTGAGGAGAGGAGGTTGTGTATATCTGTCTGTATTGTGTGTCTGTGTGTGTGCACAGTGAGGTAAACACAGCCAAACCTCCCTAAGAGCAATGTCTGCTTCCTGCACTCTTTGTTTTTGTGGGCTCACCTGTTCCTGTTTGTTTTCCTGTGTGTATATTGTATCTCTTGATGGGTATGGTTTGCTCTACAGGCCCATGGCAAAAAACACTGCAGCTTGAAAGTCATCTCCTTCTTTCTTCTCTGCTGTGACTCTCCTTATATACATCCCTTTTGCCTCACCGTTCATTCCTCCTTCTTTATATGTCCTTACACATCATTTTATTTTACATCCTGTTTTATCTCCTGTTCCTCAATTCTTCCAACTTTCAATCCCATCATCACTCCTTTATTCCTCAGCAGTAGCTCTCTTTTCCTGCTGTTTCTCTGTTTCATTCTCCTCTGAGCTCAGCCACCCTCCTAGCTAGAGGAATGTAAGAGACATCTGTACATTACAGGAGCTTCCTTTGACTGTTTTACTGTCAGCAGATAAGACAGACACAGACAGCGAGGACTCAATAATAGCGTGACTCTTAATCTGCAGGAAAAGCAAGGCCGCCGCTGCCAGCTCTGTTGAGGTAGATCAATAATAGAGCGTATTCATCATGCCCAGTCAGGCACAACCAACAGCTGATGGGAGCTGGTGTCTATTACACCATCTAAACCTCTGCTGAGCTCTCCGTCTGTGCTACTCTGTTATATTCCTTCTCTTCTATGTTCAGTCTCCTCACTCATCTCTCCTTCAAGCAACTTTCTTTTATCTATTTTCCCTTTTTTCCTTATCACATTTGTAATAAAATTGGTCCTTTAAAAGGCACAGCCACCTGGAGAATGTAGTGAATAAATTTAAAGGATACACAAGCAATAAGAATTGAGCCTGAGATTTTGCTGCTTTGGTTGTAGCACATATTACTAAAGTTAGGCACTGGAAGTATGTTTATCTAACATTTTTTCAAGTTTTTTTGTGTGGATACACTAGGTATAATACAATATAAGTGAACCCACACTATGTATTCAACAGTAGCCTTCATTTAACCTTGTTTCCACAGTCGCTTTTAAAATGCCAGTGCACATTCACATCCAATAGGGAGCTGAAATCTCTGGCTTTTAATCCCCCACCTCATGTACCAAGACACAGAAAAAATTAATGATACTTTAAAGATAAGAAAACTTTAAATAAGGGACACAACACCACAACAAAACGAGATGTTGGACAACTTGAAGTTAAACCTGTTATTTTGAAAATACAGTCCAAGCTCACTTCATGAGGTACACATTAAAAATCTCATGCAGTCCAGTACAACTGCTCTGCCATATTTCTTACCTTGACAAAACAGAATAGCCATTTTTAGTTCTGACTTTCTGAGAAGAGCTAATTTAATAGAACTGTGGGTTTTTTTTTTTTTTTTACAGCCATTGTATTTAGTGGTGGTGTTGTACTACACTACCCACTACCTTATATCTAAATGTGAAACAAGGGATGTGTTGATCTACGAGGCCAAACTAAATACCAGTTCAATACTGGCAGGTGTTATTTGACAAGGAAAAAGGATTCAGCCAAGACAATGGCTATAAGTTTCTTAACTTTGAATGAGACTGTGGACTGTAGATATTAGTTTTTAACATACAGTGATTAGATCTATTTTCTACTTATCCTAATGCCTTATGAGTATTATTGTTGCCCAGTTAAGCAAACGATAAGAATTAATTTGTAACAACCAGGAGCTTAGTCCTCAGGATATTGGCATCAACCTGATCAAAAGCTGTTTACTCAGTTATTAACTGAAGTAGCCTGTTCCCAGATGCAGACTTATTTAATTAAATCAACAAACTATGCTGAGTACAACAAGGAAAATGTATTTTTGTATCAGAGCATCAACCAGATTGCTGTGAGCTGGGATTTTGCTCAGCAAAGTTATTCACATAATTCAGTTTGTCTCTGGGAACAGACAGGACAGGAAGCTGTTGATTTCCCCTGACTTCCTCCTCCTCAGAAGCTACAGTAAAATTATAAATTATTACAATGCATAAAGCATTTGCAACAATGTCTCACAAAAAAGCATGCATTGTCCAGTGTTCAGACAAACAGCACAGTGTAGTGGGCTGCAACACCAGCATTCGCTACTACAATATTCTCTGTTTGGTAAACAAGCTTTTTTTTTTTTTACTGTCCAGGACCATGGGGGCTTGGGCCTCATCAGACCGGTGTAGCACTGTGTAACACTAAGACATGGTCGACAGCTAATTGGCAGGATATCTACTATCCACATACAATTATTTAACCATTTAGCTTGGCATCATTAGTGACTAGCTGACTAGTTGGGATGTAATGTTAACTGGATGCCTGGTGAAGGTAGTGGGCATCACCAGAAGGATGATTCAGGGCGTGATTCTGCAGCAGCATTTACAGAAACGGTACAGCCGACCTGGGCTTAGCAGAGCTAGCGGAATTAGCTAGCCGGATAGCTTGAGATCTGGATTGGAAACAAATGAATTTCCAGTTCGTAATAATGCAATTATCTTGGCCTCTGAGATATATTGAGGAAAAAAATACAATATACGCTGCTACTGTAAACCACACACATTTATTCATGCCACAAGGTCGAAGATTGGCAGCTAGCCAGCTAATCGGAGCTACCAGCTGAGGGGCTATCGCCGTGACGTCACGGCCCGTATCGTCTCCTCAGTCAGCGATAAAAGCTGCTGATGCTGCCCGGCTGAAGCCGCCTCGCTAGCCGGTTAGCTCGGGAGCCACTTAGCGGTTAAGCTAGTTCCAAACGCGCTCCACCTGCGCCTCGGTACTCACGCTTTGTCCACCAGCTCTCTGACTTTCCACATGTTCAGCATCTCCGCACGGAACTGCGGGCTCGCCGCCTCGATACTGCGTCGCCCCTCGTGTCTCTACGCCCAACAAGACAGAGGTGGTATCCGGTTACCGACGACAATCCACCTTACTCCTCGGTGAGCTCCGTGAGTATACAGCGACCGCTGCGGTTAACGGACCGGCCCCAGTTGCTACGGAAACGTCGTCCTCTGAATACGTCACTGAAACGTCGAGATGTGCCCTTGCTCGCGGACTGAATCATATACATATTTATTTATGAGCAAAGAAAAATGATAAATTAAAAATAGGACAATGAAGATTATATAACGTTCATTGATATCTGTAACCTTAGCTGCTTTCTAGTCACCTTTTTGTTTTTCCCTTTTTTTTTTAACCTCCTGCCAAAAATTTGCAAATTTCAGGTCACAGTTTCCTCAGATCCGTTCCCTTTTAAAATCCATCAGACTTTTATGTAACTTTAAAATTACATCATTTTTCTCAATAGTTGCAGCCTTATCCACTACCCCCGGGCACATTTGAGATCATAGACTGTTTCACTGCTGCTGATTTCAACTGATTTCAACTAATTTCATTAGCTATTTGTGTCGAATAAACATTTCATTTTTGTCGTTTCAGCAAGCCTGTGTTTAAGTAAAAACATTATTATAAAATAGACCAGAGGGGGAGAAGTGTCGAGGAAATATCTGACCTGGATGTATGATGATGTTCATTCAATTTTTAACCCGTCTCTTCCAAATAATGTGAGGTAAAAAAGAATTTGAATGACTTTTTTCCTTGAACGAACCTTAAACACTGAACCACCAAGTAAGTACACACATGCACCATGTCTTTGTCTTTACAACAGAAAAATGTTAAGTTTAATTTTTTTTTCTTCATCTAGATCTACATCAAAACAGCGAAAACATTTATATGTGAAGTCAGTTAGACTATTAAATCATGAGTCATGCCCATTTAAATTAATGTTGCTGCTATAAAGTAAATATGTCTGTATGGAAATAAAGTTAATTGATTTGGTTGTAATTGTGCTCAGCTATGGCAGTTTATGTATGATAGATCAAACTTACAAGAATGTCTTATTACTTAAATTGGTTTTATTACCGATTTCTACTTGAATCAGGTTTCAGTCCTTTTAGGAAGTTCTTGCTTGATTTTTTTCCTGTTTTCACTGCATTACAAAATTAAACTACTGTGGATGGTTGAACTGATACATAGTAATAATCCTAACACTTATCTCTAAGAGATGTCTCATAAAAATGGGATGCCCAAACAGTAGTCTCACATCAGAAGTGTTCATGGCAGAAGAAGTGACAGTAGTTTACCTATCACATCTCTTTACACATTTTTCACACATTTTGCCATCTGAACATGGAAAATAAACACAAGTAACTCCCTGCTGAAGACAAAGTCTCTAAACTCCATATGGCTCGGAGTGTCTACCCTGCATCACCACTAGATAGCACTGTAATCCTTCTTTTGGTTAGTAAAACATGCTCTCATGTACAGTAGTTATCAGTATTTCACTTTGGAAGCTACTAAAATACAAAATATTCTCACAGTTTCAAAGTTGGAAGATAAAGACAGTGTTTTGCCAACTGATGCCATCATTTCTCAGAACTGTAATTTTATTTTTCCATGTTTGACATATGAATGGACAAAAGTTGAACTATACTCTTTAAATTTGACTTGTAGACAACAGTGAAAAATAGCCAAGAAGTGAGCTTAAGTATCATTTTGAAGTAGCTTTGAATTTGCCATTTTGTGTAGCTCGTACTTATCCTCTTCTAAATATCAGAGGCAATACTTGTACTTTTAATAGATTTGTTATTATAATTTAGTCAATAGTTACTTGCACATCCAGATCATTAGTAAAAAATAATTTAAAAAGTGGTTACGTGTTATTATACTGTAACTACTTAGTGGTATATGGCGTAGTTAAAGTGTCCCAGTGGACGGCAGCATCATTGAAATGACTGTTTATTATGGTCCAGTTTTGTAATAAACATTGTTTAAAATGGGTCATTCTCCATGATGGCTTCTTTTGGAAGTATCGCTGCTTTTACCTTAGAAAAAAAAAACATTTGAATATCTGAGAACATTTTCCACATCTGTTTTCAGACTCTTGCTATTTTCAAATGATTGATTTGTGTCATTTGTATGGTAATTTGTGCAGTTTATTTGGAAATACTTTTTTTTTGCAGGGTGTAGTAAAGGATACAGCACAGATCTTGTTATAATAACATCCTTAAGTGCTATTCAATCTTATGAGAAACTATAGCACTCAGTCAACCTTGTTGGTATATTTGAATTTGTAGTTTTATCTGAAACTAAATAAGCTGCTTCAGTCTCGACCAGGTCCTCCTTGTAAATGAGATCCCTAATCCCAGAGGGACCAACCTGGATAAACAAAACCTTTAAACACCCACAAAGTCATGTAATGTACAAATGGGTATATGTGGTAGGGGGAGTTCAGCCAGGCTAGGAACACAATACTTGATTTTGAACACAGTGTACTCTGTTTTCCAATAAACTTTGACTGCAACAGACCCAAGAAGTAATGTAACATACTGTATCAGTCAACAAGGAGGTGGAGACAGAGAAAGATATAAGAAAGGAGCAGAAACAGAGGAGGAAATGGACAAAGCATGTGAAGAAACTTTGTGTGTGTGTGTGTGTGTGTGTGTGTGTGTGTGTGTGTGTGTGTGTGTGTGTGTGTGTGTGAGAGTGTGTGTGTGTGTGTGAGCTCCTCTTCCTCTCCTGCTGTCTAATCCGACATATTCCAGCTGTTCTCAGATGTTTCGAGGCTCACATATCTCATCGGATGGTCATTGAAAACTCACTGAACTGTGTGTCTTTTTTTCAGCTGTGAAAATGAAAGAAGCGACTCCGGTCTCCCCGGAGTCTCCACCTTCACAGCCAAGATGGTGCTTATGGCTTCAGGTTTGTTTAATGAGGCTTCAGCAGATGCAGCAGAGGCAGCGGAGTGTGACAGGAGGCGTTAACGCTAATGCTAATGAAATGAAGGAGGTCTCTCACAGCAGCAATACTCCTCAGCCCGAACTCCATGTTTCATACCGAATCCTGTGTTTATTTCTGTATTTATAAGTCGGGTTATGGATTGAATGGGATTTACAAATGAATGTCATCGACATATTTTACAGAGGAAACAATATCTGTGTTTCTGTGAAGCAAACTGACTATTCATGTCATTTTATACTAAAATAATGTCAGGTTGCTCTCTGAAGGACCTGTGATGGTGGAAGTGTGTCGTCTCAGGTGTCACATGATGTTGAAATGTGACCGAGGAAGTTTGATTTGAGTAATTGATCCATCAGACACTGCACGCTGTTCAAAGACAACAGAACTTTAAGAAATTATCTCATCATTCAATCATTTTATCTTGAACTTTTTCAGCATTATTTTGTGTTGTTACTTCCACTTTGCCGACACTGAATGAGGTGGCAGGGTTTTCATGATGTGTTTCTGTCGTCTGCCCTAAAGTTGGATTTTTGACACCTCCTCAAGAGGGTTTTTATTAAAGGGATATATGCTTCCATTTCTCATAGATACCTACATTTTGTTCACTCTTTCTAAGTCGCCACAGTCGAGGTTATTAACTGAGCCCCGAAGCACAAACACAGACTCAGTAGTTAAAAGATAAGGGTTAATTTATTGTGTTGCAGTTTAAGGGTGGGGAGGCCGAGGGAGTGAGAGGAAAAAGGAGAAAGCTGGAGGCTGCAGGCCGAACTGGGGAGGGCAGATGGATGAACGTCGACGACAATCAGGAGACAAAACAAAAAACAAACCGAGATTACACACCGCTGAGCAGCCAAGAGAGGAGACGAAGAGGTGAGCCGGGGCTCTTAAACTGTGATGAGTTGATTGGAGACAGGTGTGTGTGTGTGTGTGTGTGTGGATCCAGGTGCAAGGAAGCAACACACACACACACACACACACACAAAGACAGATGGAGGGATGTGACACAAGCGAACAGGAAAAAAACAAGGAAACACATGTGAAACCTGGACCTTTGACAAAATGATCAGTGTTTAGTTTGTGGAAACAGGAAGAAAAAAAAAGTCCATCAGTCTCACCAGAGAAAAAACAAAATACATCATCTAGAGCTTTAAAGAATAAACAGAGAAGGTTCGTGGCTTCATTAAAGACGTTAAATCACAAACACTTTTCAACATAAAGACTAACAACATGTTTAATTACATTTGTGGAAAATCCTGCCGGTTTATCCTGACTGATGCTCAAGTCAACTTCAAAACAACAAAACAGCTTAAGATTTTTAGTTTTCTCCTTAAAATCACAGATCTCTTTTCTGTGGCTGTGATTAACCTGCTTTCACAGCAGTGGACTCCCTTTGGTCATTGAAATCAAGGCCTTGAACGCTTCTTTTTAAGTAGACTTCAATCCGACATGTGGCATTTTGAGTGTTTTTATTGGTGTATTTTTTGTGCAAGAAGAGAAACTGAAGTTCTTTGGATATCTTTGATAAAATGTAAATAGATTTCATTCTGTGTCTCCCACAGTTGCATCATAGTTTCATGAGCATATTGTTTTCCTGTGAGGCCAAATATTCAGCCGTCTACAACACAGCAGCTCAGCTGAGAAATGCTTGCATTCAAGCCTCTCTCTCTTTTTAATTGTCCTCTGTAGAAAATCTGTAATAGCAATATTTAGACTGAGTCTTCGTCTCAAACTTTGTGGTGCTGGATCCTTAAATTTTTGGGTATTTGGCCTTGAAAGTCATTGAATTTTACATTGAGGCAGGTGTGAGAGAGCTGCAGTTGCTATTCTTGTCTTTTCTTTATGTTTTGCATTAAAAATTTGGATATCAAGTCTAAAATGTACATATTCACTCTAATTAACTGCATTCTTTTTGATTTCTAGTGCACTTTAATGAGATTTCTCCTATCTTTTCTTAAATTGATGAAGATTTTCTGAAGCAAACATCCAGGTCTTGAGCACAGACACAGACAAAATTTCTTTTTCACCTCATTTTTGGTAAATTGCTAAACAGGATTTTGTGACAGAACCTAAAGCTCCAGGCGCTTAAGCTGAAGTTCATTAGCATTTCTCAAGTTTTTTCATTAAAATCAAACTTGTCCTTTGCTTCAGCCCCTTGTGTGTGTGTGAGTGTGTGTGTGTGAGAGTGTGTGTGTGTGTCTCCTGCTGCAGTGACAGTAGCATATAATGACTAAAGAGGCAGAAAGATTGCAGTCTATTGCTCATGCCGTTTGTGCTTTTATCTGATGAGTGAAAGTAGCTTAATTAGAGGGCAGTTCAAAGGACTGAGGGACATTTTGACGGAGAGCATTCTTCAAGGAGGCGGAGCCACTGACACACACTGCTCATTTTAAACTGCTTGATAATAACTTTTTTCCCCTCTCTCATTCAGAAATCCATCTTTATTGATAAAAATTCCATCATGTGCAGAACATCATTCAAGCAGAATGCAAAATGGCAAGAAAAAGAGAGAAAAGAAAATCACAGCAGGTTGACAGGAAGTTCATCAGACCTTTTTTTCAGACTCACAAAGCAAACAAATGGGACATAAACTGTATGATGTGACAGTGCTTTTACTCTTTTGTCCACTGGCAAATTTTATGAGATTGGCCAAATTTGCAGTTCCTTGAATGGCCAAGCTGGTACAAAAAATGATTTTGGTCTTTTAGCTAATTTTCCTGTTCATGACGACTGCACAGGTGGTGAATTTCCATGTTAATCAGAAATATTTATCCTTTTCAGCATCACGGCAACCTCCAAACTGGAGCCTTCAAAACTTAGTCTGGAAACCAATGGATAATGTCAAGGTGGCTCAGTTTAAAGTTTCTTATAAATTGTAAAAATGTGAATCCTGCCAATGTAGATCGACCCTGTAACAGGCACTTTTTGATTAGAAAGGATACATCATGTCGAGGGGCTCAGCTGATGAAATGTTGCTCTAATCAGTTCAAATTTACAAATTTTTTTTTCAGAATTGCTTGTGACTTATTTTTGTTAGAATTATTGAATTATATTATTAACGAATCTTTTGTTGGCCCTGGTTGAAAGAAATTTGAGGGAGTTTTCTCTCAGAAACCAACCCAAATAACTAAAAACTAGACCTGTTAAAACTTGCACCAAACTTTCGTAATTTCCACCCATGTGTCAACAAGTTTTAATCTGAATTATGAGGGACTTTGTTCACCTGAAATCGCACAGGTTTACCTTTAATTAAGCAGGACAGATTTGTACAAGCACAAAAAAAATGATAAGCAAAATGCAATGCAAAGTTTCAAAGAGTTACATTCACACAGTGCAACGCTTACAAAGAAAGCCTTTATCAATCATCCTCAGCATGACATTCATGGTGTCTCTGTACAAAGACGTGTTGAATGAAAACATGAAACAGCATCATGTCCATCAACATTAAATATAAATCACTCAACGAAACAACACTGTGTGTGCTGTTTATGGTCTTACGTAGTTTTTTATACTCCCACTTAGATGTCTTATGATACACTGAGTAACGAGGTGACATCCTGTTTGTGATACACTTGGTGACACTTATCTTAAGGCAAACAGCCAAACTGGATTATAAAGTCTTACATTTGCATGGCAGCTTTCAGATAGCAGCTGTTTTTTTCCATTTAAACTAAAGACTATGTTTGACTGACTCCGGATGTTTGACTTTAAAAACAGCCGCTCAGTTAATTCATTAGTTGATTGACACTAAATTAATGAACAGTTTTCATTTCACTGGTTTCAGCTTCTTCAATATGAATATTTGCTGATTTGTCTTCTATTATACTGAACTGGCCTTTAGGATTTTGGATTGTTGGTCAGATTTCTTATTTTACAAACTTGGACTCTGGAAAAATCAACATTTTTCAAAATGCTTGAAAATTTATTGAAATTTATTAGAATCAACTGATAAATTTTAAATGGAAATACTCCTCACTAACATATCTACCTGAACCTTTTTGACTTTTCTGATGACACGCACTAAATATTTAAAACTTAGTCTCTAAAACTTTGTAACTTTATAAGTTTATCTGCAGGATGGTGTTCATCAAGGCTCAACCCTCGGACCTCAGTTATTCTCAGACTACATTCACGTAAACATTATCTGTGAGACTTAAACAATGCTTAGACATATTTATAAAATCAGGGGGTTCCAGTAAAATAAACTGCCTTAATGTTGCTTTAATTCACCAAATTTGGCAAAAAATAATTATCAATATTTTGCTTCTCAAACTCTGTCTTACAGATTCTGGACAACGAAGAATTAATTTAAATATACTTTTGTAGTTTGGTAACAAATCTTTTAAGGCACAGTGGGTTTGGTTTATGGATATTAAATGGGAAAAAATCATTTTGATTTTCATTTTCAAATAAAATTAATTCATAAAACTTTCTCTTACAGAAATAATAAGTAAATACTGTTTCACAGAAAGGTAATAAATTAAAATCAGTAGTGTTGAAATGAGATTTCTCTGTATGCCTTAAGTCAAGTGTCACCAGAATTTTTGTCTTGTGATGACAATTAAGTTTGACATATGAAAGACAGATATAGCAAGTTTTTTTTTTCTTTTTTTGCCTTGTTATCTCTTGACAAAATTTACATGAGATTCTACAAGAAATTGACAGGTTGACAGCCATTTACAGCAGCATTTTTTTTTAAAAAAGGCAAAACATTGAGAATATCATGCAACTGCTGCTCAGCATTCGGTGCATGAATAAAACATCACTTCCTTTATTAAGCAAATTTCTTATTTTCTTTTAGGTTCTTGTGTCCACCTGTAACTTCTGTATCGACTGGTGACCGTTATACTTCTGCTGGAGTTAATGAAGATGTGTTGCAGCAGGTTGTTGACTAAAACTTTTACTTTAATTAACTTAGTTAAAAGTCACTTTTGCTCTCGCCAAACACTCCTGATAGCCACCAAAGTGATGTAACTGTGAACAAACCTTCCCTGTAGTATGTTTTTACATCACTGCAGTGAAGTAAGAAGGGAAACCACTAGAGGTCAGCAAAAACAGGATTTCCAGGGTGTTTAGTTACACTTAAATATAAATAATCTAAGTACTTAAATCATACAGCAGGGTAAAGTATATTTACAAAGTACATAATCTTTGCTTCTGATAAGAAAATTAAGAAATGTATTTCTTTATAAATGGCTGAATAGTGTCTCTATTTGCACAAAAAATGATTCTTTTGTTCTCGTGTTGCTGAAAAACTTAAATCTAATCAAATTTAACTGATGTGTTTGGCAGATTTTGAGATATTCAGCACACAAACAGATACATAGTGTGATAAACTGACTTTAAAAACATAAACTTTCATATTGGAAAAGAGTTTCCATCTCTTGTCTTGATTTTTTTTTTTTTCTGTTCAACGTTTTGGCTGCTTTAAACTAATTTTCATTGTTTCATTGTTGTTCACATCACACACATCATCACATTAAATGACATTCCTATATGCAAATCTGCTCAACACATCTTTCTGTGCACAGTAAAAGCCGCAGGATGCTTTTTGGGAATCACAGCACATTGTAGCTGCTTGGTTAGCTTTGTTTCATTCAGCCTACATTAACGCCTTTTAGCCATTCAGCTTAATAAGCACATCTTCAGGATTTGCATTTCTTTACATTAAAAACATTCCTCGATGGCTGTATTGGTCTCGTTTCCTCTGTGGGAGCGTGCAGAGAGGATTTTCAACAGAAAATGGTGTTATAGGTGGGATGGAAATCCTGCAGCAGTGACGTGTGGGTTTGGATAAACAGCTCTGAGCAAACCTCCTGTTCAAGACTTTTATTTTATGTATTTGTTGTATTATTTTGTGTGCAGTGTTTTCGAAAGCACGAACAGTGAAGACGTAGGATGTGATCCCTAACCGGCTTCCCACTGAAACATCATTCTTGCTCAAGTTGCACATCACAAATCTGCGTCACACAGCCTGTTTTCAACTTTTCTGTCTACAAATCAAGCCGCCGTGGCATCAATCTCAACAGAAGTTCTCGGTGGACACACACTCTCATGTTTCCCCTGTAATTACATGACATCTTCAGCCTGAGCACCGGCAGTATTTTATTATAACATGACGCCGTTAAAACCAGTGACTGAATAAAGATGGACGTCATGAAAGCTCCTAAAACATCGAAGTCACCCCCTGGTGTCTGGCTGCAGTATGAGACATAATTAAGTTAAAAAAGACATCAATTAAAAATTCCATTAAAGATGTTGTCATGTCATTAAAAGAAGGTCCAATCAGGCCTGTGTTTGTTTCAGTGTTAATTTTTATAATTATTTGGTTTAAATAAGTTATTTTATGCTAGTTAACAGGGGTTTTGAATCATGATTGACAGCTAATTCTAATCTGTGATAGATTCAGGCTGCTGTACAACCAAGAGCTCACTTTCTGCAGCTTCATCCACCAATAACTACAAAACTGACTTGAAGTAACCAGCAAAAGATGGCAGCGACCTCATCAGGGATAGTTTGGCTTCATTTTTGTTCAATAAGACAAAGCAAAGATGCG
>JAPZDV010000006.1:14540146-14555771 GCA_029814665.1 Acanthurus lineatus
TAAATCGATGAACACGAAAATGAAGATACTTTGCTCTAAAATGTGTGTGTGTGCATGTGTGTGTGTGTGTGTGTGTGTGTGTGTGTGTGTAAGAAAGGCAGTGAGAGAGGTGTGTGTCTCAATGTAGTGCTGAGAAGAGAACTAAAGGGCCATTTATAGCTGTCACACACTGACAACCATTACCCATGCATTTACAGTGCTCTCAGCACATACTGTCAGGAAGATGCTGCACACACACGCAAACGCACACACACACACACACTCCCACTACCTGACAGAGCCTAATTATATTATCGACACCTCTCCCTGTCGGATGAAACAAAAAACTGCTCTATTTTCAGACTGATGGAGTCTGATGTCTCTCTGTCTTTTTCTTCTTCTTCTCCCCCTCTCAGCGTCTTTTGTCGTCTCCGCGCGACGCCTCGCCCCCCCGCCCGCCTCCTTATCCATCGTTTGATTCTCTACTCGTTAAATAAGACTCAAATTAAAACAGACAATGAGGAAAGTTTCCCGCTCACAGTCACTTTCATTTGTTGTGATTGTTATTCAGAGTCAGGGATAGCGGTGCCTCTGTGTGAATGCATGTGTGTGTGTGTATGAGTGTGTGTTTTTGTGTGTGTCTCTGTGTGTGTGTTCAGAGTGGAAATGACAGCAAGTGTCATCTTGTCTTTGAGGCCCGCTTCATTAGTTGTCAAACAGAACAGCTGTGCTCACCCCTGGCCCGCTACCCTGTGTGTGTTTATGCATGTGTGTATGCGTGTATGGGTGTGTTTGTGTGTTGTGTGGGTGGGGTGGGGGTTTTGGGATCAAGTGGTGCCTCTGTAGCTCTGCAGAATTTATTTTATAGGAGGTCAATTCAGCTTATTCAAGCTCTGATTCATTATTTGTCCCCTTGGCCTGATGCAACTTACACCACAGTAATGACGTGTGTGTGTGTGTGTGGGTGTTTGTGTTTGTGTGTGTGTCTACCTAAAATGACACTACATTTCTGCAGGATATTTCTGCGCTGTGTGTCCAGAGGAATGCATTGAATAAACTCATCTAACCAACCATACAACCAGCACACCCAACCAGTAATGTTCACCAGAGCCGTAGTGTGTGTGTGTGTCTATGTGTGTGTATGTGTGTGTTGGCACTCTCTGGTGAGTAGATCACATTTCAGAACATTCCAGAGCCATGTAAACATTTATACACAAGCAAAGAAAATCACTCACACACACTCACACACACATGCACACACAGATTCCTCCTAACACTCTGAATGCTTCGTAAATAAACCGGGCGGTGCAAAGAGCCAACGCACATCGACATGAAATTCTCTATATGTCAAATCTGTTTGGAGGAAGAAGGGAGGAAAGATGGTCAGAAAAGCAGCTCATCCAAAAGACTTTTTTGCCCTTCATCTCTCTGCGCAGTCCAAAATTTCTCAGTGCAACAAAATGGAATTTGCTTTTAATTAAGAAAGTTTAGGTTCAACTCTGGTTTTCAAGGTTTTGATGAAAGTTTATTGGTCCTTTATGAGGGAACATCATCATGGTGACTAATGCTGCATACTTAACCTGCTTTAGAACAGGTTAAGTTTCAGATAAGTGTAAACGACCTGAACTTTGTGTTGTTTCAGCTGGGCTCTCCAACATGACAACATGCTCACACACAAAATGCATAGAAAGTGCGATGTCAAAGCCACACTAACACAGTAATAACTCCCCAAACCCTTACTCACCACATTTGACTCCCTGTAACTTTTTCTGTTAATATTTACTCATGCAACAACAGGAAAAGTCTCATTGCAGTTCATATTTCTTAAAACATCTGGGTAAGATTTCAGAGATTTGTCTCCTCTCACTGTCAGTAGTTTTCTTTATGTATCAGAGTCAAATGACCAAGTAAAGTTGCAGCATATCAAGTAATAAATTCTTAAATTTGCTGACATTTTTTTGTTGTTACACTTTGTAACAGCGGGAATACACTCACTTTCACAATCTGAAATACAGATGTTTGAGTGGTGTATTTACACTGGCCAAGAGGCAGTTTTTCTGTTTCCAATCAGGAACATAATTCGACACCTTTCGTATAAATAACACTAACAGGATTACACTGAAACCTGTGACTCAGCTCTGTGTCGTCATCAACACACATCTCAACATATTTTCTCAGCAGTGTTTTAAGAGTACAGAGGAAAAAACACCAAAAAGACCACAAGTTGTTTTGGATTTTGTATTTTGAGAGAAAATTTTGGGTTTTTCCCACTGACGTCAGTGCAGTGAGACTTTCCTTGGAGCCATTTGAGAAGCTAAATCTTGTTCAGTTCCTCTCTGGCCTCGACCTTCTGCTGCTGGTGGTTACTGTTTGCTCTAATCTCCTTGTTAAACCCCAATTTACTGACCATAAACTGAGCCCTGACCAAAGTTACATCAGTTTGCAAAAATGTCATGAAGGCCCAAGACTGGTTCTCACAACAGTGGAAGAACAACACACACACATACTTCATACACACACACACACACAGAGTCCAAATGCTGCTCCTGCCCTGTATGACTTTCTGTTTCATTCATCACCTCTCCTCTCTGGTCCCACGCTGCTCTGCTGAAGTAAATAAATAAACAGAAGGAGTGAGGATGTGTGTAGAAGAGGAAGGTGATAGGAAGGCGATTGGGGAAGGTGTTAGCTCAATCATTCATCAGCTCATGGATCAGACTGCCCCTCCTATTTATCTCCCTCTGCAGGACGCTGAGAGAGATCTTCTTCTCTCTAGCGCTGCGTCTCTCTTGATGCTTACATCTCCATCTTTCTCCCCTCTATCCCTCTGTACTCTCTCTCTCTCTCTCTCCATCCCTCTCCTGAGGATGGATGCAGGTGAGAGTGCAGCCAGGAACCCAGTGCATCCATCACTGCTGCACTGGCAGGGCTGACCGGTGAGCAGATCTCTGAGTAATGCCGCCAGGACGCTTCACTCTGGACTCAACCAAGAAGGCTAATCTAAAACCAGCGAGGATGAAGCCCTTAGTTGGCTGGACTTCTCACAAAGTTTTTGTTTATCTTCATCTGCAAAACAGTTACAAGACCTGACTTCTTCTCACTGCACATCGTCTTGTACCACAAAAGACATGCACTGTTTACTTAAAGTTTGCTTTGTGTTAATTGAAATACAATATATTCTAGGAAAATTGACATTGCTCTTAGTCTTTTTATCTCAGTGGACATGAAAAAATCCAAAGGCCTTTGTTTAGCTATTTAGCTTGTTGCTTATACGAAGCTGAAGTCTTATTGCATCACATTTCTGCTTTGTCTTATCATCTTTGTGCTGTGGCTCAACTAAGAAACGTTATGCAATGATGAACAAAGGAAATTTCATACTAAAGAGGTTGTTACCTCCAATCTACATAAACCACTAGAGCCTCAAATTAACTTCAGCCGAACTTCACAATGCATTTTTGTGAAACAGGATCGTGGAATTTGTCCTCTGCCAGTTACATTTACATTTCTCTGAAAAGGGATTTCTTTGTGGCCAGTTTGGAAAGAAGAAACAATTAGGGTCATATTAGCGTTGTTATGAGGGCAACTTAAAAATGTGAAACTAACCTGGAGCTTAGTCAAACACATGGAAATGAAAATGCTGTCCATCAATTGGATTAAAATCCTGGTCAGCTTTGTAAAAGTTTTGCTGAGCAAAGAGCATAAATATTGTTTATTGGCTCAGTCCCGATAATAAGACTTTGTAGCTGATGTTGCTCCAGTTCTGTTTCTCTTTATTGATCTTGTGTGTAATTCAGGGAACATGGGTGGAATTAGTCCCTGTATTCTTTCCTTTTGTGTGGTTTCTACGGTTGCCATTGTCACACAACAAACTGCAGCGGCAAGTTGAAAAGTTAAAAAACCATCAGCTCTGACGGCAGTGGCAAACAGCCGTGAACGCTGACATTTGACTCGCTGGTTTGGAGGATTATCACGAAAATCTTATTTAGATCATGAATCAACATACTTAATCCCATTTTGTAGACAAATGCGGAATTCTCAAAACCAAAACTCAGTAGCAAAACACCACTGCTCCCTATTTTTCAAAAACCTCATGTCATTTGAAAACAAGCAAACGCTGTCCTTTAAAACTGGAGAAAATATGATTCACTCAACAGAAATACTAACTGCCATTCTTTTCAGTATATTTTTATATTTATGTTTTTAATGTTAGTGTGAAATGAGAATTAGATGCACTTTATCATGTCGAAGTTAAGGACTTGTCTCTCTGTCTAATTCTGACTTAAAGGAAACTGGCTATGGTTATAAATCCGCTAATGGACAACTTTTTCCCTTTTTATTATCTTCCTGTTATAGAGTCCCTAAGCTGCGTGTTACAACCACAACTTCTACATCAGTGAACACTAAAAACATGCACTGAAAATGGCAAGTTTTGATGAAGATTAAAATCTTGCAGAAAAATGGGCCTGCTTGCCTCTTTTGCTGGTATTTCACCATTTTAATGCCAGGCTTACCACCCATTGCAAATGTTCCCCCAAAACAAGTTACTCCAGCACTGTTTTGCAAGGGTGACCTCACTGCATCCTTGGCCCAGCAGCCCCCAAGACAATTGTGATTTCTTTGAAAAAAAACAAACAAACAAGCCACAGCATTTATTTCCACTATACCGGAATGATAATGGGTTCAGGCAGACCTTTCTCCAGCGCTGACTCTTTCTAGACTCACAATGTACCACTTTTTAATTTAACATTCTTTGGAGGATCACTTGAACCAAGCGGCATATATTACATGGCTCATTTCAGCTTGTTTACAAGTAAACTACATAGAGTGAGGTCTGTGTACTTACATACATGCTAGATTTATGTCCAGAGCGCCCTCAATCCATTATGTGTAATTATGCAGTCTGTGTGTGTAATGGTGTGAGGGTTTGCTTGTGTGTCCTGGTCTGGAGGTGTAGGTCTGTGCAGACAGAAAGCACACTGATCACTGGCCTGTTTGATGCACTGCATGCACTTTAGGTAACAGCTTTTTTATATGTTTCAGAGTCCTGTAAGATGTAGGAATGTTTCTGTATCCCTTTGCTCAACTTTGACTTTTTAAAATAACCTAAAAATCTGCTGTTTTTCAGTTGGGGACACGGCTTTTGTCCCCAGTTGCACCAGCCACCCTTAATTAGTTGGTTTGGTGTTTGAAATGTTCCCCAAAGGTAGCCTACATTATACCCACATATGCACATATACACACACAAGTACATAAACACACATACATGCATATACACATGCGGTAATGTAGATAATATGGACCAGCTTTCTCTCAAATACAACACAATTACAACAGATTACACAGCAATGGTTTCCACATGGTTCACAGAAAGTGGGATTACCACCCTCACAGTGTGTGTGTGTGTGTGTGTGCGTGTGCTTGTGTATACGTATGGCTTTGTGTGTATATGTGTGGTGGGTGGTTTCCTTTGGACCACCACCAACATAGTGCGAATCTACAACATGTATTGAACGGGACAAGCGGTGTAGGGAAGTACTGGGTAAAAGGGTGACGGAGTGATGGAAGAGGAGGTGAAAGGGAATGAGGGAAGAGGTGATTGTACAAGAGGACTGAAGGCATGTTGTGGGTCTTTGTGCATCTCTGTGTGTTTATCTATTGGACTAATAAGATGAAATTTAAGCACAAGACAAAGTTACCTTCTCTCAGTTGTTGTCAACACAACACAAAGGCTGCTAAGATAAGCTAATGCTGCAGCCATATAAGCTAAAATCTCAAAATGCTCAAAATGCTAAAATGCTGCCATTCATTGAAAAAAATCACAGTGTCCTGCAGGTGCTTCTAAGAGGGCCAGTGCAACACCTTAAAAAGCTGCTTCTGCACTGCAACGTGGGTGATCCTGAAATCCAGTTGCTGTATGTGCAGTGTGTACTGGCCAAAAATATTTCTGTCTGCCTGAGGGGCCATATGAAAATCATTCCAAAAGACAAACATAAGACACAAATTATTTCACACAATCTGCCGGAGTGGAGACTGTGGCATAGTCCATTAATGTAAACCATGTGACGGACAACTTGTGTCTGAGACACTTTGCAGTATAATGAGTACATGCATTTTGAGCATGGCTTTCTGCTGGCAGTTGCTCTATCACGCTCAACTTACAAGACCACAAAATATGTGCAGCATGTGCACAGTTACAGTTTAAATTTACAAAAAAAAAAACCCAAAAACTTCTGTGTTTTTACAGGGGTAAAGACACACAGTGCACACAACATAAACAGAAAATCCAATGGTATTAAAAACTATATGCATGTTTTAAAAATAGTTTGGTTGCAAAGGACAGAGAGCTGAAATTATATTGTACAGCAGGCAGGGAAAAACATTTAAAACTACTGTATTGTGGTAATGTGGTTGCAACATTTTAAGGCAAGTTGTCGGTACATATTTCTCACTGGTAGACCAGAAAACAAGTCATTATAGTATTTTGAGTGAGTTAATGAATGACATTTTAAAACAAATATTGCAAAATGAAATGGAAATTCTTACTTTAAAAGAGCATCATATATATTTAAGAACATTGCTTTTAACAGCAAAGTACAAAGAAACTGACAGGTTTAAGGGACACAGAAAAGGGGATAATGAAAGGAGAGGATGAGAAGCTGGATGAGGTGAGAGGAGGGTAAATGTCTGCAGCACACCTGGACAGGTGAATGATGGATTAACCCTCCATCCAACCGCAGGAGAGCAGCCTCCATCAATCCATTAACAGTGACAGCAAACCACCAATCACGCTGCAGGGTGGAGAAAAGACCCGCCTTCTGTCTGTCTGAATATTCAAGCACAAAAAAACACCCTAATATACAAACTGACATGTGCAAATCCACAAAGAAGAAAGCTTGTGGAGTAAATAAAGCCTCAAGCTTTCTCCTCAGATGAACTCACGTGGTTTCACGCTCCTTTTTCTCCTCTGTAACAAACAAACAGAAATTTCTCAGCTCATTTTTCCTGTGTTTTCCCTGCCACATTCCCAGGCTGTCCCACTGCAATGCCAGTGTTTTCAATAGAGTAACATATCAGACCTAACCCAAACCAGAACCCAACATGGAGGCTGCAACCACAGGAGTAAAACAATGAAAGACTCCTGGGACACCTACATGTCCAGGAGGCATGTAACCCCTCTATCTTTGCCAGGTTTGATTTTATTTTGTCTCTCTGTTCCTCTGAGTGCCTCTGCTCCCATAGTCTGTCTTTCTTTACCTCCTGCTCCTCTCTGGTGGTGATGTGCGGTAGACCTCAGACTATTGTGTTGCAGATGTGAAAGTATTCCTAAATAGACCCTGGTCTGTTCTATTTATGGGAGACAGACAGGCCACAGCATGTTTTCTATGGAAGCTCCAGGTTTTTCTTACATGTACATTACATTTATATTTATTTTTTATGCTGGGAGCAGTGTTTATTTTGTCTCTGGAGCTACTTAAAATAAGTGCTCTGTGTACCGTAGTGTAATTTTGTGCCATCAGAACTGTAGTGAAGGGAAATTCCTGTTTACCACTTGTCCCTTTTTTCCAAGTATTTATTATTAAAAATTAAAATAATAACTTGTCATCATTAAGATAATTGCTGAGATCTAGAAAAGCAGCTACAAAACACTAAAAAGAAATCATGATTGATTAAAAAAAGCAATCACACTGCAGTTTAGTGAAACTTGCTCACAATAGAAACAAATGCAAACACTGAATTCATCAGCTAGTTTGCTAACTGATTAGCTTTATTATAAACCTGATCAGGTTTCTGCCTTGTTGGACTTATTTTCAGTGCTGCCACTGTTTTCAGATGTCAGCAGTGACATTAGTAAGTGTGATGTTTTCATCATTAGCCATAGAAGTTTTCAGACATTTAACATCAGTAAAAGAATAAATGAAACTTGAAAATCACGATAAAAAAGAACAATGGAAAAACAGTTAAAGTCATACCTAAACCTGCAAAATAGACTTTTCTGGCAACTTTTAAACACAACGTTGACATATGATCAACACTTTAAGTTGATGCAGAGAATTTGTCAGCAAAGAGGTGCTTCTTTAGACAAGCAGCAACATTATAATTTATTTGAAGACATGTTTGTGGATGTATCTCCAAAATAAATTTACTACTTGCTCTGTTTTTGGTCTCTACCAACCCCTGGAAACATTTGCTCCAAAAGTATCCAGGAAATGGTTGTGCAAACTGGGTTTTTAGAGCTTTTTAATGAAAACAGCTCTCTGTTGCAGCCAAAAACAACACCATAAAAGCCATGAGAGTAAACCAGATCAAATCAGATTGGTGGGTAAAGCCTAACTTACTGTATAAAGACTCATTGCATTGAACACAAATGCTCATTATGGTGTTTTAAGATTTAAAATACATAATCTGCACAGTGGATCAGTGGAGTAAATGCAGCAATCTACTATGAATCAGAGTGAAAGTGTGAGGCAGCAGAAGTAATACTAGAGTGCATGTACTTGGGTAGTCTTGACCTCTACAACAGATACAAATGATTGCCAGAACTATGAAATCAAGACAAACACGTCAAACCAGGACCATGATTTAATTATATGTGCCATTCTTTGTCATATCAGCAATGCAGGAGATGATTACTGTTGAAGTTGTTGACTTTGGAGCTCTGACCATCACTAATCTGTTATAGATGTTGGTGTTGAGGAGCGAGTTTCACACATGAATCAGGTAAAACATCAGTTTTTGAAATGAGTTTGAAAACACACTGAGGGTCGACAGCTCAGTCTGTGCAGGACGTGGAGGTCAGCGAGAGATTTACTCTGGCTTTCTCGGGTTTCTGTTGTCATATTTCTGGGAATTTGATGCAATGTTTGGAAATGGAGCTGCAGTCTGGCAGGGTGGATCTCAGTTTCAGCGTGATTGTGTGTGTGTGTGTGTGTGTGTCTTCATCAACTCTGTTCAGCCAGAGATGACTGTGTCATGACAGCATCCAGGGCGTGAGAGCTCTCTCTCTCACACACACACAGACACACACATGCATACACATACACACACAGCATCAGGATTTATCCCCTCTCTTGTCCTGCTCTCTGTCAGTCATGCACTCTGTTCTCACTCCTCACTCTTCTGATGTCATTTGGGAGTGGATTGGATTGATGGGTGGAGGGGGCTTATGAGAAAGACACACACTTGTGTGAGCACACACACGTGCACTCACCACACACACACGTCTGCTTTGGTGTTAATACTGAAATATGGGTTTTTAATGCCTTGTACTTTGACAGATTCAGAAAGTCAAGGCAACTAGCTGTTAATCAAACCATTTCATTGCAGGTTTGTGTGTGTGTGTGTGTGTGTGTGTGTGTGTGTGCCTCACTTCTGATGCTTGCGCCTAAACAAAACATTTACAGCAGGCGTCAGATATACATGCATGCAAACACTCACAAACACAAACAAAGTGTGAGAAACGGAAAAATAAAGAAAATGAGAAGGGAAATTACAAGAATGAGAAAGTCAGAGAACAATGGGTGGGGGGTAGAAAAGGTAAGGATAAATAGAGAGAGAAAGCGATGTAGAGGAAGGATAATGGCTTCCATATGAGAATGTCAAAGCTTTTTCCTGCTTGCTTCTTGGTCTAATCATATCAGCAGTCGGGCCGTTTCCAACCTTCATAAATGTGAAGTATGCAGTGAGTTTCAGTATCCAACTTCCTTTACATAAACACCCCTTAGAAAAACAGCCCAGTGTGTGTGGGTGTCTGTGTGTGTGTGTGTGTGCGTGTGTGAGTCCAACTCTGTGTGAGAGAGAGGGTGCATACAGTATGGCATACACATTTGTGTACGTGGCGACCTACAGTACAAGTTATGCATTAGTGTGTGTGTGTGTGTGTGTGTGCAGATTAGGAGGTGATGAGTGAGTGAGTGAGTTAAAGCGCTCTTGTCATCCATGAAGTTTGAGTTGGAAGTTCAGTTGTGCCACCAAAGATTCAGATAAAGATGATGATTTAGAAATTTCTCAACATTGTTTGTGTTTAAATTCTGAACCACAATTTCATGCAACGATATCAATTAAATTCTTATCTGAATTGCAGTTCCAAAAAGCAGCCACAAATAATAATCAACTCCTCTCCTCCACCAGTGCTGCAACAAGTAAAATTCAGCCAGCTGGGGTTTTGGATAGATTTCTTTGTCTTGTAAGAGTCTAATGACTTGCTCAGCCAGCAGGTCAGCATAACTTTGTTGTCGAAGCTTGTTCTCAGTGAACTTCACCGGTAGCCTGTTTGTGTTTAGCTGCTGTTTAAAATTTACCTGAAAAACATGCAACGTAACAGTTGGCTACAAATGAAAAGAAATTGTCAAACTGCAGAATTTTAATTTGCCTGATGTTGTTTAACTTCGATCAGCACCCATATAGGTTACCAATAGGATGCAATAGCTGATCATCATTGTGGCTGATTTAGTGAAAGATCCAGTGTGGGAGATTTAGTGGCTTCTAGTGGTGAAGTTAAATATTGCACCGCACTGAATTTCCCTTTGTTCACCCTCTCTATTCCAAGTGTACAGAATGGTGGATGTCAAACTTGCAAAATAGACCCTTAAAGGCCCCTCTTTAGAGTGTTTGGTTTGTTTGCTCTGGGCTATTCTTATGTGGAGGAAGACCTGCTCCCTTTGTAGGTATAAAAAAATATAAATATATAAAAAAGCTCATGTCACTCTGCTGCTTTGGATAAGTTATGAAGAGGTGGAGTCAGAATGTAGTTAGCCTAGCTTAGCCGAGCTTAGCACAAGGAATGAAAGCAGGAGGAGGGAGTGAATCTCCTCTGTTAAAAATCCTCCTACCAGCACATCTAAAGCTGACTAATGCATCCTTTATCTTATCTGTTTAACTTGTAGACGGTCAAAAATTTTAAAATAACAACTCGTGATTAAGGGGGATTACATTTCATTTTAATAATCTATCTGTACGGACAAAACACATCAATCAACATTTCACAATTTTCCACTGCAGTTCTTTAGCAGGATGTTTTGAAATGGATAATGATAAAAAACACCAAACTATAATTATTCTTTTTTAGCCCTGTGCAAAATGCACAAACATGAGTTTGATATTGATTTTCTCATATCTCAAAAAAAATAAGTAGCTACAGTAAGAGCACTTCATAAGTAAAGTTTTTTTAAATTGCATGTAATAAGTGTAAGTGCTCTAGTTTTTTGTGATAAATACATTCCTGAAAGAAACTAGCTGAACAACATGTCCATGTTGTTGTAGAGGCCAAAGTCCCAACAATGCATAAATGGACTGCAATGAAAAAGGGCTAAAACAATTTATAAAAGTTATAAAAGACGGATGTTTTGGGTCAACAAGAACTACACAGTTTTATTGAAACAATTTCACTGACACATTGCTGGGAAAACAAATTAAAATTTATTTATTTCGACTAGATTTTGCATTAGAAAGAGACCACAGCTCTGCATTGAAGGGTTAAAGTCCATGGAAGCCGATGAACTACTGATAACTGTTTGATCCCTGGTGGTGTGTTTCCGTGTTTACTGGAGCAAGAGAGCAGCAGGAGATCAAACCACGCACAGTGCTCGGTGTTACACACTCCAGCCACGGTTCTCTGGAAAGGGCTCCCAGGAGTCGCTGAGGGGGTCAGTGAAGGCTGCAGACCTCCTGCCTGAGCACTCAGCTGGCAGCAGAGAGCTTCAGAGGGCTGCACGGGGGATATGTTGAGAAACTGTAAAAACACTACAGATGTGTGCGTATTTATATGCTGTAAGCTTCCTCCGTGTAAATATTCACAAATTAGCTAATATCAGGAGTTAAGTTACACACACACACACCTCTCATGGTTGCCTGGGCAGAGGTATTATTCAACTGGCTTAGGTTCAACAGCAACACTCAGAGAGATAGAAAGGATTATGGAGGAGTGAGCTTTGCCCTGAGGGGTTAAACTGATACATATTTCTCATAAATACATGTCTGTTTTGCTACTTTTTGCTACTTTTTTATTGTTGATTAAAATAACACAGCTGTAGAAAGGTCAAGGTGCATCTGCTATTCTAATCACTTGATATATATACATGATATAATGATATGGAGGGGCCGTAACCGACACAGTTTACATTTTCCTGCAGAGGGAAAAGTATTTTGTTCGGAAAAAACATTAAAAGTTTTGGCCAAGTCTCAAGCAGGTCGTCCACTGATGTCAGGGTTAGTTGGTTTCAAACTGCTCCCGACTGGTAAATGAAAGTTGGTACGTTGGTTCACGGATCTGTCCACCGTGGCTGAAAACATGCCGGTGGGGGCTGATGGATAAAAATTTGTTCTGTTGTTTCAGATCGTAGTTGCAACACATATCAAACTTCTTTCTAAAGAGTTTAACAGAGTGATTTGGCTGGCGCAGTTGCTAAATGTCTGTGACCAGTTCAGCAAGTTATTTATGCCACTTCTGGCATGAGCTTTTCTCTTGTTTTCACAAAACTCAAAGTTTAGAAGAGAGAAAGTACACATGCAGCGTATGGGCTCTCTTGGATGAGTAGCTGTGGAAAATGTCTGCGGAGGAGATCAGAACTGTAAATTTTGTGTGACTCTTGCCTCAGTGCTAACATGTTTTTTTATGACAGGAAACAAGGAGGAGAGGGAGGGGTGCAAAAAGGTCTGACTCATCTGGATCATTGCCGTTTAATTTAGCATCTTAATGCCTCAGAGGTGTCATGTAACGGGAATTGTTCCACACTTTTTTCTTTTTTTTTTTTTTTTAACTTCAAATCAGTTTTAAAAGTATTTTATATTCTGACTTAATTGTAAGCAACGCCAAAACTGTGGCTTTACCCTCAAAGACCTAAACTGCTGCCTGGCTGCTAGAAATTGCTATCTTTTTTTAAATGTTAAATAACTTTTGAATCACTCATGCAATCAACATGCTTTAAAAAGTCATGTAAACAGCAGTTCCTCAGCCTTTCATGGTTTCACGTACGTCTTGTTTGCCTGGGATAATGATATAAAAAAATGGCTGTAAATTACTTAAGGTTAGTATTACTGTCTTGTAATCCATTCTCAAACAAAGAAAATGTAAAATTAGGATTTTAAAATGGTCAAGGCTAAAACTTAAGGTTCTCATGAATTATATGATGTATGACACTTGATGCTGATTGCTAGATTAGGTTAAGAATTTTAATTAAATCATGACAGTCAAACTTCCTTTGGTATTTAAAGGTTAAGAGATCCAGTGTGATTCTGGACTGCAGTCGGTGCTTTTGTCCTCCTTTCAGTATGTGACTGGTAGAGAAAAGGTAAAAATCAGCATTCATGTGTTCATCATGATGCTGGTTCTTCTGTTTTAATTGAAACATTAAAATCAGAAACTACACAGGGAGGATGTATATGACTGTGAAAAGAGGAGGGGAGGTGAGCTACACAGATACACGTCTTCATTCCTGATATATTTATCCTGTAAGTAGCATCATTTTCCTGTCCTCCCTCTCACAGCGGACTCTGACCTGCTGCGGGGTTTCAAAGCGTCCTGCTGTCGACTGTTTGGCAGGAGATTTTCACGCTGAAACTCAGAGCAGAGTCAGTGTTTCTGCAAGGTGAACAGAAACTCACGACTGTGACATTTGACTTACTCATCTGGCCTTTAACATCGCAGCTGCCCGAATACTCTGTATGTGTGTGTGTGTGTGTGTGTGTGTGTGTATAAGATCCTTGTCTTGATTGGGATAAGCTTTATCCTCAGTGGGACTTAAAGATATTTGCCTGTTGTAGTTAAACCCACAGTGACATCATCACTATGCAAACCAGAAGTGCTGTATTTCTTTGTTTTTTTTAAATGCAGGTCAGTGTGATGACCTCATCATTAATCATCCCTGACAATCACCACATATTTCTCACCATCTTCTCATAGATAATCCTAACTTCCTGGTCGGAGGTGACAATATCACTTGATCGTAAGTGATGATGTCACGCTTCTAGATTGAAAAGTGACTCAGAAAGAGCATATCATCCTTCACGGATCATCAGCGGGCAACAGAGAGGATGCTGGGAGGTAAATTAAATATCAAGCCAAGAAAATGCAAGATAAGAGTCATCAGTTTATTGTTAAGGGAGACGCAAGTGAATAAAAGAAGGGATAGGTGTTTTGTTTAAAGAGAAGGACCAAAATATTAATAAAATACTGTTAGAATTTGTTTTGACTATTTGATAATGTTTTTGTAATATCTGTGGTTTACCTTTATGGCTTGCAATGTCCAAAAATAAATTTGCAGCAAAATTAGCATAGATCAGACATTTTCTGCAGCTGTATTTTAATTATTATTATTATTTTTAATTATTTAATTTTTTTTAAACCCAACAGTTTTTAAATATTTAGATTTTTTTGGTTTGGAAAATTATTACATTAAAAAGAGAGGATATCTTTTCCTCATAATGACATAATGTGATACTTGCAGCTTGTGGTAATGTATGACAGGCGTCTGCCATCCATGAATCAGAAGCAAGTTTGCTGTATTGTCACATTTTGTCCGAGGGCCCAAGGGAAAGATACTGTCACCTGTGACGGAGGAGAAAAGAAGGAGGTGAGAATGTGTATAAGAAGAGGAGGAGGTGGCTGAAGGGTTGAAGAGCGGGAAGAGAGAAAAGAGGCAAATGTGAATATATACACAGGAAATGGATTACGAGACGCGGGAGAGAAAGATAATTGTTTGGAGAATTCGTTTCAAGTCCCAGCTCAATTTCAAACCCTTCACTTAAGTGAGTGGGTGTGAGTGTGTGTGAGTGTGTTTCTGTACGTGTGAGATTGTGTGTTACAAGTGGTTTTGGAGTGGCAGCAGTGAGGAGCATCATCCTCTGTATGTGGCTGTAGCCTCTCTCATTTAAATACAAAGGCAAAACCTTGAACACACACGCACGCGGACACACATGCACACACACACACACACTGAGAGGTAAATTTCATTGTTGTGCAGCTCTCGGTTGTTAAATCACACATCAACATCACCTTTCTATCGAGAGACTCCATTACCACTCACCCTTATTCACACTATCATGTCACCCTCCTCTTCTGCACATCATCTGATACTCCTTCTCTTCCTCCATTTCCAGTTCATACTAATATGTACCTTCCTTTATCTTTTGTGCTTGTTAACTTGATTCTTTTCCTTCCTTCACACTCGTTACCTCTCTGTTTTCTCCTCAACCACCTAAAGACTCAGTTCATGGGAGCACAAAACATGGGAGAGTTTTCTTAACCAGCAAAAGTCTCAGTCTGCAGTTATTTTTCAAAAGCCACAGCTGAATGTATTTAAATGTATCAATTAAATGGTGAGTTTGCTACTAAAAAAATTACACTGTGGCAGGAGCAAAGGAAGAAGAGATGATGTGGGTAATAAATATAAAGTCTGCATGAGGAAGAAGCATCAGACGAAAGCTATGAAAGTGTTTAATTTTTCAAATGATTTTTAATTTATTTTAGTAACAATTGTCAGATTTAATTTTGGATTTAGTTTTAGTTGTTTTATAAAAAGTGTTAGCTAGTTTAAGATTAGTTTATGTTTGTCAGAGAGGCTTCATTTTAAGTTTTGATGTATTTAGTTTATTTTTTTTTGTTTTAGTGTGTTCTTGCAGGGTCCTGCCTGTTATAATAGGTCAAAAGTAT
>JAPZDV010000006.1:14562433-14583374 GCA_029814665.1 Acanthurus lineatus
CACACACACACACACACACACACACCCACACACAAACACACACACACACACACACACACACACAGGGCAGATATATCATCAATATAAACTGTCAAGCGAGTTGCACAGCTGTCATTGCCGATCGCTTCGTAGTAAGCTGCCAGTGTGTGATCACCAAGAGTGTGTGACAGAGGAAAGTGTGTGTGCATAGCTAAAAGTGGGGTGTGTTTATTTCAGCGGCGCTTTGAGACTAAGCACTGAGTTTCAACACCCCTGCACATGATCTCTGCACACACAAACACACAAACACACACAAATACACAAATACACACACATTGAACGCACACGCAGCTAAACAAAGCCAGTGAGGTTGAGAAATAAATTCTCTTTGCCAAATGTCTTTTTGTTGGTAAACATCTAACTTCATGTCATTCTCCTGGCCAATAGGAAGGCAGGGAGGAGTTACCAGGCAACAGAATGGCTAGATCTGTGCTGTGGGATGAGATGTGGATGGAAAAGTTAAAGAAGAAGAGGATGGAGAGGTGATGATGAGACAAGGAAAGTAAAAAGAAAAAAAAGTGTTACATAAAGAAGAAAATGGGGTGGAAAACCAGAAAAATGAGTGATAAGTCATTCTGAGGTTTAAGATATGGAACATTAAAGACAATAATTACTGAAAAGTAGAATTTAGTCACCAAATGATGCAAATGCAATTAGTCAACAGAGGTGAAGGGAGAGATAGATGAGGGACATACTTCAGGTGAAGGCCAGGCCTTGTAGAGAGCTGGCTGTTGAGTACTTGCTAGAGTCCACAAATGTTTGATCTGGTAGAAAGAGGAAGAGAGACAGACAGGAAAAGAAAAGAGAGAGATAAAGACAGGGAAATGAGGTAGGGTTAAAGGTCAGGAATAAAAAGAGGAAGGGTTAAAAGTCAAGAGAAAGGAGACAGGACAGAGGAGAGAGAATGAAAAAAACCTGTTAATTCAAAAGGTGAAGCATCACAAAATTTGTCTTCACCATAAAATCTGTTTCTTTTAATTTCAAAAGTAAAATTATAAATTTTTCTGTGAAAGAAAACTTAATGAGGAGGCTGAAATTGGTGATTAAAATACTTGACTTTGCTACTGACAGCTGAGTTGTTGTGCCATTGCCGATATCTCAAGTTTTGATCAATAAGCGTGATAGAAAACATAAATTTTAAGATTTGAGTTTGTTTACACACTTGATTAAACTGTATTTGCATTAATCAAGTCTTACTGTACACATCAGGACAAATATGATATTATGATTTGTGTCAGTCCAGATTTTGATGTTTAATTTAGAATTGAGCAGGTTAAGCTTCCCATATGTGATCATTTATCAAACATAAATAAGCAGGTCTGTGTAGTCCAGATTTCATTGTCATTAAAACCATTTTGGTCCAGTTCTTCACTCACAGTGATTTATGCCAAATGCCAAAGCATTCTAAAATATCTTGATGCTAAAGAGGTCATTTACCATGTTCACCATCTAAGTTTTGCATGAGAAAGAGCAGAGAGAAAACCTTAAGTTCTGTAGAATTTAAGACATGAAGTATTAAAAAAATTAGACAAATAGTTGACCTGTGAGGACACTTTAAGGAATGTAAAGGGATCATTACATTTATTACAATTCATCCTTAGATCAGAACAAATGTCTGCATGAAATGTCTGGTAATCTACACCATATTTGTTAATACATGTCACTAAAAAACACAAGTTACGGTGGTACTGAATAAAAAGGATCATTAGGATTCACCCTCTTTAGGCAGCAATGTCTAAGCAAAAGTCACAGCAATGCGTGGAATTTATGTTAAGTCCTAAGATGGCAAACTGCCTTAAAATCTTGACACTAAAACACAGAAATATATGCTAGTTGATCAGGACTGTGAGAGGAGCAAGAGAATGATGTGAAACATAACAGGGCCTCCACTTATAGACAAGTTTCAAAAATTTACCAGAGAGCATCATGTGGGGAATTTCTCCCTGTGAGCATCCTCTGACTGACTGGCTGCTGTCATGGTAAATTACCTTGGAGCCCGTTGCCATTGGCGCTAGTACAGGAGGGCGGAGGGGAGGAGGAGGGCCTGACCACCGGAGCGAAGGCGGACTTCTGCTTCACGGCTGCCGACACCATGTTGGCTGGAGAGAAGGAGAAAACGCCAGAAGAGGAGGAGCAGTTGGAGGGTAGAGAGGTGGAAGAGGCCATAGTGGGACTGGATGGGACAACTGGGGTGATGGGAATTTGAGGAATAAAGAGAGGAAGAGGAGGAGGAGGAGGATGAGAATGAGGGAAAGAAAAAGATTGTGGTTAATTTAATAAATGCGATTTTTTTCAAGTTACTCTTTGATTAGTTACACTGAAATATTCTCCACTTCATGTGAAAGTTAAAGTAATCATTTACACAGTAGACACTGTTAGCCGGAATGCCATCTGCCCCTTGTTAGCAAAATGACCACAATGCATCTCCTTATTAACCTGCCATTCCCCCTCTGCACCCTGTGGTACTGCAGAGAGTGCAGGGGCAGATGGGTTTTTTAGTAAGTATATTCAGTCTGACCCATTGATACTTTATCTGACTGAGGGCTGTGCAAGTTGGCATCTATAGCCCCAACCTCTGTGCCATTTATTGATAAATCCATCGCTCTGTCTGTGGTGCTGAAGTAGCAGACTGATTTATATGTTTCTTTTCTCTTAGTCCCACACTTCTGTCAGCTTAGATCTGGATCTTTATAATTTTACAAAATATAAACCTTATATAATAGATCCTATGCCATATCTTAGCATTTTTACTTTATAAAGCAGTGCCACCTTAACAATCAAGGTGACATGTAGCAACATGGTCACAGAACAGCTAGAGGATCATATAGACTCACTCTTGCCTGCAGTATTCTGACAGATTGCAATAGTTTAGCTGCATTTGTGCCACCATAAATACACTCCTACAACAGGTTGTGCCTGTAAGTAGTGCTCATATGGCTGCAGCAAGGCACCAAAATCCTGTCCAAAATCTTCCCCAAAGGGAGAAGGCTCTTAAAATTGTTAAAGAAAGGAATAGGACTTATGTCATAAGTCATATAGGTGTAATGATCATGTGTCCACATACCTTTGGTCATGTAGAGTATTTTATAAACGTGGCTTAAGATGTTCTGAGTGACTGTGAGACACATGAAGGCTCCTCTTAAGTCTTATAAACTATTATAATCGTGAGAAAAATATCAACAAAAAATCTCTCTGGATCTCTCTACTTCCCATTCCTCTCCCTCCATCTCTTTTGCCTTCTGTCAAATGGAAAAAGGGATGCAATTAACCAGCAGAGAGGAAAGAGGTGTGTCTGTCAGATAAAAGGCTGCAAGGGACGGAGGGAAGAGATGGAGGAAGGACATAATGGAGCTGTGAGTCTGTGATTGTTTTTGAAGACACGGAGACAGAGCGCCCCATGGGGGAATCTCCTCATGGCAGATCTGAGTCTTTCGCTTTGAGTCCACAGACATGTGCAGGTACACAGCGTCTGCATGCATGTATGCAGCGTTGAGCACCTGTAATTAAACTGGTAGCATTTTTCATTTTGTATTTCTGAAGGAGCTCAGTGGCAGTTTAGTTAATTTGAAATGCTTATCTGTTTTATAACTATAAGCTTAGATTTTTTTCTACAAAGCAGCGACAACGACTCCATGATAAGCAACTTCAGAACTGGTTTGTTCATGTACTTTTACAGCAAAGAAACTGACAGCTTGTAAAATGGTTATTTCTGCCCATGTGTAATAAATGATTGAGTGTGTGTATATTTTAGCTATGCTGGGATTTCTCCATCAATCAAATTAGTCAATCAGAAGAAAATTCATTACCAACTATTTTCATAATCACTCACCATTTCAATAACCTTTTAAACAAAAATATCAAATATTTGCTGGTTTGAGCTTCTTAAATCTAAATATTTGTTGCTTGTCTTCATCATTTATGATTATAACGAAAAGTCTTTGGGTTTTGAATAATTGTTTGGGTAAAAAAAAAGCAAAGTTAGAACCCAAAGTGATCCAAAGTCACTCACTGGCATAAGGCGAGTTGGCTGCAGAGCCGTTGAGGAAAGTGGGCGAGCCTCCCAGGTTGGTCATGCCGGTGTTGTTAGCATAGCCGTTCATGGTGCTGGTAACTGAGGAGTAGCTGGTCTGCTGTGGCGTGGAGCTTGGCACGTAACCGTGAGGCGACACACTACTGCTGCTGCGCACGAAACCTGCAGAAAGTGAGGTGGAGAGGAGGAGGAGAATGTGATGATTAGACAGTTGCTTGAACAGCAGTTTAGCATTGGCTAAGGCTGGAAATTTTTGTGAAACAAAGAATATTGGACTTCTTTTCCTGTTTGTTGGGAAATTTAAAAACAGAAAATAAGTCCTGGGTAGGGAAAGAACTTACACTGTATGTAGTGTCTAGTGAATAATTAGCCTGACTTTATTATTGTTAATGTTAGCTACACGGTTCCATGTCTGCAATGTCTTCAGAGTTGCTTCAATATTTTCTTAGATCTTGAATTAAATGGCATCAAAACACTTTCTGACAATTTTTTCCTGTAAAAATACATCAACGTGGATTTCCATGCAAAAATGTTTCTAGGTCAGAGGTGGTTATATATATTTTATGACAAACTCTAATGGCCAACACGCTAAAGTCTTACCCTGATTGGCCTGTGTGGGTTCGGACACATTGACAGACAGCTGCCCAGTGAAGGAGTTTACCCCCATCATGCCGCTGTGGGTGGAGCTTGAGAGCTGGGTGTGTCCTCGTGGAACGCTGTAGAGAGCTTCCGCAATGTCCGCTGCACGCTTTAGGATGATCTCCTGCAGGACAAGTGAACCACCAAAGAGTTAATAACAGAAACAAGACAGCTTGCACAACTGTTTGATTTTCTCTCTTTTTTTTACTTAATGTTTGATTTTTCAGCCCTGGGAGTTGCCGCTTGGTGTGTGTTTCTTACCTGGTTGTTATGGGGCAAACCGTAGAGCGCCTCCACCAGATCGGCTGCTCTCTTTAAAATAACTTCCTAAGAGAAAGATATAGAAGAAGAAGACGGTAGAATTAGCATCATTTTGTATGCAGTAAACATATGTAATGTAGCTTTCTCGGACTTGATTCTCCTTGATGTTCAGAAATCTCAAAAAAATAAATAAAAAACATCCCACCAAAACATTAAATCAAAGTTTTAGATGCATTTGAAGACATAAAGGCAAAGAATCACACATAAAAGATATTTAAAAAGGACATGTAATTCCTCCTTTCCCTTGCTTCCTCTTCCAACACACCATCAACCAACATCCATTTCAGCCATCTATTCATGATAAACAAATTGCTCTTCACTCCTTTTAAAGACAGATAATCTGCTGTCAAGTCGAGAGCTTTTATGTGTCTTTTTTCCCGCGCGTCTAAATGACATCTTAAAGTGACGGGTATTTAAAATAAATTCATAAGTAAATCCAAAGTGCTCCGTAGGCTCTTGTGCTGCGCATTGTTGTTCAAACCAGACTGAAATGATCAGCTGTGAATCGCTGTGACGGTCCATCCTTCAAAGGGCAACATCTTTGATTTTTATTCTCATATTACCTGTTTTTTCCAAAGTCTTAATAGTGTAAAGTTCTCTAATTTTAAATCCTGTTCTAATCTCTTGAGATGAAATATGTAAAAAATAATTACTGAATCTGATGGTGTAGTGTCCTCTTCCTCCTCTGCTTCCATTTTCACCTCTTTCTCCACACTTCCCTTCTTCCCTCTCTGCCTCCACATTGGAAAATTACCTTTCTCATTTCCCCCACCCACTAAACCCTCTACAATGCTCTCCTTTTTTTCAGTCTCCTAATTGTTTCTCCTCTCTTCCTCATCCACCCACCCACCCTCTCAGTATCTCCCTCTTTCTCTCTCAGCTCCCGCCCTGAGGTCTAAGGTGTCTTGTTTAACAGTTAATGTGTTGTCGTTTCCACAGCGTGAGGCCGCCCGGCGACAGAGAGAAAATTACTCTGTGCTTCACAGTATTAACCTGCCCTGTGACACACACACACACACACACACAGACACACACACGCACTTATGGTTGGCTTGTAGTGTGCTCTCCTGTGAGTTTGAGCCTGGTGGAACATATTGTCTCTCCATCAGAGTGTGTGTGTGTCTGTGTGTGTGTGTCTGTGTGTGTGGGTGCAGATATGAGAGAGGTCACAGAGCCAGTCAGCAGTTTTAGTGTGCCTGTCCATGGTGCTAAATTCAATCTTTTACACATTATTATGGCCAGGCTGGTGGCTCTCTGTTAACCTCTTATTATTAGACTAGTGAACTGAACAAACACACACACACATACACATACATACACAGAGTCACTAACAGAAATGTGATCCCTAATGTTCAAGCGGTTCCAGTAAGGCAGTTGCTGATAAACGGGAAGGGAAGATGATCCTCTGGTAACATCATCATTATCAGGTCTGCAGGCTTCTGCTACTACATCACTCAATGCCTCCGACTGTCGGGGTCGATGCACTTTGAATACTTCCCCTGTTTACATCTTTTCATATTTAGACACACTGCTTCTCACATCGCCCAATTAATCTCTCCCAGGTTGCATCTGTAAATAAGAAAAGCATTGTTTATCGGATTACCTCCTGCTCAATACAAATGAATAACGCTCCCAGCTGCATTGTGTTGATACGAATGAGAATGAAAGCGTTGCTGTCGACCTCATGGGCATCATTTATGTTTCAAAACTGATTAAAAAGTCTAAAATAATCCGGCTTTGACATCCTGAGGGCCTAAACTTTTTGTCAATAGGACAGCCTGCAGCAACAGTGAAAATGCATCTAATTGCAGCATCCAAATTAAAGTAGTTTTTTCTTGTTTTTTTGTGAAACTGGTGACTAAATTTATCTTTGCAGTGTCAGTTCAAACTGTTTGGCAGAGTTTGTGCCACAAAACAGCAAAAAATGCTGCGTTTGTTCCAAGGAATGAATGATTTGCATGCAAAAAAGATGTTTAGGTTAAAACTGGGAAACATTTTAATAAAAAGTGCACATCTAAGTTTCTTGTAAATGTTGTTTCAGCAGCATTTAAACATTTTAATTCAAGTTTTTGCCCAGAAAAGGTGTTTTTTTCTCTTAAACTTGGAAGCAGTAGTTTGACAAAATAATCAAATGACTTAATATCTGCTCACTGGGTTTGTTTCAGGGCTTTGAACAGCTCTCACTCCATGAGTGAATCAAGTCTGAGTGGGCTTTGAATTAAAATTATATTTAGTCCAGTTTTCACCTGAACGTGTTATTGTTTTTTGACAAGCAAATCACCAAATCAGTGCTTACTGGAGTTGCACTGAAACTGCCCCTCTGCTTCATGTTTCTGTCCATCAGCTGACTTTACAGTAGCAAAATGATGAATTGTGACAACAGAGTGACAGAAACAAACTCTGAAATGTTGCTTTTTTAATCACAGATTACTGTCATTGCCTTTGATTCATGTAACTGCTGCAATAAAGCCTGATTTTAAAGCTTTAATCTCAAACTTTGCCTTGATTTACGTGGTCGTCTTACATCGTTTTTATCTTTTGTCGAGTATTTATGGAATATACACCTGACACGCACTCGTCTGTCTTTTCATTGTCATGTCTTGTCAGTCTTAAAATATAAGTTTTCCCTTGATTAACTCCATGTTACTTTTCATCAGGATATTTCTTTTGTTTTTTTTACCATAAATTTATTTTTGTCTGTTTCAGGTAAATATAAAGACACAGACAGGAAAGCAGGGGATGAGTGACAAACAAGACAGATGAGTTGGCAGATCGAAGGAATAACTGAAGGTGTCTATGTGCTTTTACTGTCTGAGTTATGACCAGCCCTAATGTAATAACCATACAGCACACACACACACACAGACATACACACACGTTGTATGCATTAGGACCAGGAAGTGCTGAGCCGAGTATCTGTGGGGTCACATGTGTGTGTGATGTGCGTGTGCCAGGCCAGCACAGACATGACACACACATGACTTATTCCTCCCTAATGCTGATACATTAGCCGCTTGATCCGCTCCTAATGTCCCATTAGAGATGCCATACATGCAGGGTCACACCTTGCACTGCGATGATGTCATACTCTACAAGTAGGCTCAGAGGGATGTGAGACATGATCACACACACACATGTAGGCCTAGTATACAAGTATTGACATGCACAGATACATACACACATCCTCTGGGGAATATCTTCCCCTGCTAACACACTGTAAGAAAGTGTCAGGCTCCTCAGATTCAGGTTTTATCTCTTCTGTCTGGTGATGTGAACAGTTATATGTGAATTTAAATGCCAATGAATTAGAGATATAGATATCTATTGAGCAGAGAGAGAGAGAGAGAGAGAGAGTCATGGATTCATGTTTGCGTGTTCATGCATCACTAGGTTAGTCATATTGGTGATGCTGTCGACATGACCTCACTACAATGTGTGACATCATCAACATGAGTCGTGCAGAAATGTCCGCTGAGTGAGTCATCAGAGAAAGTCATCTGTCTAACAGAAGTGAACACACACTGGTCAACGAGAGCAGCACAGACATTTTTGCACAGGATGTTTCGCTTAAGTTGTTCTGGATGTTGTCAGCATTTCCTCTGTTGTTTAGAAAAATCACGCAGATTGCAAAATGAGAATCAGAGAATTTTGTCATCAAAATTGCACTTATACAGAAGAAAATGCCAACACATAAACTTTTCAGACATGCAGTAATCTGTTAAGATTAAATGACAGGATAGAAATAATAACATACAGCAAATAAACAGAGGTACGCCACTGTATTTCTCTTAAAATATGATAGAATTTTCAGAAATATCTTCAAAATGCTAATTATTTTAGAATTCCTTCCATAGTCACAAGAAACAGGAGGCATGAGATGATGCAATTAAAATAAATGCAAGACAACTTTGAATTTCTGTGTGGACAAAATGAGAAAATGTTGCATGTATGTTTTTATTCACCGCACCACACCACAGCAGTCAGATACTGAAGTCCTGTGCATTATTTCTGTCAGTTTATTTCAGTTTTTTGCATTTTATTCACCTCAGTTAAGAGCAAAAACTGTGATATTTTAACTTTATGGTGTTTCCACTCAGGTTTTTTTAGGTGCAAATTAAAATGCACATAAAAACAGGTGAATGTAACCTGCAGAAGCACACAGACAGTATCTGGGCTTGAGGTGGCTGCAGGTAAAATCATTATGCACGAGTGCAATCTATGAAAAGACATCACCTTTTAGTGATTAGTTTTTAGAAAGTATTCCAAAGCAACTATTTTCCTAAAGGGCTGTTTTTTTTCTTTTCTGCTTTTTCTGCTGCTGTGAAGACGGCACTACAGGCCAAGAGAGGTGATTGATTTCCTTGTGCATGCAAAGAGGCATTTCTGCTTCTTGCTCTCGTAGTTACTGGCTGATCGCCCACACAGGTGATTAGCAGCAGATTACGGTTGAAAAAAACTGTTTTATAGCAGGATCTGCTGCCTGACTGTTGAACATTTTTGGCTAATTTGAGCAACTGAATTCAAGATCCAAGGGTCAAGATTTTTTACATTCTGAAAAACAAAAACATTTAGAACATTAGGAACAAAATAATTATTGGTTGCAGCACCAATAAAACTGCAGGCCTGGGAGTGCGCAATTAGGGCATAAAACAGCTGGAGTTCTCTGTCAAAAACAGGCAAGAAACACAACAGAAAAGTCCCTAATTTCCCTTCTGCCAACAGTCTGACTGTTCCATGCACCTTTAAAGTGTTCCCCAACTGCACAGTCTTCAGGCTTCACTGTGCATGTGTGTGTGTCGTTGTGTACAGTAACTGTATGTGCACATATGGATGGATGCTGAAGGGATCACAGTGACACAAACTGGCAGCTGAACGCTGTTGTGTGTGTGTGTGTGACTCGCAAAATCCCCTCAATGTTCACTGAACAATTATAGAATCGGCTGTCCACTGGTAATCCTCTCATACACTCCACTGCCCCGTCTGTCTGTGTGTCTGTCTGTGTGTCTTTCTGTCCGTGTGTCTTTCTGTCTCTTTCAGTCTCCCTGCCGTCTTCACAGCGCTTGTAACAAACTCTTATAACTTCAATAAAAGGACTGATCGATACTTGCAACGAGCATGAAAGTGTGTATGTGGCGTCGACTATCACCCTACCACCCCAGTCAACACATGCACACACACACACACACAAGAAATTCTTTACATTGCTCCCACATGCATCCAATATCCAAATAAACCCAGATAAGACAAATACATGTGCAGTCTCTCCCTCTCACACACACATGCACGCACACGTACACACACATATATACACATGCCAACACACACACGCACACACACAAAGATACAGTGACTGCTGGTGGGCAGCAGTAATAAAGTCTCAGGGTTCGATCGACCACATGACTACACCATGATAAATTACCCAGGAATGCGCACACATACATTGCACACACACACACACACACACACACACACACAGGGCATACGCATACACACACATACACACGCACACACACAGGGAAACAGATACAAACATGTAGCATGTAAGAAGAACTGCTCTAAACTGAAATCAGTGTTTTCATTGGATTCCTGGTTGCGTCTTCAAAGAAAATCTGAACTCCCAAAAAGTTGAATTATTTCACTCTTGTTTGAACATTTTGGTTCTCATGTTCTCTATGAACTTGGTTTTGATCTTGCATGAAAGAAAACTTCTGGAAGTTGCTTGACATTTGGCATGAATTCGTCCTATCCATCATCCACTGGTTGGATCTGATATCTGATTGATGCATCCAGATACTCTGGTTGCTTTTCCAGCATTTTGTTTCTTTTCAGCTTAGTTTTGCCTGAAGATTTCTCGTTTCATCATGTTGCTTATTATAAGCTTGACAGCTTATTAGTGGGACTAAGAAACATTTCAAACACCCCTGGAAAAGCACAGCGCCAGTATTGTTTTTTAATAGTACTAAAGTGTTTAATGGTGAACTGGGGTCAGAGGTGATATCAATATTTGGTTCTTAAGACATTTATGGACTCGTCTAGTACAAGTGATTTGCTTATTTGTTTTATTTCTCCTGACAAGCATAACCACAACAGAGAGTGTGTTGGCTAAAGCTCAGATAAAGCAAGAGTTCTCATTTTTTCCACTTAAATTAGCAATTATTGAAATGCTAAAGTGAATGTAAACTCTTCTTGGCAGACAATTGACTGCTGGAAAAATCATCTTTAGATGCTGGAAAGATGAGTCAATAAAAGTTCCCGATGGTGGGTGACGTACTGCAAGTTGGGCGTGCTTGGTTTTGCCTCATCCATTTTTAAAAATGGGAATCGATATGCCGTCCAGCTGCTCATAAACAATCTCAAATTACAGCTTAACAACACAGTAAATGCAGTATTTTTCTGAAAACATTTTTGGGCAAGTCATTGGCTATGAAGTGAAAGAATCTTTGCTCATATTAGATCAGCATCTTCTTGATTTACAGTTTGATGAGAAGTGAAAAAGTAAACAGCCTTAAAGGCAGCAAAAGTCCACTGGATAACAGAAAATGCATCACATCTGGGTGCATTGTTCATTTGCTCATAGTACCCATAATGTAATGATCTCAAGTTGTTTGAAAACAAAGTATCATTTGATGGATGAAGATTTGCTGTAGTGGAATGAAGCTTAAAACATAACATTTAGAAACATAATTATATGAAAGAAATAATACCATTTAGTTAAGTAGTGACTATTTCCTCTGCAGTTTTCCCAGAATGCTTCACGTGAACTAACAACTCAAAATGCAGGTCTGACCAATTCAATTGTTGTGATCTAATTATCTGTTGTGGAAACAAAACGAACAACAGGAGAGCTAAACCTCTATTTTCCCTTGGATTTACAGAAGGAATCAAGCAAGGAAAAGGAGGAAGCATTACATATTCTTGGCTAACAAGGTGTGTGTCATGCTCCATAAATCTCTCATAAATTGTGCATAGTATGCATTTGTGCGCACATGTGTGTGTTTGTGTGTGTGTGTGTGCTTATGCATGAAGCAGTGAGTCAGTCATTACTCTGCTCTGACTCAGCTTTTAACCAGATGGTGGAACTAGCATCACTTACGATATCAAACACTTTGGGTGGCTACAATCATTTCCTGCACTGATGTTTCTGCGGCAGTCACACAGACGGTCAAAGCTTAAAAAAGAGCAAAATCTTCTCCAATGGGACCCTAACAGCCCCCAGCAAAATAAATGTTGCTCTTGTATGAGGGCTTAAAAACACCTTTTCAATCTGTCTGTATCCTGAAACCACAACTCTCTGGTATTGAATTAAATAACAATATGCTCAGGGAGATTGTGATGCCCTCTATTCACTCTATTATGATGTTTATAGATCTAAAGTTAATTGATTAAACTTTAAAATAATTGTCAAACTAATTACTTATTAAAATGAACATCAGCTGCAGCCCTGAGGCACGCTGCTTCCTGTGTTAGCACTAAATGGTTGTAAACTTCTAGACGTAAAAACAGCCAAAAAATGCTGCTGTGATAAATTTGACCCTACTACATCAATTAGTTTAAATAATTATATCATAATACCTCATGGTTAACATCCAGGTCAGTTGTTTTGCTTGTTTTATTCAACAGGTTCAATAAAAGAGAAGACACTAAACATGTAGTACTTCATCTTGACCTTGTAATAATCTACTTTTGTAACCAAATTCAGGTTTAAGTCTCCATAAATCACATGACCCTTATTGAACTCTGAAAGTTTAGTTTTTCAGTTTAGACTGTTTTTCTGCAACATAACGAAAAAAGTCCTGCCAGATTCTTTAATTTCGGTGGCAAAGTGTAACATGGCCCAGGGGAGAAAACATTAAATTTTGGAGTAGATCTGAATCACAGGGGGGGGCCACACAAACTTTCATAACATTGATAGAGGCCAAAAAAAAATCTTAAAATCCAGTAGATGGTAGTAAAGATCAATATTGACAAAACAAAGTCAACTGTAGAAAAATGATAAACATCTTGCAGTGCTGATAACACACATCACATGCGATTGCTAACACATGTGCGGAGGCCGGGGTGTCGACACATTGCATCATCATCACATCATCGCATCATGAACAGCGCCCATTCTGTGATGATGTCATAACCAATACCGCAAAAAACAGCCAATCCTGGATCATCTCCAAGAGAGATGGGGAGCCAATGAACAGCAGCTCTTTTTAAGAATCATGACCCCCACCCACTGGGATAGGCAAGTTAAATCAGGTCAATTTGGTAACCTCACACACACACATATGCACTTTGAAACGTCGCACAGATCGAGATGACAGGGTTTGGTATCAAAGCCGAGCTCATCGTTTGGTGCTAATTGTTTGCATCTGCTGGTCCTTTAAACACTTTGCTTGATCTCCAGCTGTTAAACTAATAATCAGATCTGACTCTCTCATCTGGAGAAGAATCAAACAGTCGCCCTGTAAACGGGGGTTAAGCTGCTCACACACACGAAGAGTTCACGAGGAGGTAAAAACACAAACCACAGGAGATTTGAAAACACATTTTCTGTTTGGGAATATTAAAAATAACACGTACAAAACAAACAAATCGTAAACACTAAATTATTTGGTTCACCGTGTTTTGTGTGTGTATGTCTCTATGCGCTTGTTCTTTGATCGCAGAGCAACCTTGGTGTTTCTTTGCTAAGAAGCTGCAGGTTTGATCGCTGTTAAGTATCTGTCATTTCGAAGCATAACACAAAGCCTTGCTCATTCTCCGTTCATTTCCCAGTTCAGGTATCAGTTAAATTCTCAAGAGGTGCTTGTGTGTTGTTTCTGTACCTTCGGCAGCCTCTCTGGGTCTCCTGGGTGCCGAGGAATGACCTTCTGCAGCCTCTGGAAACCGTAGTCAATGGTTGGTTCGTTCAGTGCTGCAGAGGAGGGAAGCAGAAAGAGGAAGAATTAGAAAAAAGGAGGATTAAAAAGTATGGGTTATTTACACTCCGGGTACAGAAGTTTTCATCACAAGAAAGACGCAAAAAATGCATGGAAAACTTCCATAGTGACCTCACTGTGCATTAATGGGTGTAACTAAAAAGGGCTCCCTCCATTTTAGCCTCTTTGGCAGCAGATTAATGTTGATAAAATGTTACTTTCTGCAACTTTGTGTTCAACCTGAGCAGCACACATGATAAACACACCAAATCACAACATCTGTACCAGTCAGCGTGACTGTGAGAGGGGGGAGGGGGTTGGGTTTTGAGTGGTGAGGAAAGAGGATGACATCCCATTTTGTGACATTTTGTTCCCATGCACCACGCTGGTATCAAGTTGGGGGATTTTTTGTAAAACTGGGTTGGAAAATAATGAACCTGCTCAGCATGATCTCCAACATCTGACAGAAGCCTGGAGGTTACAGAGGCAGGCGAGTGACTGCAAGGTCGACAGTTCAAAATCCGTCTGGGAAACTGCAGCTGAGGAAAAGATCTTTCAACAACCACTGTGGAGATTTTTTCACTGGAATTTTCTCCAGTGAAAATCTTGATGATATTGCCTTTGCTCCAGTACGCGTGAAGACATTTCATTATACATCTACTTATGTCTAATTCTACCTTCTATTTCTACGCATTCATTTTTGTCTAATTTATTACATCTAATTAAAAAGTTTTGAAAAACTTGTGATAAAACATATTCAGATCCATTTTTGCACAAATTCAAAATGTTATTCAAACGCCAGCTGAGTTTGGGAGATCTTTAACTGCTGGTTTAAGAGTTATTTCACCAAAATGTCACTAATAATGTGACTGCTAACACTAGAAACCTGAATATTGGGTCTAAACTCAGACTCAGTTCAACTGTGCTTGATACCTCAAGATGTAAATAAGATATATTTTTCATGAAATGACCTTTTAAACATGTTTTAAGTTAGACCCTGCTCTTTTTCCTGGATCAGAGATAACAACATGGATAAATCCAGTGTAGTAAGTAGGTATGTGGCATTTGTATGATAATAACACTGATAATGACACTGCAGGTGTGAACTGAAAGATTTGAAAGAACACTTAGTGTTCACTCTAATGTTACAAATGTGTTTTTTACAGTCTTTATGCAATCAATACGTCAGTCAAGCTGACTGTTGCCATTATTGAAATGCTAAAGTGAATGTAACACTGTGTGTGTGTGTGTGTTTATCTATCTGTACTGAACATGTGCCTTTTGCAGAACCTACTAAAGCTTCTGCATGTGTGTGTGTGTGTGCTTGTGTGTGTGTGTGTGTTTGTGTGTGAGTGTGTGTGCAGCTGGAGTGATTTTTGGTACTTTCCACATCCAGCACTGATAAATTGCTTGCAGCTGAGTGTCTTGCCGTATATATTGTTTGCTATTTGCTTTATGTGTGTGTAAGTGTAGTGTGTGTGTGTTTTATATGCATGTCTGGTTTATTATCACATCACACCCAAGTTTCTGGTTTTCTGTTATGTTCTAAATTTGTTCGCAACATAACTTTATAAATTGTAAGCTGTAAAAAATACCAGATGTTAAATGGTGCGGAGCAATACTTCCTCTACTCTGAGGAAGATTTTTTTTGTAAATTTAGACCAATTATGATTAAAATGTAGTAATCACATTAGCATTGGTCTAGAGAAGATTAGCAAAAGAACACAGATGAAAGAGTGGAGCAAGAGATGGATGGAAGAATAAAAAGATGAAAAGGAATATAATTACAGGTGAGAAGAGAGAAAAGTGACAGAAGGACGAGAGGAGAGAAGAGCGTGTATCAACTCAAGTCACAAAAATAATAATAAACTCAGTCAGGGTGGAGAAAAACAAAACTACAACAACAGCTGCCCAACAGTCGGTGGGAGATCAACTGTCAGAATTAACTGCCAGTGTCAGATCCACACGCTCTGTACATCTCTGGAGACGTTTAAACAATGCCAGCTCTGATATAATGCCACACATACACATGCACACACACACACTCTGAACACAACAGGATGACTTAGAGTGGTTTCAATGCCTTGGGCCTAAAGTGTCTCCAACCGACTTTTTATTAATAGAACAATATGTTTCTTAAGTCATCAGATGGTGTTTCTGTGTGTTTATGGTGTTGTTTTAGTCCTGTGGATTTGTGTATGTGTGTATGCAGTCTAATGTACTCTGTGTGTGTGCGTGTGTGTGTGTGTGTGTGCGCGCTCTGAGGCCAAACAGTCAAGTTTCTCCAACGATTCCTTTGGTGGTTTTCTTTTTGCACAGAAACAGAAATAGTATCAGTGCAGCAAAAACTGCCCCATTGATTACACATCAACTGTAAAAGCTCATAGAAACGATGGTAACACTGACACCTATAAACACCAAATACAAAACACATCTCCGATCCTGCTCATGTGTTGAAATGTGCAGAGACGTGAAAACAGTGCTGCAGGTTTGGGGAGAGGAGTCGAGGAGGAGTTTTTGTTGTGCAGCACACTGTGTTGATTGCAAAAGCATGGTTGGAAAATGATCAGTATCCTAACAAGAAACATCTTATCCAGCACAAGAGTGCATGATTATATGATTATATGTAAACAGTACTTTAAAGCCCCAATGCTCTCTTTAGTTTATACACTGAACATTTTTAGTGCATAGAGCAGGGGTCGGCAACCTTAGACACTCAAAGAGCCATTTGGACCCCATAGAAAAGAAAACATCGAGAGCCGCAAAACCCTTCTGACATCTAAAATGAAGAAAAGCTAAATGCATTGCGCGCCGGTGGGTGTCGCACATATTTTGAACGACAAAAAAAAGAAAAGAAAAATAAACACATTTTAGTGTATTGTTACAAGAGCACCATAATCTTCAATTTTAGGATTAAATTTCAGCAGTAAATGAAATAAAATAAAATAGATTTAAATTAAATACTAATTATTTATTTTCCAAAGACACAGGGAGCTGCAGCAGAGTGACGAAAGAGCCGCATGCGGCTCCGGAGCCGCGGGTTGCCAACTCCTGGCATAGAGTTTTGTGTTAAGTTGGTTGGTCACTTGGTGAGGGTTGTACTAAACTGACTAAGTTAGTGTCTATGAGCCTCCAGCTGTTAAACATGTAAAGTAGTATGAACTTATCTAAGATCAAATCTGACAACAAATGAGGGTCCTATTGCCTGATTCCTATCAATCAGTCTTAGTTCAGAGGGTTTTCATGGACATACTTGTGAGCATGTGGTTATTGTTTACAGACAGACTTGAAAAAAAATGAACCTGTCCTTTAATGTCAGCTGTCCGTGGTGCTGAACAGGGTGCCAAATACAAATTAAACATGGCAAATTATGCCTTGAAAACTCATAATAACAGTTATGAATTTAATTTGTGTTTTTGTGTGTCTGTTTAAGTTTGGTGTGATATTTCCTATTTAAACATCAACACTGAATTTGTTAAACATCTTTTAATGTAAAACATCATGGTCCAAGATTAAGGTGTCGACTTAAAAACAAAAATGCTTCATATGACCAGTGCTGTAAAAGCAACTAAAACTACCTGGGTCAGGTTAGGGAAAGTGTCTTATTTTCTTAGACATCAAATGTTAAATTTGTCCATATGCATGTTTGTCAATCTTTTTCACTCAAACGTTGTCATTTCTGTTCATTTTATGAGATTTGCTGCCATGAAGGCAAGTAAACTTTTTGTGTAATTTTGTGCAAGTTAACACTTGACAAAAGTTATCAAATAGCTTAAAAGCATAAGAAGAACTAAAGATGGTCATAACACACACTTTAAAATACTGAACTAAGTCTACAGCCTAAAAAATTAACCAATTCATGATCATGTGGTAAAAATTGTTGCTAATTTGGACAATGTCCAGTTCAATTGTTTTTCAGACCGAGCAGAGAAATATGCAACAACATCAAATTCTAGTTTTGCATTTATACAGATTTTGCTTAACAAATCGATTTGATTTACAAAAGTGTCACATTTTGTCATAATTTTTCTCTTCATAAATGTTTTTATCATTATTTTTGTGTTTGTCAAAGAAAAAATGCTCCACATGAACACTATGACTCAAATTATTTGTCAACGTTGGTTACACTTTTCTTAACTACACCTTCTGACACCTCCATCCATCCATTCCTCCATCACTCCTCCTCCAGCCTCGCTCTTCCTCTCAGAGTCCAGAGCTGCCCACAGATCAATACTCATAGAAGTTTCATGAGGACAGACCTTCCACTCCTATTTCGCAATAAAATGTGAACGGAGGAGGCAGACAGAAGAAAAGAAGCGGCGGAAGTGGCGAAGAAAGAAAGGGAAAGATGTTGTTTGTGTTGAAGGTGTCGGTCAATGATTTCTTTTGTGCATTTATTATACAACGGTGATGTTTTTCTAGTTGTCTTTTGGTGTTTAAACAGTGCAAGAAAGGAGCAGGTGGGAGAAGGAAAGAGGGTGAAGCTGGGTGGGGTGAAAGGACAGAGTAGAAGAAGAAGAGAAGGAGAGGAGGTGTGTTGATATCGATTCTCTGGCCAGCCAGCAGCTCAATACCACTGAATTATTGCTTCATTCTTCCCCTTATGAGATGAGATCTCTTTCTCTCTCTGACTCTTCTCCCCTCTGTGACTCTCCGTGTGTTTGTATGTACGTACATGTGTGCATGTACATGTGTGTATCTGCATGTGTGTATCACTATATGTGTGATCCACTTATGAGGGGATCGATACTTTACAATCTGGTTTTAAAAGTCCACCTTTCTGTCTCCCTATTTTATGTGTCTCTCTTTTTTCTCATGTCTCTCCTCTATATTTTAATCTTTTATTCTCTCTTTCTCTGTGTGCAAAATGAAAGTTAAATTGATCGTAAAAAGAGAGAAAAGTCTTCATTTGAAATGCTTTTTTAGTTTTTCATAAAAGTTTCTTTTCTACAGCTGAGCTATAATGGATTGTCTTATGCAGCCACATTGACAATAAATAAGCTCACTCTCACTCTGTGTGTGCATGCGTGTTGTGTGTACATGTGCTACTGTGTGTATTCGATGTATGTGTGTGAGGGAGTGTGTATTGATTGTTAGTTTGTACCATTGTGTATTTATAGGAATGTGTGATGTTGAGGATGTTACTATTTCCCACCAGGCCCATGACGCAGCCATACTGAACTTTGCATATGTGTGTATATACATTGCATGAGTGTGCGTGTGTGTGTGTGCGTGTATGCATGTGCATGTGTGTGTGTATGTGTGTGTGTGGTAGACCATCTGTCAGCCAGACTATTCACCATCTTTGCCTCATTTCTTTCTGATTTAAAACTACTTTCGACTCCTGCCTCTGTTTGAAAGTTTCCTTGTGTGTGTGTGTGTGTGTTTGTGTGTGTGTGGTACGTTGTGTGTAAAAATGACCCTCCGCACGCTTTGCTTTGTGTGTGTTTAGGTTGAAAACTTGCTTGTGTGTGTGTTCACAAGCATGTTTAATTGCTTGGCCCTTACACCCAGAGGCATCCACAGCTAAAGCTCTGAAAAACCACAACAGCCAATCAGCTTTCATCGCCATGACCTTTCACCGGCGACTTCCAGAAAGGAGTCGACCTTGAGGCGGTGTCAGGCAACCACAGTGACGGATCCAGTTTCCTGGGTCACATGTTGAAGCCATCAGCCAATCACGAGGTCACCAGAGGTCATCTCCACCCAATAGGAGCAGCAGTCAGACAGCAGACGGACCAATTACCAGCCAGCTAGCCTCAGGGTCAGACCAGAGATGTTTTGTCTGAGGAACGTTGATGGAGGCACACAGGCCGACAAAGAAACTCCCGACATTCAGACGACAATTTGCACAACTCATGAAAAAAAAATGTATTTGATGTCTGAGGCTTTTAAAGTTTGTCAGGACTTTTAAAACAAAAACAATATGCTGCATCTGTTTTGTTGCATATTTGACTGTTGCTCTCATTTCTTCTGCTACTTTGTACTGTGAGGTCCCTCTGAGTTACGATGGGTGAAGCTATTTTCTGTCTCGGGTCAGTCAATCTCCTCGACTGTTGTTTTTGCACTTTACATTTTATATTCAAATTATATTATTCATGTGACTTGTTGCCATTTGCATTTTAGTGTCAATTTTATCGAGGCTAATTTCATTGCCATATAATACACAACATTATTAAAGGGCCAGTTTGTAGGATTTGGTGGTTTGTAGGATCTAGCTGTGAAGTTGCAGATCACATTTTACTGAATATCCCTCTGCTCTCCTTCCACTTTCAAGAGTGAGGGAGAAACCACACAATTGTTTGTGTGTTTGATTTGTCCATTCTGGGCTATCATAGAAACATGGGGGTGCAACATGGGGCTCTGTGAAAAGGGACCAGCTGCCTCTGTAGATGTAAAAGTCTGATTTTACGGGGATAAAAACATAAAGATTCTTGTTTTCATGTGATTAAAGACTAATGAAAACGTACTCGTAATTTTTGTACCTACCTCTGCCATATTTTAAAAATAGATCTCCATAAATGTTACACACAGGACAATTAAAACTTGCTTTTATTAAGAATAAATGACTGTATCTAAAGCTTAAAAAGAAAACTTATCAAAACTTATCATTTTTTATTTTTGCATTTTGAACAGGAGATTTTTAAGCTTTCATGAACATGACAGTGGCATTAAAACGGACAATTTTTCGGTGGTAAATTTTTTTCATCTCTATTGATCAGGTGTAAATTCCAATCTCTGTCTTTGGTTAACTGGGTCATTAAATGTCTCATATCCCAAAGAATTTACACAATTGCTGTTTTTCTTTGCTATCTCTCTCTCTGCGAGTGACGTCATTGTTACGATGTGATGGAGCCATGTTGAGCGGATCAATACCAGACATCACATCACCTCCATCCATTTCCACATGTATGTGTGAACAAAATGAGCAAACACACACACACACATACACACACACACACACGCACACACACACATGCTTTCCATTTATTATTTAATCTTT
>JAPZDV010000006.1:14583474-14594262 GCA_029814665.1 Acanthurus lineatus
TTTATTATTTAATCTTTTTCCTCCTTTACTGAATTTAGCAGGAAAACACTCATTCACAGTCAACAATCCGGTCAGAAAACCACACTAACACACAGACACACATACACACAAAACAGCAATTTTTTCAGCATTGTGTGTGTTTGTGTTGTGTGTGTGTTTAACGTGTGTGTGGGTGTGTTTGTAAACTGGGTGTTCTGGATGATTTCACTAATAGTTTCAGTATGGAGGGCTATAAAGAGCAGACTGTTTAATTGTAGCTGGTTTTAACGAGCCTCTGATTATGGCAACAGTGTAACGAGTGTGGGTCGTTAATGTTGACTAATCTACAGTCATTAGTTCAACACTGTCTGGCCTGAGAGTGAACTGCAATTCATAGATGCTATTCACACACACACACACACGCACACACACATGCAGAAGCAGTCGAACGCGCACTCAAAGGCAAAGTTTAACAAAAACTCAATCATAAAAAAACAAAAATGAAAAATTAAACTTCCCCTCTAAAAAAACAGAAAAAACACAAAATCAGGAGCGAGTGTGTTTGTTTGTTTGCATGCATGTGTGTGTGTGTGTGTGTGTGTGTGTGTCTGTGCACGCGGTTGGCCTACCTGTGTATATGAACCGACCCGGCGTGCCTTTGCAGAACTGTTTGGACTTGTAAGACAGAGTGACCTCAACGACCCCGGGGATGTGTCTGGGAGGCGTCTGCACCCGGATGGCATGCGGCGTGATCAACTGGAGAAGGAAGGAAAAGGGGGAGACAGAGAGTCAGAACACAAAAACACAACACCTGATCGGAACAAAGCGCTGTTCAGGACAATGGACGATTACAAAATCACTGAAATAACTTTTAGAGTTTTTTGGCTAAGAGACATCTTGAGTCTTGATTTGGTTCAGCCAGTTTACGCTGTGTACATGATGTATTAAAACACATCTGCAGCTGGCAGTTAAGTAACTTTTTTATTCTTTGAATTTGACCTTTGCAACAGCTTTCATGTCGGAGCTCCACTTGAAAGCTTATTTTAGTAAGCATTTTATAGGTGCCTCATTATCATTGTAAAAGGTTTTCCTTTATGAGCTTTATATTTTTATCTGATGCAATTTTGCATCAATCTGTCTGCAGGCCCTGAATCTGAATTTGATGTTAGCAACAAACACAGTTTCCTTATTTTAGCTTCTTTCTAAATGAAGTTGGTCTTATATTCAATATAAAATGCATTTACAATAGTTGAAATGTTGTAAATCAATATGACATATTGTGTATTTGGTTTGAATGTGTCATATTAACTTAAAACCTAAAACGCATCTTGTAATCTTTTTTTGGAAGGACAAAATGCTTGACATGCTGTAAAAATGATCTAATTTTCCAGCATTATGTCTTACACTTGGTGAAAAAGAACCAGCATATTGAGCTGCATTGGACGAACAAACTTTTTACCATCACATTTTTATGGCCGCTTTTCAAAAATAGTTTTTACTATTTGGCCCAGGTTTTGCGGGAAAAAAAAAATCTGCAGGTAGGAGGGACAGCTGCAGACAAACAGAACTTGGCAAACAGACAATCGCTTTCTACACATTTTTCAAACTGTGTTTTCTCGCTTCGGAATCAATAATCAGGTTGAGTGCGAATGAAACATTTGGTGGGCCAGAATCCATTAGAAGCCAGTCTGAGAAACGCCTGAGAGCTGAGTCAGTTTGAACTGAACTGAGACTCTGTACACATGTTAGTGTGTGTAAGTGTGGCTCTCAACACTGTAAACAAACCCCTCAGCTCTAAACACACACACACCCATCCATGTATGCCAGCATGTACACACACACACACACACACACTCACACATACACACACACACAGACAAACACAGTCGGTGTTGTTGTTGGAAGGGAGCCACAGTCTCTCGGCGCACACGGTGAGTGGAGTCAGAAGACAAATAAACATTCTGTAGAGGAGTTACGTTGGGGAAAAGTACGATGGCGAGCTCAGCGTGTGTGTAAGTGTGTGTTTCTGCGAGCTTTACGCCGATGGCTATCGAAAAATCTGCTGATTTGTTCCGTATCACGGAGAGAAAGAGACAGAGAGAGGGTGGCTGAGGAAGGTAGAGAGGGGCGGCGGTCGCTCGTTGGTGGGGACTCATTAGAGAGGCAAACCTCATTTAGACAAACATTAACACACACACATACACACACACAGCTAAGAGCCCCGACCATGAGGAAAAGTGTGTTTTCATATTGAATTACTTCCAACGGTCTGATGGCAAAAACACACCATCATTGAGGGGTTGAAACAACATGGAGACAGGATGCTGATTGTTGGCAAACTGACCTCGCTCCAAACCAGCATGGTACCAAAGATGACTTGGAGACCATCGAAGAAGTTGTCTCCTATGATGATGACTGTGGCACCCCCCGTGGTCCACCCCTCGCTGGGACTGATGGCTTTAATGCAGGGAGCGGCTCCTGCAGGGAGGATTATGGTAGCCAAGAGAGAGTGGAAATAAAGCGGTGAAACAAACATTTAATTATTGGCATCTGAATGAAACAGCTGTGGAATGAAACCCACAGTATTGACTCCAGTATATGACCTGACAAGTCATGGATGGAGGAAAACATTTGTTTCCTTTAAAGACCAATCAGTCTCTTAGGAGGGAGGGAAATCTGGCTTAAAGCTGTTTCATCCCTGTTGCATCTGCACCTCATATTTCTTCATGCTACGCCCACAGCTTTTGGCCGTGCTCCACATCGGCACACCACACTTTAACACTGGATACACTGCCGAGTCGAGGGCTGAGTGTTTTCAAATGGTTCTTCAGTAGTGAAGTTTCTCCTTGTGGATTGTTCCACTGAGTATAATGACAGAATAAAAAAAGCAAACAAGTGCTGAGGTTTTAAATTAGGTTTTGGGCCACACTTTGTCCAATTTCAAACCATCATCTATTTAGTTTCTGATGACTTTTTAATCACTTTAATGTGTACTGACATCCAGGAAAGAACATTTCCACATTACATTACAAAAACTAAAGCATCTGTTCCACTGTAACTCTATTTCCATGGATCATGAGGTGCAGTTGAAACCATGTAAATAAAGACTAAGTGGTTCTGTATGACATACTCAAGATGACAAAATTTACTCAAAGAATTGCTTCTTTCGTTTCAAATCAATTTGTTTTTAATCAATTTATTAATTGCAATGTGAAAATTAAGCATTTTTTTGACTCAACATGCACTTGATCCAAAAGTTTATTTGTTTGCATTTGTTCATTTTTTGACCTCTCTCCACTGTGTGTGACTCTTTCCCTTATTTTAGTGTGTCTGATCTATTTCAGCTGCTCTTGTATTAATAGAAAAGAAACATATATAATCACTAAAGTTTGTTCAACATCTTTTTAAGATAAACTAATGTCTTTAACCAGTGGTTGACATGAGCAACCGCAGTTAACGTAAAAAGAACAGACTGAGAATGTATTTCAAACACTATAAAATAAATGAAGGACTAATTCAAAGCAGAAACCACATGAACAGTCCCTCATTGTGAACAGTCTTAGTTGAGTGTCTGTGTGTGTAATGCAACTGGTGATGAGCACTTTTATATGTTATGAAGCCTGTTGTGGAGGACATTATGAGGAGCTGAATAAGAAACATAATAGTTTTGATTAAAATAGAGTTGTAAATTACTCAGATTTGACCTGAACATTGTAGGAAGGTTAATTCAGTGACATGACGTGGATAAAAAACACACACACAGAGGGTTCAGCATGCATCATAATGCTGTAGAATGGATTCGGTCAGCTTTGTGTCACTCCGGCATTGTGTGAGTTTCATGTGTAAAAGCTCAAATCCAAATCCAATCCCATATCACAACAATAAAAGCCCGTCTGTCAGAAACCAACCCTCACAAAGTGTGTGTGAGATTATCAGCATTCATCTGAACTACAGCAGCATCTCTCAGCCTGGGTTTGTTTATGAAAGAGAGGTGTAATGATATTAGACTGAGAGACACACAGACATAGTGTGTATGTGTGTGAGTGTGTCTGTGTGTGTGTGTGTGTGTAGCGGGTTGGATTAGCCAGATGGAGGGGCAGGAATCACCTGATAGGATTAAACCATCAACCATCTGGTGGCCATGCTGCCTACGCTCACACAGATTCACAGACAGACACACACACACTGACACACACACGCACACACACACACACACACACACTCTGACACATACACACACATACACATTTCTGTTACCATGCTCTAGGTAAGACGGTGTTCCCTCCACAGGATCGAGCCTGCGGGCCCGTCGGCCATGTTTGGAGTTGTTGTGAACGAACATGTTGTCAGAGACAGACAGGACGTGTCCCTCCACGCTCACCGTAGTTGATACCACCACCTGGAGGAAAACAGGAGACAACGTGGGTGGGACAGAGACAGAAAGAGGGACGAGAGAGCGACAAGGTAAAGGAGGAGAGTGTAGAGTGAGTCATGAGGAAGAAAGAAGTGGAGGAAAAGGAGCAGAAAAAATGAAAGAAAGAGCAAAGAAAAAGATTAAAAAATGAAGAACTACAAAGTTGGGGGTCTGGAGATCATTGCAAAGAAGATTAAGAGCGTGAAACTGTGAAAAGCTCTTTAAATGTAACCCGTTATCACTGCTATTACAATCACACTCAACACACACTAAGTCACTTCTGCTGTACAGTGTGTGTGTGTGTGTAAGTGTGCGTGTGTGTAAGTGTGCGTGTATGTGGTGTCTATCCTCCTCTGTTCAATAGTTCCTGATGGGTCCGGCCCTTAATTATCTCCAAGGGAAACAGAGCTGTCTTCTCTGGTTCCACTACAATAGAGCTGCACAATTAGAGGCGCAGATACTGTCACACACTCGCTACTGCATAACTCTCTCTGTCCTCACACACACACACAGACGCAACAAACATGCGCATGAGAGAACAGCAGCAGAAATACACACGTATACATATCACACACACTCTCTCACACACACACACACACACACACACACACACACACACACACACACACACACACACACGTGCCATGGTAATAAATCTATCAGTATCTTCTGGCTTTTCAGTATCTCCACTCAGACTCAAGTGGTGTCTTCCTGATTGTGTTGTGGCAGTGAAGATAAGGAAATAATAAAGACGCCACTGCTTTAAATCTTATTCACAACCTCACAACCTCCTGTCTCTCTCGCTGTCTTTCTTTCTTTCTTTCTTTCTTTCTTCCTTCCGTCTTCCCTCTCTCCTGTTTTCTCTCTCTCTCTCTCTCACACACACACACATCCTCCTCTCTGTGCCCCTGCATTGTGTGTATATTTATGTTCTGGCTAGTCTGGGTCAGGATCTCATGTTTCCTGCAAAAGGCTTGATAGCTTATTTATTTACACAGAAACACACACACACAACACAGCATTCCTGTGCTTATGTGCTACAATAGCTGTGAAGTTATGAGTATTAAATCCACAGAAGACACAAGGAAAGGTGAGACAGCTAGAGACTGAGGAAGAGAAGGACATGCGAACACAAGACAAAAATGTTGTGGTTTCTACCTGGAACCTCCTCATGTCTCGTGGGTTTCCTGCGTTTTTTAGACAGTTCTGGTTGCACTTGAGGAAAAACTTGAGGAAGAATCTGTAGAGACAAAGAGGACAGGTGATATTTAAGGTAACAGGTTAACAGATTTCTTTTTCCTCAGGATATATGAACTAGTGCTCAGTCTCCCAACATACAGCACAAGCAGAACCCCAAAAAAACAAGACAGGGAAATTAATATTTCATACTGTTGGAAAGTCAAAATGAATTTCCTCGTGGATATGTGGAACATGTTTTTTTGTTCTTAAATCCACACCAACTGAGACTGCTTTGAAATGCCACATGAAGGCGTTGGATGAACATACAAGGAGGCAAAATAAAGCAGCACACTCCAGCAAAAACTGATAAAAAAATATGGGACTGTGAGCTAGTTGAAGTTTGGAAAAATCTTAAATTTAACCTTCAGTTTTGCACAGTTTAAATCCAAACTTCCAAAGACTTGACCTTCATCCTCAATAATTTCTCATGTGAAGGTCTTGTTTTTTTTAAGATTCAGAAACTATTTTAAAATAACTTTCAGCACGTAAAGGACAGATTTTAAATGTCTTTTTTTTGTTGAGCTGCTTTTTCCTATGCTAACCCCAAAGTCATATTAAAGAAAGGGGAAGTTTGTCGACACTGGGTATTTGAAACGGGACCATATGTCATGAATCTATATAACAGAGCAAATCAAACACGCAGATGGCCATCAACAGCTAACAAACACATCCAGGTTGTGTTTTGGTCTGAGCCAGCTGGCCAGCCTGGCAGAGGCAACAAGACACACTCACACAATAACAAAGACACACACATGTTTATGTTTGCATGTATGGTTGTGTTACATCTGTGAGTGAGTTACAGCTCCATAAAAACAAACCCCTTACAAAACCTAACATGCATTATTATCTGTACTAGTTGCATTTTGCATACAAACATTTTTCATGTCTGTCTCCCTCTTTTCATTGCAAAAGAACAAGATTATGTTTTTGCACTCTCACTGTTGCAACAAAAATGTAATATTATAAGTTCCACAAAACAACTATTCTATTTGGTTTCATCACAGTGCGTCCACCCTCTTTATCTAAACTATGGAGCTTAAATAATATGAACTTTTCACAAGTCTGCATCACCTCCATTCCCTGGTGGCAGAGCCTGGTGCTCCACTGTTCAAGAGATGACAGCCCTTGTACTACCAGAACAAAGCAGAGGTGTGTGCTTTTATGTGTGTGTGTGTGTGTGTGTGTGTGTGTGTGCAAACAGATACCCCGCATGCCAGTGCATGTGCGTGTGTGACGGTGCAGCACAGCCCAGTGGCAGGTCTGAGTGTAAAACTCTGCGTTAACGAGCTCAGGCTTCGTTAGAACGCCAGCGCTGGGATTCTGCATGCCTAATTATCTTGACCCTTCACCCCTGGGTGACAGCCTATCACAGCGGAGGACAGCCACGGTGACCCCTGCTGACCTCCCACTGTCTAGCCCTTCTCACAACACTAGCATAGCGTTAACACAACCACCTCAGCTGACCCTCTGCTGTACACCTCGGTGTAAAGGAGGCGGTTGGGAGGCTCACACACTCATCTGCATGAAATATAAAGAGACTAAAGCCACCATGGGAGAAGTTTTTAGATCATTTACAAATACTCCACTGCAAGTAAATGTCTTCTATTTAAAAACATTGTTTAAAAAAACATATATTCTTCAGCACAAAATGGTAAAGCAGTCAGTTTGAAAGTAGGTTTAAGGAATCTTGTTGTTTTGGCTGGTTTGTAGTTTGCTTCCAAACTGTACTGGAGTGAGAGTGTAAACCTCATCAGGGAAACTGGGTACAACTAGTGACAAGACCAATCCAAATTTCTTTACAGTTTAATTTTCAGACTTTTTATAAAACTCAGCGTTTCTTGAAGTGGCTGGTTCAGTTTTAACAATCCCTGGCCTAATGTGACTTTACATTCAGTGCGCTCCACAATGTGTCATATACATGTTTAGAATTAAAAAACAGGGGACTCTAATTAAGTAAGTGTAGATATCTGAGTCAAGATGCCAGTATTGAAGTAGAAAAAGTTTGATCATTGCATCTCTATGACACTAAAAAGTTATATTTATTGTATTTTTTTGGTTCGGAATGTTTTGAACCTGCATTGCTCTCATTAGCTTGTGGACTTCTTCTTCTTCTTCTGTTTTACTGGCACTTTGCTGCCTTTTGCAGCTCTAACTGCCCTTGACTGTCTGCAGAAACTTGCGCTTATTAAAACACAAGACACAAACAATACAGCGACCTCTTCATCAAAACATTTCTCAATAGCAGTGGTTATTAAACTTTTTCTGATACACGCTCCTCATAAGATGAAAACAGTTAATTCCCACCTCCCTGTTATTTTTAACCCACCTGCTTTCTGCAGTGGCTCTATGCTCCCCCAGAGGCGCTCGCACAGTTTAAGAACTGCTGCTCTGAGGTGTTACTAGTGATTGACAAGTCCAAAGGGTTTATTTTAAGTGCAATAAGACAGACTATATTCACCACTTAGAGCTGAATCAGAAAGGCTCAGAGAAAGACGGAGATGACATAAAGCATCAACGTAATCATCAGTAAAACAATATCAATTTCCTGTTCTCAATGTATTCACTAACCAAATAATCGTTGGCTTATCTACTCAGACATCTGATGATGTTTCATGTTTTTCATATTTCCATCTACTGCTCGATTCCATTTCCTGCGAGAGCGTTTTCTCTCATTGATTTCCAACAGAACATATTCTACATTTTAATGCAGTACGTGTGCGTTCCTCTTCCCCCTTCACTTGACCCCATCTGGCCTAATCAACTGTGCTACAAAAAGGCCCCGCAGCCACTCATACACACACACTGGCACACACACACACACATACACGCACAGGCACACGCACCCATACACACACATACACACACACACATACACACAGAAATCTCGTGTGAATTGATTGGCTGGTCCAGTCACTGGTCGTTAAGAGGCCTCCAATTAAACAGGGCAATTATAAGAGTCTGAATGAGTGAGGGGGAGGGGAGCACTCTCCCCCTCTCTCCGCTATCTCACTCCCTCTCTACGAGGCCCGATCATGTTCAAGTGATAACAGCGCTGTTGACCTTTGCTATTCTGTGAATACCACACTCAGAGAGCTGACCCGACTCTAGTACTGCACGCTGCAAACACACACACACTCACACACACACATACGCACAGACATACACACGCACAAATCATTTAGACAGGGAAGTGTATGAATGCTAGTGAGTGGAGAGTAAAATATAAAATAGCAAAGACACAAAGAATTAAAGACTAAAGTACAACATTATTACAATCATTTTATGCATGATTATTATTTTTGGCAATTTTGTATCAGATACACAAGGATACACACAAAAAAAGAGTAAAAAGGATATAACATACAACAATGGACGATGCACTATATGAGTCTTATTAACTGATTGATTGACCTGATCAAACTGATCAATGATTTGATTTGTCTTATTTGAACAATTTTAAAATTCTGACTTTGTACAATATTTGCACATTGCTACTACAGTAGGATACATTTAGGGAAAGTTGCAACTATACGAACTATGAAAAACACACTGTAAAGGACCTGCACAACTAAGCTAGCGGACATGAAAGAGTGACAGCTATTTTCACTCATCATTTTTGCATGTTATCACCTCACCACTCTCACATTACACTTTCATGTTATATTCTTGTAACTCCAGAAAAATGAGCAACTAACATTCTAGTTTGCAGCTGCAGATTTTGTTGCTGTAAATAGTTAACCATTCAGCACTCTGAATCCCACCCCCAAATTAATTTAAATCCTGGAAAAACACCCAAATCCTCCAAAGTTTCCTAGTAAGAGAGAAAAGTTCCTGAGATAAAATCAAGATTTGCTTTGCGATTGTGTTTGCGGCAACTCAGTGTATGATTGTTAAATAGTTACTCTCCATTTGGCAGCTGGTTTCTAAAGAAATGTCTGTTTTTTTAGCTGCTAGTGTTCAATGCAACTGCTAGCTGTTTATGAGGTGATAATGCAGAATGTTGCAAGGCTTTGCTCTTTCCTCAAATAACTGAGAAAAACATCCTTTATTGTAGCAGACAGTTCAACTTAGCAGATAAAACACAACTTTAATGAAACCTAACATTGCTGATAACAGAAACCATCACTGAACCACAACAAAACCCATAATGTTGGCATTCACAGTTGAACTCTGCTGTTTTTTTTAGCTCTAGTTACTGTTGTTACTCTGCTCATGTAATCAACCACACTGGTACGCTACTATTTCTGGGCCTGTAATCCATTGTAACGCAGCGCACCACAGTTGGATGCTGTTTTTTTAGCCTGTTAGCCATGGTGTAGTAGTGAACGGCACAGTTACATCCATTATTCAGAGGCTGAGATGGCAATTATGGCTCAGAGCACAACTGACATTAATATTTAATATATAGGGCTAACACAGACCTGAAGAGAGAGACAGGAAGTGACAGAGAGAGGGGATGGAGAGGGCGTAAGGATGTGGAGAGACAGACACAGCGGAGAGGAGCAGTGGGATACATAAAGTGTGTGAAGGAGAAAACAATTGGAAGAGAGAATGAGGAGAGAGGATTATGGGAGTTTTTCTTTCGACCACTCTTCTGTCATTTAAACAGTTACAATGCCAGCGGGGCAAGGGTGACATCCGGGGGAATTCCAGTTTTGTGTATATGTGTATGTGTGTGTATGTAAGTGTGCGTTTGCGTGTGTGTGTGTGTAAAAAAAAGTGAGTGTCTAAGACTGGATGTCTGTGTCCGTTTTATTCCCCAAAGACCTGCTATTCTACTGAGCCAAGAATAACGATGCTGCCTTGGAAGAGAAAAAAAACAACAAAAAAAAATCTCTCCAAAACACACATACACACACGAACACACACATATGCACACACAGCATTCTGGTGAGTTGTTGCTGACAGGTGGAGAAATTGCAGTCAGTTAGTGCAGACAAACTGAACAACAGATCGGTGCTTTTGCTGCTCCTGCCTCCTCTGTCTCTTCTCTGTCTCCCTGCTTTCTTTAGATGTCTCATTTCACCTGCCTGCCAAGTTTCTTGGCAGAGCTTTCTGACAAAATCTCTCTCTATTGGCGTGTGTGTATGTGTGTGTGTGCGTTTTGGGAACAGCAGTTGTTGAATTGATAGCCTTCCTGAGCTAAAACTCTCCCT
>JAPZDV010000006.1:14609632-14631335 GCA_029814665.1 Acanthurus lineatus
TATTCTAAATGTTGGTGATGCCTGGGCTGTTTAGTTGAGAAGATAGGAAAGAAAACAAAAGGAACAAAATCTAACCCTTTTTTCTTCACTTTTTTTCTGTCTTTGCCTGTTTTTGCTTTTGTTCATTTGTTTTCACAATTAAAAACTCATTATAGAAGACAACCCTTACTTAGGAAGTAGGAGTTTAAAGGTTTATTAAAAAAACCTTCTAACATTTAAAAAAAAGCTTAAGATTCATTCAAGTGTGTTCACATACACACAAATAAAGTCATAAAAACAGTTGTGAGAGCAGATGAAATATTGTAAAAAAGAGCACTCAAGCAAAAAATGGTAAAGAGAAAAAGACATCTAAAAGTATATAAAATTGTCAGATGAAAAGACTTTCTACTTGTTTCTCATAACAGACACTCCCTTTATTTTGTGAGCTAATGGATTGTGTTAGTTAGTAGAGCTTTGGGATGTCATTTTGGCAAAAATTTTGTTTGCAAAACGCTGTTTGTTATTCTCCCATGTCCTCCTCCTCCGCATTTCACAAGGTGGATGATTAAGGTGTGGGTGGGAACCAAAGTCGTCCACAGATCCACATGTGCACCATGCTAGCTAAGTCGCACCAAGTCAGGTCACTTTTACTTATATAGCTCCAAATCAGAGCATAGTTTGTCTTATGAAACTGTCCATATACAGCAGTTCGACCATAATCTGTAAGTTACAAAGAGAAAACACTTCATCCATTAACAAACACTTGGTGAGGAAAAACTTCCTTTAACAGGCTTGAACCTTGAACATGACCCATCTGAATGAAGAGCGACCACCAAATGATTTTTTAAATTATTTCCCTGTTTCATATTTGTTTCGTTATAAGTGGAGTGAAGCCCGTGAGAAAATTCAAGCAGTCAACTCAAACAGCGCCGACGCTTTCACATCACGTCTCACTCTCCATAATCATCCCAAACTATCGGTCTATTTAAACAGCAAAATAATCCTCGCTCCCTTTCCTCTGCTGCTCTGCATCTGTTCTATCAGCTCCACCACCACTGCATCCACCTGCAGGCACTGACTAGGAGGGGTTTAAGATATTTGTTAATCACTATCTAAAATCTCTATGTAAGCATGTCTGCGGAGAGTGATGAGGTCAGAGCCTAAGACGCCAAACTCTGTGGTGTTGTTGTCCGACTGAAATGCTTTAACTGCCATAAATGTGGAACAGACTGAGCGAGCATCCAAGTGATGGAGGGATGGAGTCCAGTTTCTGTGATACAGTCACTCATACATCATGCTCCCACCTCCACTTTCCTCCCTTCCTTGAACTCTCCTCCCCCTCTGCCCTCTCCCCTCTCCCTCTGCTCCCACTATCGAGCATTTTAATGCATCTATAGTCATGCTAATGGTCCTCAGAATTCAAAATAATTTCTTCTTTGTCCCGCTCTGCCACTCAGCACTGATAGAGGAGTGGTATCTCTCTCTCTCCTCCTGCTCCTCCTCTCTCTGCACACTGACAGAATGTGATTTTGACAGAGTCCTGTCAGTCTCTCCGTCGGCCTGTATCGCGCTTATTCTGCGTGTCAGATTGGAAGGTAAGGAGCCGAGAGTGCTGACAGGGCATGTAGAGAGGAGGAGGAGAAAAGAGGAGAGCATGCGTTTTACATTATGAGTGCTTCCAACCTTTCTATTCATGCTGGTTGACCTTTCCATAAGTAGGTAATAGAGAGGAGAATGTCCTTTACTATAAAGGCTGGATGTTAAGTCACGCTCCTCTCTGCCCCAAAGAGAGAGGAGAGCACCTGGTGTCACCTCAGCAGAGCCGGGGGTGAGAGGGGAGGAGGCTGTGGAGGTGAATGAGAGCACTGTGTGTGTGTGTAGGAGAGGTGGTCTGGGTGAGGGGCATATGGTGGACGGATATTACAGAGGGGGGTAGTCATAGTAGTGGAAATGTGTGTACGTGTGAGTGTGTGTGAGTGTGAGAGTGAGGGATGGGATGGGATGGGAGGGGAACAATATTGGTCTGCCAGTGCGGGTCATTGTAGAGAAAACATAAAACATAATCATCCATTAAAATGCAGCTTCACACCCTCCATCACATCTACGATGGAGCTGCTGCCATAAATGCTGTGTGTGTCTCTGTGTGTGTGTGTGTGTGTCTCTGTGTGATTCTGGACACACATTCACATGTGCATCACTCAGCTATGAAAAAACTAGGTCTAAGAAGCATTCAGAGAGGGACAAAAGATGGGTTTCTGAAGGTTTGTGGTACGTCTGTGTTTATACATATATATTTCATTTATTGATATAAGTGTGTTTGTGTGTGTTAAAATAGTAAAATCAGCCTCAGAGTGTCATGCACACTCTTCAGATTATGTCATATTTTTAATCAAAATTGAAGAACTGAAGTTATAGCTATAAAAATAAGATAAGACATGGTAAATAAGTAAAACATAATATTTTCCTTGCTCTGTATATTAAACAGTTAAGTTACTATTTAATCACTGAGTCAAATCTTTTTTTTTAACACCCAAAACTTATCTGTCTAACACAGATTTTAACACAGAATTAGAAATTATAGCCTGGTCCTTCTTGACTCAGCCAGAGTCATATTAGCATCATATAAAAACATTACATGAAGGCCTCATTAATGATCTGAATGGAAACAAAAGGCCAAATCTAAGTCTAAAAGTCATTACCAGTATATAGTTATAACGTCAGCAAACAAGGCTTTGGTTTCAGTTCAGGGGCAAATACAAGGCCTATTTCCTGTCATCATTTTTCATTTTAAATACAATTACAGCTTGAATTAATAGTTAGAAAAAGTAAATATTCAACCTTTTTATTCAGTCAGAGTGAAGGCACCTTTAGAGACATTATAGAGCTTCTGTGTCGGTGTTGAAACCAAGCAATCATAATGAAAATGTTTTTGAGAATAAGAATGAACAATAACAATAAGGAACACAGTCTTTGTATAAAGACATAAAGATGACTGCTGATAAACAAGACAGCTTTTAATCTTATTAGTATGATTAATATTACGTAGCTTTGTGCTGCTCTCTGTCCCTGGAGATGAGAGTGATTCAAGTTACATTCATCTAAACAACACTGTCAGTTTGGCACAACAACTTGACACAACAAAAACACACACACACACTCCTCCCAGTACTCTGTCTCTCTCTCTCTCACACACACACACACACACGTGCACACACAACTCTTGCTGTGACACCATCGCAGCCTGTAAATCTCCACTGACTGGGAGTTAGCGGGCTTCAGACGGCTCTGTGTATAACTAGCTCCAGCCCAGCAGATCAGAATGGCTGCCAGTGAGCTTACATGTTTGTCATCTTAAAACTATTCACCCTCCACTTAGCCAAGAACACAAACCAAACAATAGACAGCCCGTTAACAATGTACCATTATCCAGAGCATGATGGGAGGAGGGGTGTGCATGTGTGTGTCTGGGTGGGGGGGGGGGACGACAGAGCATGCAGCAAAAAAAAAAAAAAGAGAATAAAGGCAGGGAGATGAGAGGGAGGATTGCAGAGAGACCAAACTGTTATTTAAACCAGGCGGCCACGAAAACATCACAATAAATAACTTGGCTGTTTAGTCTCCACCTCAGACGCTGGGGGAGCGACAGAGCGCAACACGCGCTGGAGAGGGAGGGAGGTGAGAGAGGGGGAGAATTAAAGGGATTGAGCATGGATGGAGTGGTGGGAGGAGAGGGAAAAAAGAGATAAAACACATTACAAGATCGCTCTGTTATCAGACTCAAAGGAGTATCCAGGATCGTCTCTCCATGTGACTAATGAAAGGAGCGGCTTCACAGTCAAGTACCAAGATGCATGCCTGCTTGCAAAAACACACACACACACACATGCACACACAGGCACACACACACACTTACACTCTTAGCCTCTAGTAAGCAACCATATGCACATTTACCTCACATTCACATGACAGAAAAGATTTATTCAGTTGTTTAGCATCAATGTGTCTGTGTGAATTCAGCTCAGGCTCACACTTTTCTTTTTCTGCAACACACACACATACACACACACACACACACACACACACTCACACAGAAGCCCTTTCCTTGTCCTCAGCAGAAAGAATGGCACAGCGAGGGCACCTCTGACTGCACAGAGCGCCGACTCGCCAGCCAAGGCCGTTGATGAGAGGAAAATAGTGCTAATGCAGCAAGGAAGCTGTTCTTTCCCAATTAAGCCAATAAAACACATGCTCCCCTCCTTCCTGTAACTGCCTAATAAGCCATAAACACAGCTGAACATTTATAATTCTGGCTAGTCCATAAAAAAAGCACTTCCCATGTGTGCAGGGGTGAGGCGTGAGGTGCGCGAAGAGGGTGAAAGTGCTGGCGAGCGCAGCGGCAGCCCCAGCGAGCCACGGAGAGAAATCGCTTTTTCTACTAAAAGAAATATTTAGTACCTCGCTGAATTAATGCGAGGGAGCGGGAGGTGGCGGGCGAAAAAAGAGAAATGGAGGGAGGAGGTGGCGGAGGAGAAGGAGGAGGGCTCTGAGCTGTCTGAATAGACCAAAGAAAATGCCTCTATCTGCCCTCCCTCCTCCTCCTCCTCCTCCCCCTTCTTCGTCCTTCTGTGTTCAGGAGAAGCTGAGGATGCTGAACTCCCTGTAGAGATGAGACGAACACCTTTACACACACACCCACACACACACACCTACAACCGCCCATACACAAGGCCAAGCACAGATGCATGCATACATAATATGCTGTATTATGTATACCTGTTCACATGCTTATTTCTGAAAGAATAACAGTCATGGTCATGGAAGCAATGATAAGGATGGAAGAAGGAACAAAAATGAGGAGGTGAAGGTTGAAGACTGAGAAAGGAGAAGAAGAAGAAGAAGAAGCTGAGAGATGAATGAAGAAACAAGGAGAAAAGGTAAAGAAACTACTGAAACATTAGGAGGGAGGGGAGGAGAAATTAAGACAAAAATGGTCAGAAAAAGGAGGTGATAAAGTGACAGAAGGAGCAACAGCAAAGGCAGGAGGCAAGAGGGGAAGTTGGAGGGAGTGAGGATTACAGGAGGGAATAAAAGGATGATATGGAAGGAGGAGAAGCTTGTTCAGGTTCAGCAGGTTTCATGTGAGTTCAGTCAGCTCCCTGGATCGTGCATGCAGCCTCCTCGCTGGACGGGCTCGGCCTTTCTCCTCCGGGGCGAAAGGAGTCGTAAACACAGCATGGGATCGCTGTAAAACAGTTCCTAAAAAACACTATTGCAGTTTACTGACTAAATGCAGGAGATCTGGCCCTGAAGGGAGAGAGAAACTTGGAAAGATGAAGAGAAAACTGTGGGAAATTTGGCAGATTCTGTACATTTATTATCAGTAAAGTGAATATACTGCTGAGGTGAGCAGGTTTTTACAACAGCTGCCTGAAGTCTTTTTGTGCAAGATTTCATCTTAACTCTTGTTACTGAAAATATGACACATAACATATATATGTCAAATCAATCACTGGATGTTAAAACCCAGTGTTGATTAATGTTCTATACCATATAAACCTGATTTGGTGGTTTAATTTATTTCTTCCTACATTCACATTTGGTTAATTTACATTTTTAATTTCTAAGTAATTATCTTATCTCACAAAACTCCACAGTGGATCTTTACAGGATTTTTAATGTTAAATTTATAATGTGGCATTCAACATACAGTGTGTCATTTCTGCCACTAGAGGTCTCTCAATCAAAACAATAACAAAAGACGAAGTATTGCGAAATTGTGAAGTAGCGTGGGATCATGGGAGTTGTTGTCTTCATTGTTAAACATGACGTGTTCACAGACAAGGGCATGTATTAAAGTTTTTTCATGACATGTTGAGTCATTTTTGCCGACTTCCTTCCTCGCTCTGATGGTTCATCTGGTGTTGCACGAGTCTACACTGAAAGCGACCAAACGAAACACACGTTACCTTTAAATGAATATGAGATTTCTCTGGGTTTAACATAGTTGGGATACTGTAACCACACAAGCTAACAAATCGTATGGGATATTTTTTTGTTTTAATGTAGAAATGTTACATGTTTTACCTTTAAAGGTCATATATTTTTTTTTACAAATTTTGACACAGTACGTCTCAAATCTTTAATAAAACCAAAAAAAAAACCAACCACACTTGTTAGATGTAAGAATTTGAGGCTCTTATTTTGAAAAAAAGGAATATTATATAGTCCTAATTAATGTTTACATAAGCTTCTCTGCCATAAACTCTTACTAATAAAATAATTTTGCACTACTAAACTGTATTTATTTATCAAATCCTATGGCCTCCTGTGTTGCCAGCCCATCATATGTGGTTTGCATGTGTTTCCGTAAAGGATAGTTCACATTTTGTGTCTCTGTTTTTATCCTGTGTTGCGTCCCATCACAGTTTGCTGCTGTAGCAACACAGTTCGTCTGTGAGCATCATTAAAATTTCATTTAAAGTTAGAAAGAGAGATTACAGCCTTTTCAGTTGTGCATCTTGAGGCACTTCAGTGAAACGTATAAGCTGCTTCTTCACAGAGGAGTGAGTCTCCTCACTGTGGGTTAAACTGCACACAAGATACACGAGTAAACACAAGTAGCGGCCTATACTGTATTCACACACACAGACACACACACACAGACACACAGGGTGGAATGTAGGGGAATGCAGAGCTGTGTGTGTGTGTGTTTGTCTTTCCTGCTATTGTCAGGCGGAGATTGATACCGCCTTTGGTTACTGACGGACGATTGTCGAAGCTTCCTGAACTAATTATAAAAAGCAACAACAGTAACACACAAACCCTGTCTGCCAGCCTGTCTGTCTGTCTATCTATCTGTCTATCTGCCAGCCTGTCTGTGTATCTGCACTGTATCTGCCTGCCCACTTGCCCGCCTGTCTGTCTGTTTATCTACAGTAAACCCTCACATATCTGTGGTTTTGTCTATTTCAGTCAGAGGAGACATTGATTCAAATCTGACGCTGCAAACTCACACTGGATACGACTCACAATCTGTGATTTCTTAAGTCTGACAGATGAAATATAACACTGTTTATGTAAATGCAAAAGTTACGCTGTGCCTGTACTTTTTCCAAAAAAATACAAGTAAAGATGTAGAGTAGAGAGAAAAGAGAGGAGAGAGGGAGAGAAAGGCGAAAGGCCAGACAGTGAAAAGGTACTAACATCAGTATGGACTTGTTCCTATTGTCTGAATGTCTTGGAAGTCAGGAAATGTCATGTTGCATTTACACATACAGAGTAAACAGTCATAAAAGTGGCGAGTGTTAGATATAAATCAACTCTGTAAGAACAAGCACATCAACCATTTTGCCTCCTATATAGGTGTGTGTGTGTGTGTGTGTGTGTGAGATACAACAATATTCACAGACTGGCTGTGTTCTGCACAGGAAGTGGCAGCAATCCACTTCCTGTTCGGATGGAAATCTCATCTGCAGGGCGAGCTGCCCAGGGTGTTACCACATACAAACACACGCAACTGCACACAGGCTGAAGCACAAGTAAATGGAAGAACAAGCACACACACACACCCACAGCAAAGACCACCACCCAGTCTATTTCAGTTTGTCATGTATTGTCACCTGAGCCTACAGTAAATACAAACGCTTTGTTCTCAGCCCAGCTCGGCTTCAGGGGCTTTTTTCTTTGTGTGTATGTGTTTGTGTGTGTGTGTGCTCTTTCCATGGACCAATAAAAGCAGTCCTATTAATAAATGTAATTATTACTCTGTGGTATCAAGTGAAAAGCCTGTGAGTTTAAATCAGACATTAAGACAGTATACAGTTTTCATCTGTCTCAGAATTTATTTTTTCTGACTTATTAAGACTGTTTTTTAGCCTAAATTTAATATAAATTTTCTTTTATTGATATTTTAATTTTTATTTGAAAAAAGAAAAATTATTTGATCAATTAGATTAAACGCACTTAACTTGTAAACATTATAATTGTTAGGAGAGACTGTAAGCACATTTTACACCCATATGTGAAGTAAACACATAATAAGAAAAAATACAGGGCAAAAAAAAGATCTGTGTTAAAAGAAAAAAAGAAATTCATTTATATGAAAATAAAACTTAAAAATATATAACTATGACCTAATGGCATGTTAACTTTAATGAGTAGGTCGAAAGAAAATCACATCAATGCAAATAAATGCATTTCAGCTGTAACTTTTCAAACTCTTTTTTTAAAATTTCTTATTAAAATGTGGACCTGGTTACTTGTCCTCTGATCTGTTAAATCAGAGAGGCTCTTGCATAAGAAAATATAATATTGCCAAAACTATGAAGCAAAGGATCAAGAGGCAAAGTTTTCCTGTGAGACTAATTAGAAGACTAATTAAAAGTTAATAGAGAAAAAGCTGGCGAGAACAATTTTTTTCTTCATTGAATCTATTTTATTTTAAAATAAACAAATGTCGTGAAAAAATGACAACAGGGAACAATGTTTTTGGACCATGATGTTGGCAACATATTTGAGGTGAGCGGTGTGGCAGCACAGAGGAAACACAGCTTCTACACTTCTGTAGATCTGATGCACAATGTCTGCAATTTGCTTGTGTGTAAAAACAAAATTAAACTCAAGAAAAAATATATATAAATTCATAACTGTTAAATCATTTTTGCTTGATCTGCGTGTCTTTGAAGCCAATGTATTAATGTAATGGAATTAAGCTAATGTGCTAATGTATTTTGTCATGTATTGTAATATACATGTTGTGTGTCAGAACCTAAATGCACGTAGACCAGCTGTTTGTTTTGTACTGTGAGGCTTTTATATTTGTTTTCAGATGCACTAAAATCACACAAAATAGGTACATTTAATGTTGTTACTGACTCACTTAAACAGGACACAAACAGGTTGTAAATAAACAGAAACTCCACAAGACGTTCAAAGATGAGAATTAGCATAAAATAAAACACATATGCAAAAAAAATAAAAAAATTACATCACCTCTCTCACCATCGATGTGCGCTGAGGCAAACTAACTGATTCAACCTAATAAAGTCGCAACACTGTGGCTACATCTCCTGAGATTTAACCTTAACCCTGCAGTGTGTTGCATAACAGCGGCAAACTTGACAGATAAAACACAGGCTGTTAGCACCCCACCCCCCCCCCCTTTCCCCAGTGTTTGAGTAGACAGCAGTATCCAAACACAGGGACTCCTCACCACACTGACTTTACAAGGACTAATTACCAGCTGGCACCGAGCGCAGACAGATGGTAGAAAGAGAGAGAGGTGGAGAAGGAGCACACAGGGGAGGGAACGTAAAGATATAATATTATCATTCAAGTGTATGTGTGTATGTGTGTGTGTACATAAGCTAATTTGCGTCAATAATTACCATCCACCCTGCAGCAGACGAGAGAACTGCCTAAACATTACAAACTGATGTCTGTTGTCAGCTTCATTCCTTTAGTGACTCTCACAACAGGCGACATCACAACATCTGTAAATGCTGCCTGTGTCACTTGTCATATATTGATTACTACAATCGACACAATTGGATAAATGTATGAGGAGCTGGGTTGTTAGCATGAGTGGCTATTAACAAGTCCTCGAGGCCTAAAGTAATCTCTTTAAGAATTGCTACATGTGGTATAAAAGTGGTCTCTGCAGCTCCATTCAGCTCTTTGGAGCCTTATTTGCCTCTTTAAACTTGTGTTGTTGCTTTAAATCAATTGTTTAGGTTCAGTCACTCTTTTATGTGACTTATTTCCAGCAGAAGTAGCCATTTTCTTCCAGCATAGAAGGTACTTTTGAAGGCTACATTCACACTGCAAGCCTTAGAGCTCAACTCTGATTTATTGCTCATATCTGATTTTTTCTGTTGGCTTGTTCACATTATTTTTTAAAATGTGGCTTGCAGATTCCAGTGTATACACAGCAAGTGCAAAAGAAAAATTACCAAGAGTGTAAATTTGCAGCATGCTGTCATGTAGTATTTACAGTTTTGGTTATGGTTACAGAGCAGATGATAACGAGGATGAGGGAAAGGCGACTTTAAGCCACATTTTAATAGTTTAATAAGTTTGTTTTTATGGAGCAATGTCTGCTCTTTTTGCACAGAGGTGTGTAGGGACAGAGCCACAACCAGGAGTGGGTAACATAAATGTTGTAAAAAAAAAAATTATCCTAAACTTCAGGATTTAAAGATTTACTTTACAATGTCTGTCAGCACCTTTCCAAGAGTTGTAAGACTCACGACAAAACACTCAGATCAGGCAACTGAGTGACATAAAAGTTTCATAAATTCTGATATGAGTGTTTGACTGTGGTCACACTGCAAAAAATCAGGTCTGTATCTGATTTAGGAACATTTGTGAGACTGACCCAGATCTTCATGTGACTTTTGCCAGTTTACTACAATGAAAAAAACAGATGTGAGTTACATATTAACAAAGAAAGAAACAAAAAACACTTGTGTTTGCAGTGTGAATGTTGCCTAAGCTGCAAACAGACAAAGTTGGAAACTAACTGGAAAATATAATTTAGCATTTAGCAGCTAAAAAGCTAAAACCAGAGCTCAAAGTAGAGTGAATAGTGGGCTTAAATTCATCAGGTGGCCAGACATGTGACTCCAAATAAAAGCAAATGTTGCTTTGTGCCTTCCAATTGTGTACATTGAGTTGTTTACCATAATGACTTTGTAACACAATAGTACGTCACAGTAGGACAAACACAGGTGTGAATAATAAAATCACAAGGCTAAATTCCATTTTGTTGCTTCAGATTCATTTTCCTGGTATTGTTCATGTTGACTCACCAGCTGCGGTTACTTGCACACTTTTTCTTTCATTCTGACTGATTTTTGGTTAACTGATTTAATCTGTTGGGTCTGGTGTTTTTATGTGCTGACGTATTTAATGGGAACAGCTGTGTGACATGTGCAGATGTGATGAATACAACATGCACTTGTCTTTCTTAACAGCTCCCTTTAGCACCAACCCACCCAACACTTTCTCTTTGACTAAAGATGGATATCCAACTGTTCAGCGCAGTAGTTGAAGTCATAATGGCATACTGAAGTTCAAAATTATTTCAGAGTTTGTATCTGTTCAAAGTGGTTTGCTTCAACCAGGAAACTGCAGTTTTTTAGAAGGTGGAGAAACATACATAAAGAGAGAGAGCAATAATCAAGTTAAATCATTTACATGGTACATTTTTTTTCATTTGATTGTGTTGTGATATGTGTCTTGTAGTGATAGAATTATAAGGTCAAGAGAAATAGGACCAACCAACAGTACACATGGGGGCGTTGTTGTGTTGTGGTCAACTCATTTAAGTCACCAGATCACACTGAGGGGGTAGAGGAAGAAAGAAGAACTTACATATTGAATTGAAAAAGGACGTGTGAAAGGTGAAACGCCACATGACACTTTGACACTTTGGGAGGAAAAAGACTGTTAAATATTTCTTTTGTTTTACCCACCAAATTTATAAAAATAAAACTGACGAAAAAATATGGACCAGTCGCCCACAGCTCTCCAACCTGCTGAAACGGCTACTCATCAAGAGTTTGATGAGGTTTCCACACACATAAAACCCCTTTCAGAAAGCAAAGATACACACACTCAGGAAAGCCTCGGACACACAGTCAGGTCAAATGCAACACGGACAGAGAGAGACATTTGGTTGCTTGGCTGACTAGCTTTAGCATTTAAACAAAAGGGCCAGGCTAGCTTTGCAACCTTACAGGTCAACTTTTAAAAAGTATTGTGGCCTATTTATCCTGACTGAGTTTTTTAATGGATTGTTTTCCTCCTTTTTTGGCTTTTAGGCTAATTATAAATCATTAAACAAACTTTAGGGTCCATGTAAACGTTCTAATGTCACACTGTCATGTCTTACTGGGGCACTTGAACAGAAACATTTTTATTTCTATAAGTATTACCTGCAGTTTCCTTCTAAGCCAAGTAAAAATGTTCACATTGGAAAGTTGACTGTTCCTTGATGGGTAAAAGTAACAAAATGTTGCTCCTTAATAAATAAAAAAATAAACTGAGGTTCTGATTTTAGACTCTTCTTTCCTCCAAACATCTGTGATAGTTGCCTCTCCTCTTTCTCTTTCTCTCTTTACCTCTCCACCCATCATGCTTCTCCTCCTTCCTCTGGCTCTTTATTCAAACCCTCTTTTTCATCCCCTCCCATGCTCTTCCGACCTGCCTCCCCCAACCCCACCCCCCTCAGTTGCCCCCCTCCATCGCTCCTCTCTCGCACCACTCTCGTTAGCTGGGTATAAATCTCCAGAACTAACCCAGTAATTTAACCCATTAGCATCCCAGATATGCGGGTGGCACCTAAATTACGACAGTGCAGAATAGTGATGCATGTAGCCTCGGCTGGTGAATTTACAACGTCTCGTTACATATTCAGCCTGCATAAATCAAGCGCTCCCCACTGACACGCGGCCTTATGGGTAGGCACGGGCCGAGGTAAAGGGACCAGTCTCAGAGACGCGAGTTAGTTAATCATGTGGAAATAAGAAACATAACCTAGATTCACACTCACACAAACACACACACTGATTTGGAGAAACACACATATACAGATCCATGCAGTTGCTTACCTGAATACACACCAACATGTGCACGTTCACACTCTTCCATACACACTCTTGACTACACATGCATAAGCGATAAACTAGATAAACGACTAATCAAGATATTAAAAACAACTAAAAACTGAATTCAACCTCATATGTTTTGTTTTGGGCCCCTTCCTCACCTTCCTCTTACTTCTCCAAACATACACACACACATACATACTCCTGCTTAAATGAGTGTTTCCGTGTGTTGATGGGCAAGACAAAGAGCGAAAGGAGCAGCCACTGTGTGTGTGTGTGTGTGTGTGTGTGTGTGTGTGTGTGTGTGAAAGCTTGGACGCCCCTGGTGTTATCGCAGCGCATGGTTTCTGCTGCAGCACGGGGCGTCTAGCCGTCACAGCGGCGGCGGCGACAGCGTGTGAGTGATAAGTGTAGTAAAAGTGTAGTAAACAGTCTGAGTGATGGCGGCTGTCGGCGGGGCCAATTGAGCGTGCGACATCAGCCATGACACATCAGCAGAGAAGCACAACGGTAATGACAGCATCACCACGCGGCGCGCTCAGGCTGTTACTGCTCAATACCCACCCCACACACACACACACACACACACACACAGACGTGCAGAAATAATAAACATCTAGTCAATAAAGAGGATAAATCTGACTTTTAACTGCAGTTAGGACCTGCAGTTGTTCCTAAATGGTACTGAAATCATGAAAGCATTTGTTCTTTTTCTGTGTGTAAGTGTGTGTGTGAGTGTGTGTGTGAGTGCATTAGTTTTGGTGAAAGGCCACTGGTAACTCAAAGCAGGGAAATTTTAGGTACGTAGGTTTGGATGTAATTAGGAAGGTGAAAGGTCAGAAGCTCGGTTCCCAAGAGGAAGACAACAAACACTGCTGCTCCCAAAGGAAAAGACACTGAGCATCATTATAAAACACACACGCTCACACTCACACACACTCACACACACACTATACCCCACGAATCATTATAGCATGTAGTCTTATAATGAGGTGGTCACCTTCGAAACCTTCTAAAAACTAATCCCCTGATGTCTCTCTCTCACTCTCACCTACCAGCCTCCCATGAGTCCCTCACTGACTTTGAGGGACTCATTATTAGACACCGGGACTCAGACATGGAAAAAAAAACGGACTCCTACAACACATCTGAATGGAGAATATGGTGCATTACAGTTATTAATGGTTCCAGGAAAAGACATCGCAATGGTAATACTTGTGTGTCTCTTTCTGGAAAAAAGACTAAAAAAAACTCACATGAAGAGGAAAATACTTTCATCAGAATTAAAAAAAACAAAACAAAAACACACCTTGTTCTTGATTTTAATCTACAGAGGACTTTATCTACGGAGTGGGTTTTGTGGTATGCAAGGAAATTTAAACACTGTAGACAGCATTTCAGAAATGTTACGCCGGTGAGAAACTTTAACGTGTTAATTGGATTGTTTTAACGTTTGCAGTAAACTCCTGATTCCTGTGAAAATCTGAGAAACTATTTTGAAGTCAAGATAAAACTTTATTTATCCTGAAGGATTTTTTGGTGCAAAAAAAAAGTCATTTTGGAAATTACTTGCCCGAAATATTTGCAAAGTATGCATTCCAAGATATATAAATGCATAAATAGTTTATTGACAGTAGATTCCTGCAGACAGAGTGCTTTTGGCAATGGATTTTTTCATCCAAATGTTCCCTTTCTTCATGCTGACTGTTTTTTTATTAAACAGATCCGGAGAAAACTGTTGGAAGATGGTGCACTGCTGATTTTTTTTTTAAATAAAGATAAGTAGACAACTCCTTAGAGCCAAGAAATTATCCAGCTCATAATTCACGTAAAACTGTATAATCAATTTTAAGACGTAAGTTTTTGCATGAGAAAAACAAAATGAGGTATAATGTGTCTTTAAAAGGTTTTGGTGAATGGATTTTGCTATCGTTGGATAAAGCCACCCTATCTGTTTCTCCATGTTTCCAGTCTTTATGCCAAACTAAGCTAAATCCGAGATGTGAAACTATCATAAAACCTGAATAAACTAAACAGACACTATCTGCATAGCTTGATAACTTAAATCGTAAGGGGAAAAAAAAGGTTTTTATTGAGGTGGCCTTACTATTTACGCAAACATTAAATAATAAAGTCTTCAAGTCTTTTACTGCAATATTTATGAGAAGATTCAGTACCTACATGACAGAAGATGCAGTTTTATTTATAAAACTGGCAAAAAAAACTTTACACATTATATGAAGGGTTAATTATCATCTTATAATCTGAATATGTTATGTGGCATGAAAACCTAAATATAGATGAAACAATCATATGAACAAACTGAATCTAAAATGCTGAACAGAATTAGAGCCTGTCTGATTTCTGGACATCATTAAATTGCTATGAGCATGTAAACATAATTAATGTGTTTAAATGTTGCTTTCAATCGGTCTGTCTTTTCCTGTCTGTCAGCACAAGCAACATAAACACGAAGTTGCCATCACCTTTTGGCTTTCAGGGCAGTTTCTCATAGAAGCGAGCATTATAAATACTCCAAGAAGACCAGTTATATTCATGCCAAAGCCACAGGTCACAGAGAAGAAATGCAGATTTACAGAAACTGTCTTTCATTTTAAATAAACACCCAGATGATAGCGGCGGGTTTGACACTTAAGTTGGCTAACACCTACTCAGCGTGACCCAAGTTCAAGTGTTTCTATCTCTCTTTCTGCGCTCGGAGAAAGATACAGAAAGGGAGAGAATGAGCGGGAGGAAGAGGGAGAGAGAACAGCATTTAACCTCGGAGGGTCAGACCAAAAATTCAGTTGAAATTCTCTGTGATCAATAAGTCCAAGATGCACCCACGCAGCGCTGTCACAAATACACATATACAGTGGAAAAACGTAACCACTTCAACACACGCACACACCCATGCAGACACACACTGTGGAAGAGCTGGCCTCAGCTGTGCTCTCCTCTCGAGCGCGGCACTAACTGACGGCTAATCGATTAGTGCTTGATGACCTCTGACCCTGCTAGCTTCCTGTCTGACAGATTACACCTCCGCAGTTCCATAGGACTCCATTCGCCTGCCGCTGTGTGTGTGTGTGTGTGTGTGTGTGTGTGTGTGTGTGTGCGTGCGTGCTTGTGTGTCTTTGTGTAGCCAGGCTTTCCGCTTTCTAGCTCTGCACAGAACAGAAATAACATAACACGTCTCAGAAAGGACATTTCAAAAACACCGCACATACAAACACATATGTTATATTACTGTATGTGTGTAATTGTGTCTCTGGTGGGATGTTTTTTTTTGGTCTGTGCAACACACTGTGTTTGTTGTTTGTTTGGGCGTGTGCTTTGTGTTACCGTGGCGACACAGACGGTGTGCAGATCAGGCAGCTCAGTCTGGGAGTGGTGATGCATTTGTGTGTGTATGTGTGTGCGAGTGTGTGTGTGTTAAGAGGTAGATAACAATGCCCCTCTCGGCAGGACACTGGTGCTCTCTTCCTGGCCTGCACTACACGGGAAACACCGCCCCAGCACCAATACACACACACATGCACACACATGCATACACACACACACATGCACAGACACGCACACGCACAAACACATAGAGATATTTATACCTGTGTGGGTTACAATGACTTCACCAGCTCACCCTGCAAAGCCCTAACAAAGGGAAACAAGACCTCATTGTGGACCAGTGTCCCCCACCGCAGATGCACACACACTAATACACACACACACACACTTGTAATGCTTGCAGACTCAGCCGTCCGTAAGATCAGACAAGGTTAGCATTTTTATTCCGACATGGCTATTAATAATGAAATGATGCATGGCTGGCACATTTACTCTCTCCTCTCCTCTCCTCTCCAAATTCCTTTTTACAGTTGTACAAACTCTCATACAGTAGGTAAACACACTCTTACTTGGCCTCCCAAAACACCTAAACCACCAGTTCATTTTGTGGTAAGGGGAAAATTCCCACTCCCATCAGTGTGTCTGTTAACTTGTGTGTGTGTGTATATGTGTGCAGTCTGCAGGGAGTTTCCAGATCAACTAAATTTGTTTGCTTTTTAATGACCGAGCTTAAGATATTCACACACACACGCGCACACACCACTGCCAACCACCTATCGTGAATGAGCCGCTCTGTACTTTGCTCCTTGATACCATATGTGTGTGTGAGAGAGACTAATAGCTGTCCAGTAATGGGTCTATGGTGAGAGAGATCTCTGTGTGGAGGTACCCAGAGACCTTTAACCACAGTTTCATCGCCCACCAGGAGATTATCCATATACCGCATTAGCACACACACACACACACATGCACACACATGACAACTAGTTAGATTTTCTGCTGGATTGCCAGAGAGTGAAGAAGTCATCCAGACCAATAGTAGGTTACATAATCATTCACGGAGTCAATCTGCCAGTGTGTTTGTTGATCAGTCACCAAAGTCACTGAAGAAATCAGTCAGTGGGTTCATTAGTCAGTCAGCTAGTTGCTCAGCTGGAAGGAAATGATTGATACAGATTTAATACAAACTCATGTCTTCTCTTTCACTTTGCCGACACTCAGGCTTGATTTTTTTTTTCCCCTCTATGATACAATATCCAGTAAACTGTATAGCTTGTGCCCCGTGACTTCCGATACACTGTGTGTCAGGTCTATAAATCCCTGGAGAACTGCACCATAGCCTGCTTCCAGACCTCTGAATCACTGCCCGCATATCTGATTTTTCAGCTATTTAAGTTGGTCTAGTTTTGTGCTCATTGATTGCTGTTTCCCTTGGTTGAAAGAACAGCTGAGCCTATCAGAGATATGTAGGCAGGATTAAGAGCGTGGACGCCATAGTCTTGTGTCAGACCCAAAAAAATGTTCTAAAAATAAAAAAACGCCAAGCAATAGTGTGATTTGCATAGTTATGCAAGCTGTTGTAAGGTCACAGAACTCCTAAATAAGCGTAATAATAGAACAACATGCCACATTTCTACATTAAAATGTCTTAAAACGACCATATTTTATCATATGTTGTGTTGAGTTGTATCCTTATATTCCTGCTACTGTTTTCAACAATGTTCAAATTGAGAGACATAATTGACTGTCAGTCACTTTTAGGGCACAATATGTCAAAGAATGAGAAGGGAAGTTGGCAAATAAGACTAAATGTAATGTTACCTCATCTGGGAACATTTCTGTCTGAGTCAGAGATTTTCATCTCCAACTGTGGCTGTTTAACAATGAAATAAACAAATCCCATGATCCCACGCTGCTTCATGACATCATCAAACAACAAATTTGTCATTGTTTTGTTTGAAAGATCCCTGGAAGAAATTACATATTGCGCATTTAACTACTTCTCACAAATGTTAATGATACTTTAATGATACATAAACAGTAAGAAAACATCACTAATTAACTTCCAGTTTGAGCAAATAACTCAACTAAACAAACAAAAACTAACATGAGAATGTGTCACTGTGGAAAAATGAAGTAAAAATCAGGCAAACACATGATCTTTAGTGGGTGTATGGTCTCTGTCTTAGTTGAGCATATAAGCATTTTCATGTATCTTCCTTAAAAAAAGAGTATGATTAAGAAAAAACTCTTCAATACTTCACTAAAAAACTTATTATACACACAACACTGCTCAAGTGTCATCCCAAATGCTTGTATATCAATTATTCCACACACAACCCCATTGAACCACTTACACATTGCATAAAAGTAATCGTAGCTTTTGACAACAGGCAGCCTCTTAGAGTAAACGAGGCATCATAACAGCTTCGACAGGAACAGATGGGAAAATGTGTGTGTGTGTCTGTGTGTGTGAGTGTGAGTGTGTGAGGCCATCATGTCTGTGTTTGTAGCTTTTAGGGTAACGTGATCCCTGCCTGAGGGAGGAAAGGGAGGATGAGAGAGGTGAAAGAGGAGGAAAGGGGGAGGACAGAAAGAGGTAAAGGGTTTGTGTGTGTGTGTGTGGGGGGGGACTTTTTACACATCTGCGTGTACTCCACTTCAGTCATAGCCCACGGCAGTTCAGTTTTCAGACTAATATTCAGAAATATTTCAGCTAACACAGAAACAACAGTCAGGAAACAAGAAAAAGGAAGCAAAGGAAGAACACAAACTTTTTCTAGCATCAGTTTTTATCTTTCTTTACCAGAAATTAATGAAAAACAAACAAACAAAAATACATATTTCAACCAGCTATCATCAGCCTGCAGGTTTAGCCTTTAGATATTTGTCTGGAGATGGGAAGTAGAAGAGAGTATAAGAAAAATTGAAAAGCACAAAAAAAATAAACATCCTGTAAAGGAAAATGAGAAAATGAAAATATGATAAAGAAAACAGGAGAAAAAAAGACAGAAATCACAAAAAAACATCCACCATTGCTCCACATATTGTCAACAAAACCTTCAGCTCTGACCCTGAATTAGCCAGGTACGGTTAGTGTAGACAGAGTCGACAGAAAATGGTGTGTGTGTGTGTGTGTGTATAGGTGTGTGTGTGTGTGTAGGTGTGTGTGGGTGTGTGTGTGTGTGTGTCCATTAAAGCGGGCAGTTAAACTAAATCAGCAAGTAATGTGAATGCCGAGCTTCTAAATGCTAGGACAGGTGCAGACTGAGAGACTAAATGAGAGAAATGAATAAAACATACTCCTCTCTCTCTCTCTCTCTCTCACACACACACACACACACACGCACACACACACACGCACACCTACATGCACAAGCATACATGTGAACACACACAAGCACAAACAGTGAGAGAAGGGAATGCTGACATTAAGTCGATGGTATGAATAATTCCCAATAGTCCTCATCTCCAAGCAACTGCTGACCTTTAACACAGGAAGTGATACTGAAACACAACAGAGGGAGAGAGAGAGAGTATATATACACCAAGCCACAGCTGTGCTTCACGCTTAATGCTAACATCAGCATGCTAACATGCTCACAACAACACTTACATGCTAATGTTTAGGTTTAATGTTTACTGTGTTCGCTAACTGATTTCTGTATCTTTGCATACTAACATTAGCTAATAAGCACTTAACACAAAGTACATGCTTAGCAGGTAACTGGTCGCAAACAAAAGTATATAGAAGATTATAATTGACCTGATGATGGCACCAAATTAAATAAATATTTAGGACAATCATCCACTCATCCAATTAATTGATGAACAATTTCATTCAGAAACAAAAGATGTCAGCCTGATAGTGGCATTAGAGGAGACTTTCTCTGGAGAATTTGATGTCTGTAACAAACATGATGGAAATGTAGTTGCTGGTATATTTCTGCCTCGATGGACACACTGATCACCAGACTGACATTGCCATCCTCAGAGCCACACACATGATGCTAACATGGCTTTAAAAAAGGGAACATCAACCCCTGGATGTCTAATACAAAAAAAACTTCAGATAAACTCAATTATATAAAACAATAAGTAGCAGAGTGACTGGGCTGCGTCACATTAAACTCATACAGACTGAGTGACAAAAAAAAGGCCATTGAGAACAATGGACACAAGTCAACACCAAAATATGGTTTAAATAACAACAAATTGACACTTTATAACATAGCACACTAAAGATGGTCTTTTATTTTCTTTTACTTTGTCAGTGATTTTTTAACTGTGAAATATAAAAGAATGGTTAGAATAAAAAAAAAAAGGGGTAGTATGTTGTTAAACCATTGGATATGTCGTACATGTTGTTAATCATGTACAAAATGCTTTGGCTACATGCAACCTAACTGTGTTCGTGCCGATAAAGCAAATTAAAACTGGAGAGGATGAGAGGCTCTGACTGAAAGGAGGGCAGAGAAGGAGAAGAGAGACGAGGACGGGTCAAGAGAGGAGCAGGCATAATATCTCACTATCTATTTTAGATAAGTGTGTGTGTGTGTGTGTGTGTGTGTGTGTGTGTGTGTGTGTGTGTCAGACAGAGTGGTAAATCTGCTGTGCTGAGTGTGTGCTCGCTAACACGGGAGATCAACTGACACTCAAAGCGCTCAAGCACATCCCATTGTGTGTGTTTGTGTTTGTCCATCTGTCTGTGTGTACTTTTGTTTTCAGCTGCTGCCAGTGGGTTCATTAAGTGTGTGTGTGTGTGTGTGTGATATAGTTCAAGGTAACATTCAGAAATGTTAATCCACCCCTGAACACACACACACATACGCACTCATTGAGTACGATCAGTCCGTGTGTGTCGGAGTGTTTACAGTTCATGCTCAGCAGTCTAGGTAGGTGTGTGTGTGTTTTGTACGTGCTGAGTCATGGCAGGCAGCCTTTGATGTGGCGCCGTAATTGCGGCGGCGGCGTGTCAAGGCACACAGCGGGGCAGGGAGGAAACGCATCATCATCACTCAGGAATGCACTTCCTCTCAGCTGCGGTGCCGAGCTGATACAGGCACACCTGGATCCTTGACCCAGAGGAGAGCGAGAGAAGGAGGGAGAAACCGGCTCGCTGTGCAGCTGTCAGGGAAAATTTTGTGTTAACTCCCGAAACTCCCGTATATAACGGAGGATGAGTCTGGGTGTGTTTTTTCACCGGCTGAGGTTCAGGTGAAGACTTGAATTAAAAAAAACAACATAAGCAGTAATAAAGAATAAACAAAAAGTTAATTTTTAACCTTAAAGACAACAATTAAAATTGTTTTGTCCGCCACCTTTAACTTCGTAATAACAGCCATGTAGGGCTGCAGGTAGAGGTTGTTTTCATCAATGATCCGTATGTCAGTGACGTTGCAGATGTTTTAGCACAAGCTGGCTCTGTTGCACCCCAAAAATGTCTAAAAATGTCAAACCTTCTGTTATAAATTTTATTGAGGTGTGCACTTTTATTATTCCAGATGTTTGCGACAGTGTTTGAACTCTCGTAGTCAGAGATTTGAGGAAGGAAGGAAGTCGGGAAAATTTGACTCAAACTGAATGTGAATCAAACTTTTAACACGTTACTTCGTCTGTGCACATTTTTTTGCCTGAGTCACTCAAAACAGACTTTTCATCTGCAACGGAGGCTGTTTAACAAGGAAATAAACAAAATCCCATGATCCAACACTACTCGAAGACTTAACCAAACTACATCTTTTGTTATCTGAGACCTCTAAGACAAAAAT
>JAPZDV010000006.1:14636676-14646919 GCA_029814665.1 Acanthurus lineatus
GAATTGTTTTCAGGAGTGACAGCGTATCATCTTAACGCACAACCATCCTTTCAACACCGCCATTCAAATAGGTCAACACCATCCGTTGTGTGTGTGTGTGTGTGTTGAAAAGAGAGACAGCAACAGAGTGAGAGACAGTACCTGTCGATGATAACAGGGTCTGAGGGTGTCTCATTACGGTTCCCGCAGCTCTTCTTGTCACAGCACCGACTACGAGAAGAGAAGACAGAAGAGGAGGACAGAGTCAAAGAACAATCACACACAGGGAACATACGGTGCGTTACACTGAAGCTCAAATCTGGATGTTTAAATGTAGGTGTTACAGCATATTATGAGCTCCATCTGCACTGATGTGGAAACTTACAGTTACAAGTTCACAGAAACTGATCAACTGTGTCTGAAACAGTGCAGTGCTGAGCGTGTCTGCACTGACAGCACGGATAAAAATAGACTTCTATGACATGAAAAGTGAGTTTAAAGCTGGATCTGATAGAAACACACTACATAGGTTTTTAGGGGATTAACCGGCTGTGGAAGGTTAGCAATGTGTGTAGTTTAGACTGAGTGATGTCTAAAAGATTTAAAACAGATTTATAACCGAAACACATGGGAGGTATGAGACCTTCATGAACCCCTTAATGTCATTTATTCTTGAGTTATTGCAATGTTATAGATACTTTATACTTTGTAGCTCTGGTCAGTCAGTCTTTTCCAATTCCAGTTTTCTAGTTAGCAAGTTCCTGCATCATTGCACTACCTTTTGCTGCTAACTATGACGGTTTGCCTGTAGAAGGCCTGAACAGATGCACATCTAGCTGCTAGAGCATTTAGGTGAACCCCAGATCCCAACCCTCATGATCTGAGATGCTCCAACCAAACACCAATCAGGGAGTCTCTTGTGCAGTCAGACAGTCCTGTTTAAGTGTAAACAAAGATCTTTTTGTTAACACTCAAGTGACAAAGCCATGTAGTGGCCACAATTATGCAAATTATGTGAGGTGATGTTATTATAGAGCCACGAAGCCACAGAGGCAGGAGGTCAGGGTAAACGTATGGGACATAACATCGGTTTCTTTAAAGCATGACCACGATTGTTCCCTTAATCTTAAACACATGTTTATTGTTGTAAACAGAACTACGAAGGTCCCCTAACCTTGAAAAAAAAGTCATTTCAACCCAAACCACAGTGTTTCCATAAACCTAACCAAGCCACAGCATAACTTGTCACATTATAAAACAGATTTTTTTTCAGCTGTTCTTTGTAATGGTTTTAGAAGGCACAGAAAAACAATGTTGTGAATTTTTTTTTCACATAACCACTAAAAACTATGTTTCAGGCTGAACACTGATATTCTTCTCCACTGTGGGTCTCATTCAAGGTTGATGACATATCCAGTTTCGTTTAACTCCCAAGTCCAACAAATGTTTTAGTTTTTTTGGCAAAGTGCAGGGCACAAACTATTCAGGATGTCCACACATTACAAAACAGCAAATTAACACACAAAAATTTTTTTTCCCAAAGTGTGAAACAGCAGGGCTTCATATGCTTAAGCTAAGCTGTTTTAAATTAAGCTTTATCTGACTTTTAAAAGGGAAACTGTGGAGCAGTGTTTCATAGCAGAAAAACACACATCACTGATGATGTCACAGTGATGAAATAAGGGTGAGCTTGAGTTTGTAGACTACGAATCTTTTCAAGAAAGTAGGTTTACAGCAGAAAGCATCTAATGAAAGTTGTAACAGAGTTGCATTATGGGAGCTTTAGGAAGTAACATGTTTGGATCTTAGCCTTTTAAGAAACCAGATCTGAGACTGTTATTTTTTGTAATTTATCCTAAGTTTTTAGACTTTATATAAGAACAACATGTAATCATGATACTGCAGCTTTAACAGCAAACAAATTGATTGGACATTATGTCATTAATAAAAGTAAAATATAAACAAAGAGATCAATTTCATATCTATGTTCTCACTCTGTTGTGAATAAGACGATCAACAGGAGATTCTTCTGGAAACTGACTGTACTAGTTTAAGATCTGGTGCAACTTTTTTTTTTATAATTTTGTACCTCTGAAGTGTAATTTATTGATTATTTCTGAAAAAAAAAAAACAAAATTGAATGTTATTTGGTAACAACATTTGCAATTTATGACTTTTTGCACACTGTGAGACAACTTCCACCCCATCCTAATTATAGGTGATGTGAAGGGTAGAGAGGATTAAAGAGGCCTAAGGCTCAGAAGGGTAGGGGGTGGGACACACACACACACACACACACACACACACACACACAAACACACACACACACACACACATGAACAGGTAAGAAGAAAAACCTGGCATGCGCACCAAAATTCACACATATGTACTACGTCAAAGCTCTTCTTGCATGCATCTATTATGAATAAAGATGTAAGCAGGAGGGGAAGGGTGAAGCCCAGGGGGGGAGAAGTAAAAAAGGATGAGTGTGGGAGGGAAAGCTAAAACAGGAGGGTGGGAAGAAGGGGAAGGGGAGATGTCTCAGGTTTCCCAGCGTCACAGATGGCAGAGGTGGAAAGAAAGAGGCTGATACGTTACACCTTACACATTGTCTCCACTATCTGCTGCTCGGCCTCTCTTTCTGCTCCCTCTGTCATTTCCTTTCTGTTGCTTTATGAACTGGGTCACTTTGCAGCCCCGTCAGAGAGCAGAGCAGCACCAGCGAGAGGTTACAGAGAAGGAGACGGTGATAAGGGAATGAGAAAATGAGGAGAATAGGAAAAGAAGAAAGCTACAACCCTGATGTACAAGAGGGGTGGGAGGGAGGGAAGGAAGGATGGGTGAGGGTGAGGAGGGGAGAGGTAGATGGGGAGGGGAGATGAAGGGAGGACTGCGGAGAAAGAGGAGACAGGAGCAAAGTGGAAGATGTTATAAATGGAGGGGTAGTGGCAAGGAAAACGAGGGGCGGGATGGGGGTAATGCAGCACTTATTGCTCTGGATCCCGGTGATCTAATCATGTGCACTCCCCCCCAGCATCTCCCCTCCCCTCTCAACACACACACACATACACACACACAGACACATAGATACACACTCAGTGCACACACTCTTCTAAACAATGGAGTCTCGATAGCAAAAAACGGAGATGTCATTTCATCCTGTTTTTACCTGAAAATGTGAGCAATAAATGATTACTAAAGCTCCTGGTATGTAAGACAATGTAAAGATTTAGCAAGTTAATCCATTTTTTGATTATTAGTCACTGACATCATTAATCAATGGAAAATTTGAAGGTTCAGGCTTCAGTAGTTTGAGAAGTTTCTACTTTTCTCTGTTTTGCATCATTGTAAAACACATATCTTTGAGTTCAGACAGTTGGCTGGTCTGAAGTAGCACTGGAAGATCTAGCTTTTGGACTCTGAGATCGATTTTCTGACATTTTACAGATCCTGTGGTTTAATCAATAAATCATTGAACTAACAGACAGAATTACTGGCAAAGAAAATAATTGTTTGTTGCTGTAAGACTGACTAAGAAATATTTTAGTACAAAAATAGCAGAAATATACAACTGAAAACAACAATATCACACTTGATAGGTACTTTTATCTTTTACAATCAGCATCAATCCTACAGTGTTATTTTATATGATGTCTTTATCTCTTTATAACACCACCACTCAATATATGCTGACATTATTTTTAAATCATTACCACTGATGACCTCAACCTTTCTGTAAGAAAAAGATAAACATCTGTCTGCTCTTACTGAATGTTTGACCCTCAGTCAAGACTTAAAGTTTCCCTGGTTTAGTCTGTATAAAAAATGAATCATTCTTTCATTCATTTGTTCATTATTCGTGTTTTCTTTGTTGCTGTATCATTAAAATATGACAATAAATGAGTCTGTATTTGATTATCTAAGTTTCATTCTCTAATGAGATATCCAGCAATTCAATATGAGAGCAGTCCTCATTTGCAAGAAGCAATTACTGCAAGTGAAATATTTTCTAACATTTCTCAAGATGAAACCAGTCATTACAAACACAGCAAAACATTGTTCAAACTCTCTGAACTTTATTTGACAATCTATTGGAGATATAAAGGCTTCTAGATAAACCAAATATTCCTGAATGGCCGAACTGTCTATGCAACCCTGCAGTAAAAATCTGTTAAAAAGCTCTATCATGAAAAACTGAATTTAAACACATCCTGTAGTCAATAAAGAGCTAGAGCAGGCAGAAATTTCTGTCAGACATTCTAGATTTAGATTTTTTAATCTTTAAGCAACTAAATGTGACAAGTCTGAATTACAGAGATTTTTTTAAACCAACATTTGTGCTAAACACATGATGTAAACAGCACAGTATCCTCTATCATCCATCCTGGAGTAATAACATTCATGTTCTCGTGCCAGAGCTCCAACCAGGTTTGCAACGCAGGTCTGTGCGGTGGCAGATTGGCTGAGAGCATATGGCTGGTAGCACCAACATGACAATGAGCCACACTGATTAATGGACGCCCTGAGCTTTGTGAGTGTGTGCTCTACGTTGTGTGTGAGGCCCCTGCTGCAGAATCAGCATGTGAGAACATGAGGCAACAGCCGTAACTTTGACCTGAGTCGCTGTTGCAGACAAGCGAGTGTTTACACTCTTTGCAGAAGTCACTGCTGAGGAAATGTCTGAATAATGGAGGCATTTCTCCTGTACCACTTTATGTATACTGTACATGTTATGCAAAAGAGTTAATTCATGTCTATAATGCATTTCCCCACATGATGAACAACAATAATTTACATTAAAATCTGTTGCCAAATACAATTTATTTATAAATTCTTTGTGAGTTATATCAGAATTTCAATAGGTTTTTCCATAAACCTCTGCAGCTGAAATGCCTGAGGATTATTCAGTGAGCTATAGAATAAAATATTAGTGTGCCTGATTTCATGGCTAAAATCCCTGCTTGTGCATATAGATGAACCCCAATTTATATTGTTACAGTTAAAGTTGTTCAGTGACAAGGTCAGGGAATACGAACAACTTAATTCATGTGCTAAATTTGAATTTTTATAACTGTGGTGTGCACGAGCAAGCGTGCATATGCATACAGAACTTCTTTGTGTGTGTGTGCATGTGTGTTTGTGTGTGTGTGTGTGTGTTTGTAAGACTGTGCCTATATTTTATAGTCAGATTGCGGAGGAAGGCCCATTTGTTAGCCATGAAACAACAGGAGGGTTCAGATTGACTAATGAGTTTCTCTGTGTCCTAATTAACCAGGCGTCACACACATACACACACACTCACACATGCGCACACACACACACGCACACACCATGCATGCTTCCACACACCCATTTTCCATTGTATAGGATAGGTTGGTAAAATGCCACTATAAATAGAACTCTTTCCTCCCAACCTACTTCTGAAGAAATTCATCTCCAGATTATAATTAAAGCAACAACTCTGATAGCTGAAACTCATCTTCCTCAACAGATTTCGCCTCATGTGCATGCGTACGTACGGGTCTGGGTGTGTATGTGTGGGGGGGTTAATGAGGGTGACAAAATAACAAAATTTATCGCGTACAAAGAGATGATTGGTGGAAACTTTCTGCAGCCTAACAAAGTACATTGCAGAAGAGGAGAGGACAGAGGAGGAGAGGAGAGGAGAGCGGGAATGTGGAGGGGAATGTCAAAGCTGGAACGACTGTTTGAAGATACAGAGGAGAAGAGGAAGATCTGGGAGGAAGAGCTACATTTGATGCAGTCATTCTCACCTGCACATGATCTCATGTGTCAGCAGCACTCTGCACATCTCTGGGTTCTTGTCTTGGCCTTCATAAACAATCGGCTGCAAAGAGAGACAGAGAGATGTAAAATGAAAGAACTCTGTCAGCTCACAGACAGCAAAACGGAATCAACTCAGAGCCAAAATCAGCAAATAGTCCTCTCCATCCTCAATGGGTTGATTCTTCATAGCAAAATAAGCATTTAAGTTATTTTATTAAGGTGGGATTTTTTGTGCAATTAACTTAACAACAATAAAACTTGATATGTAAAATCTATAGTCACATCAGTAGAATTGTCTTGTAATTTTTAGTTTTTAAAGGTAAAGTTAACACTGAAGAACAATGTAAACAGAAGAGAAAAAAAGCAGAATAATGTGAAGTCACCGTCCCATTTTTTCAGTTCACAAAATAATTCATGGATAAGATTGAAACAAGGGGTCATTGATAAGTTTTTGGCCCAAGACAGCCAAGAAGGAAATGAGTTGTGCTGCTCTATTTACATGCTCGTGCAGCTCAACTTTTTGAGTCATTATGCAGAAAGTTTGAAGTTAATAACATTTTTTATATAATAATTACATTTATTTCTGTTTCAGGTTTTTGAAAACTGCAAGTTAGCACTGTCAGAAAAAAAGGACTTTGGTCTTTCTGCAGTCGTCTCTCCCTGCCATGTTGGACTTCAGCAGCCCTGCTCTTCATCATGCTGTCAGAGGGGGCACCTTCCCCTGGTGTTACCCTCATGTCCTCATGGACCTTTCTTGGTCGGCCCTTGAGAGGGAGTTAGCAGATAACTGCAGGAAGGCCAATGTTATCCATTTTCTCAGACAGTGCTGACTTGCAATTTTTTCAGGTGCCCGAAACAGAGACACCACAAACGCTATCAACCCCAAACTTTCTGCATAATCACCCAAAGAGCTGAACTGCACATTCATGTAATGAAAGCTGTATAACTTATCTTCTTCTACTGGAGGCCATGAACTTATCAATCACCCCAAAACACAATGACAATGTCAAACTAGGAGAAAAACTTTATCTGTGATTTACATTTATTTTCCTCCATCAGGTTCTTGCATTTACTCAGAGTGTTAATGGAAAAGTGTTGTTGAGATAACAGGTTCAATCCCACTTCACCTGAAAGAACACGTTCAGTGGTAACACTTACACACACACACACACCAAGTGTCTCTGCATTGGGCGTCTGTCACCCCTCACACACACTTTGTTCACACACCCCGTTTTAGAAAAATCAAAAAATAATAACCACATCTCATCTGCTCACATGCTGATGGGGTGAATCTGAGTTTTAAACGAATAAAGCTGGATATGTGCAGATCAGTAGCCATAGTTTCTGTTCCTCAGCTGAAGCTTTGCCTGCTGAAATTAAACAATACTCCAGGTTCTGCTGAGGAAGCTCAGAATAAAGCGAAAGCACACGTCACACACCGCTAAGCTATCTATCAATCAATGCACACGCCCTGTCTGTCTTTGGTCTATTCCAGTCTGTTTGATCTGTCGCTCTGAACTCATGCAAGTCTCACCGAGTGACGAGCTCACCTTTCTCTGGAAACGGTGAAGAAGTTTCACTGTCCTCTTTAATACTCTTCAGCTGGGGTTTCAACTACCTGCTGCCATGGAGCCAACGGCAGTTTGAGTTTGTAAATGAAGGTCATTTAGCTGAGTGAGAGCTCAGCAGCCCCAAACAACATGCAACACTTGGGCCATCCGTGTAAAACTGCAAACATAACTAAATGTGACACTGACAAAATGTATTCACAGTGTTTTCAAAACTCGCGGAATCACTGATTTGTTTTTGCTCAATAATCGACTGATAGACTCAAACTAAAAAGCTAAAGTTAAAGCTTGTGTTTTTCTGATGTCATTTTTCAGTGGTGAGAATGGAGTAAGACTTGATATATTTTTGCATTGTAGTTTGAAGTTTTTGAAATTTTTGAAAAGTTGGACTTAAAGCAAAAATGGAATATGAGGTTGTGTGGAAAAGTAGATAAGAACACAAATCAGAGGCCTTTTAAAGATGTTAATGTTGTAAAAATCTTGTCTGTGTGTGAGCTCGAAACACCCCACCAGGGGCCCCGGGGCGAGCATGCTCCATATGAGGCCAGGGCCCAGACTGTAGACTGAGCCCCTCATTTGCAGAAATACAGTCCTACATGTTCTTCAGAAACTAGCTGGGAGCTTTGCTGCATTAATGTAGAGCAACGACAGGGGCTGTGCAGTCTGAGGGCCCCAACAATGTTGTTGTAGCCTGGAGGTTTTCATACTAATAGCTAGTTGTCTCCAGGACCCTCTGTGTTTTTTGGAATTGAAACCCCCATTTGTTTCTGGGCCCGGGGCCCCTGTCAGTTATAATTTTCCATGCATGTGCATATATTCCAGTCTAAAAATCTCTGCAGAAAATTTATCGACAGATGAATCTGGAGCCTGAATTGCTTGTGGTGGTCCAGGACTTGAAGGCTGTTCATGCTCAGTCAGTGCAAAGAGGGAATCATTGAGTAATATGAAACAAAGATAATCCAGTCATAAAGCAGAAAACACAGGGAGAGAGAGCCGATGCTAAGCTAGCATTTCCAAAAGAGCCAGTTGTACAAAAGAAGCTGTACGAGATGACAGACATGATGGCAGCGTAGTGGCTGATGTGTAACTTCAGCCAAATGGGAAGCAGCTTCATCTCTCCAGAGAGCAAAATAAACAGTGATCCACACTGAAAATATTTCAACTGACCGCGGCCAAAGCAAAGAAGCTCCCGTTAACACACCACTGAGGTTGATCCAACAGCCACGACATTTGAAACTGTTTCTGTGCTCCTTTGCCAACAACTGTAATATTTTCCTTCGATTATAGCTTCATGAAAGCAAATCTGAGTGTGGGAACTGCAGGAAAAGATAGAAGAGACAGAAGAGGAAATGTACTTCAGAAGCCATAGTTCTTCTGTCTATGATTAGACCTGCGCATTGTGCCATGGGAAAAGAGTGGGCCAGGCAACTTCCCCCGAACTTGTTTCCAACCCTGGACAAACATGCATCAGTGTCATCTCAACCTCTCGCGTCGTCTCTCTTTTTTGTACTTTTGCTCTTTTGTTCTCTCTCTCCTTCACACCTCGTGCCAGGTGAATGCATTTATCTTTATGAACAGAATGAGGTCTGATGCAACTGAACTTTCCTCCAAAATCATAGAGGAGGTCAGTAAATCCTTATATACCTTTTGTTTTTTTGAAAGGTTCTTAAGTCTGTGACTTCTGCATTAAACATTAATTGAAGCACAACACAAAATATATTTTATTTGCATGATTTCTTCATATTTCTTTTATGGTAGTTGACCATAATTATGACAGGATGTAGGACACAGTAAAAAAAAGAAAAACTCAGAGCTGAAAAATAAACAAAAACATCCCTTTTTTGTAAGGTCTTGCAAAATTTCAACCAAAAAAACTGGTGCTAACAAAGCAGCTTGTTTTTGAACCAATAAGCAGCATGGATTTACTAATACTAATGGGTTATATACTGAGTAAGCGGGTCACTTCTCACTGTATATCTGCTGTGGATGGACAGTATATGATATCCAATTCTGTCCCAGCTGACTCCCTGCTTTGCCTAATATGGACTCATCCCTCTCTGTGCCTGACCTGCATCAAAATCTAACAATCCCTGCCTTGTTTTGACCCTGTTTGGACTTGCCTTTTACTGCATCATGATGCCTTAAATACTGGGGATCGTAAAAAGTTGCCAGTCACAGTAAAAATTGTACTAAACTGATGCCTAAAGTTTCTAAAATCTCCTGGTATGTCCTGCATGGGAATCTGAGGCATCTGGAGCTCAACATCAGGAATTAAACTGACAACACAAAGTATAATTTGAAAAATAATATATTTCTCTCGTGTGTGAGTCTATCTTCTTCCGTCCCATGTTTTTTTCTCAGCCTCTTCATCGCACTGTCACCTCGCCTGCTCTGCTCTCGTCTTTCATCTGCTTTTTTGTCTCCTTGTCTCCTCCCTCTCACCGCCGCACAAGGCCTTTCATGCAGCATCTCTGCCGCTCTCTCCTCCGCCTTTGAAGTGGTGTGACATGCGCGGCGTGTAAACAAGGAGCCGTTAAGCAGGGGAACACACTTCCTCCTGCGTTAGTGTCAGGTCGACTAGCGAGCTAGTGATCCGACGGGGCCGCAGTGACAGACGCTTTATTCTCCAGGACAGAGTCGAGATAAAGTGGCACCTAGGAGGCGCTCTCCTCTGTTTGACACATGAAGTGCTGGCCTTCTTATTGCTCAAGCAGAACAGGTAAAATTAGAGAAATAGCAGGCCTCTCACCATGAGTCTGTTTCATACTTTAGTCTTTACGCAATTATGAAATGGGTTTGAATTACTATAGTAGTATTCACCACTTATTTTTTTTACTTTCATCTCTCTTTATATTTGGGGGATTTTATTTAAAAAAGACAAAACATACACTCTTGTTGAAACTAAGCAT
>JAPZDV010000006.1:14657424-14696378 GCA_029814665.1 Acanthurus lineatus
TAAAAAAAAACTAAAAAAAAAAACAAACAAAAAAAAAAAACAAAAAGATAATCAGCGTTGCTCAGGTTAGATCCTACATTGATTATGTATTCATTCTCAGTCCTGCAGCCAACGCTTTCCAACATCAACGATAAAGCCATTCATAGTAATAAGACCTTTAGTAATAGTGGTAGTAAGTAATACTGTTGAGGGTTAACTAGTGCATCTCCTGTCCGTCTGCGCCATGCTGATCCCACTCCTAACAGTAGAGGGCACCAGAGTGATCACACCAGCTTGAGGGCGCGTCATACAGTAGGGAGAAGCTGTAACACTGGCTGGTCTCACAGGTCAGAACGGCCTGGTTTCCCAAAAGCTTATTAGCCAAAGGTTGTCTTTGTTCACAGCCATGCAAAGTAACAAAGAACAGCGAACCACTAAGAAGCTTTGGAGAAACCAAGCCCTGATCGTATTCATATATCAACACTCCTCTGGTTTAACATAGAAGCCATACACAGCAACATTTATATACATTACACACAAAGAGATTGGGCTGTTTCCTCGTACACAAACATCAGAGGGTATTTGGTTGCTGACAGCCACAGAACAGCTTTGGAGCGTTGCTAGTATAAATGACATTAGTGCAAATGCAACCCAAAATAGAAAAAGGAAAAAAAAAATGGTTGAAAAACATTGGTAGCAAGGTTGGAGCACATTAAGGACAAACAAATAAATGCTATGGTAACAGTGGAAACGTGCAAGCTCTATATACAAGCGTGCATCAGGACTCAGCATTCTCAAGTTTTGTAAGTCTTTCAATTTAACCTTCAGTCTTTTTAAACACACACCTCTTCCTTGTCTGGCCACATTTGACTGAGCAGACTGAGTGAGTTTGCACACTAGCATGTGTGTAAAAAAAAAAAAAAAAAGAAGAAGAAGCTCTCTTATCAAATGGCTCAATTTGCTGGTTGTAACATTTCATGAAGTGAATTGACCGAGCAGCAGGAGGATAATGATGGTCTTTATAAACTGGCCGCTTTCATGTGATTGAGTTGGATGTAGCCTGGTGAGGGGCTCTGATACCGAAGAGTCAACAGTTTGGGATGGACTGGTTCAGTGAGAATATGTTTGCCAATCACCTGATCTTTGGAAGATCAATGTAGATGAGTACCATGATTAAGGTAAAGCCAACAACAACAAAGTCTGTGCTCCTTGCTGGCTTTGTGAGCTAATTTACACCCCAACATTCCCACAATGCCGAAGGTTCAAGTACAAACTGTGGCCTCTGTTGCATGTTATCCCCACCCTCTCCCATTCTCCACTGTTTTCAGTCCACACTGCATGTTGTCCAATAAAGCAGTAATGTAAAAGTTATCTTAAAAATAAAATCTCTTCAACAGTAATACAAAAGTTTGGCGGTGATGAGTAGAGCTGTGTTTGCTGGGACCAGCCAAACAAGTTTGATTCAAATGTTTAAGCAGTATATTAGAGAAAGCCTAACACATGAAAATAATTAGTTATCCATCTGAACACTTAACTTGACCACACAATGTATCTTCTGCTTAACCTCTGGCTTCAGGCACAAGAAACAACATGTAGTCTCTGTTAATGCTCATATCCACTGATACACATAACTCACTGTCCAACAGTGAAAAACAGAAATCTTAGTCAAAACCAATGGAGATATTTTCACTTAATGAATAAAATGTCACTGTTTGAAATGCAGCCATCTGTTATGACAACTCTATCAAGGCTCTCTAAACCTCTTAGCATTCCTTTCACATACCATGGCACATACAAGACTACGGTGAAAACCAAAATACTATGAATTCTACCGCAATGGAGTGAATTAGTATGAGAGCAACAATCACATGAAAGACTGGGACTGAAATGACTCGGATATAAGCATGATTTAGAAATGTCACTATAGGTCTCATATCCATGTAAAAATCTTGGAAACAGCAAAAATAAATAATGCTTTTCCCCTTTTTTGTATTGAGTTTGACAACCTCCCACCTCCCATTCCTTGGAAAAAAAAACAAACAAAAACAAACAAACAAACAAAAAAAAAGATGGACCTACCCCCTCCCCATCACAAATCTAATGAAATCAATGCTGGCATGAAACTCATCTTGGAAACAGATTTGATGTACTGTTTCGAGACAACTGCCTACAAAAATGGCATTTCAATGCTGAGTGATGCATATCTGCTTAGAGATTGTTTTGGATTTTTTTGTCTCCTAAAAAAGGAAACTGAAGGGTTTGAAGTGGAATATCTGAAATAATCATATAGCCAACAGTTGGACAAATAGAATATAGGCAGAATATTGGCAGATGGAGTACTTAGATTGTGTGTTTATATGTGCATGCATGTATGTCATGTGTTAAAATGAGGCTCAGAGGCTGCATGAAGGAGGAGGAGGACACTGTTCCTCAGAGGGGGAAGTGGGCTGGTCAGGCTGTGATGATGGACCAGTAGATGACCCCTGGCTGTCCTGTGGGCAGCCTGGGTTTAGCCGAGGGGCGGGCTCAGGTTCAGCAGGGGTCATCTCCGGCTGGGCCAGTGCCTGTGAGGATGAGCGGCGAGAGTTGGAGGGGTTGGGGGTTGTGTTCAATGTGTCAGAGGAAGAAGAGGAAGACAGCAAGGGATGATCTGTGGGCCACTGGTTCTCAGACTCAGTCACAAGTGGGAAAGGAGAAGAGGAAGAAGATGATGATGAAGTCACACCAGAGGAAGAGGGGTCATTTTCTCCAGCTGACATGGCAGGTCCATTAAGTTGCTCCTGCTCGCCTGTTCCCTCCTCCTTCCCATTTTCTGGAAGAGTGCCATCTTCCTGCTTCTTGTTGGCTGTTGCTTGCTCCTGCTCTGCAGGGCTCTGATTGGCTGCAGGGGCATCTTGGTTGGGGACAGTGGTGGTTGGTGACTGGCTCTTGAGTTGCGAGTGACAGAGAGGGCAGGTCTCCTGGACATAAAGCCATTTCTTCAGACAGCCCGCGTGGAAGAAATGGCTGCATGGAGTGATCACAGCACTGTTCATGTCCTGGAAGGAATCAGCACAAAATACACACAGGCTGAGTTGTTATGTTTTTGCTGTTTTTTTTTTTTCATAAAGTCTATGTAAACATTTATTATAGCAAAAACCACATTATCCTATTTAGCCTATTAGCCTATTTCCATCTTGAAACATCTTGGAAATGAATTTTTGCCACATACTCTCTTGTGATAAGTATAAACACATAAAACCAGCTCATACCTGGTAGCAGATAGCACAGATGTCATTGTACTGTTCCAGCTGTGTGCTGCTGGCAGTCGGGAGGCTTTTGATCTTGTTTACAGCATCTCTTCTGAGCAGGAAGCTCTGCCAGCCCAGCTGGGCTCTGAGCCAGACATTATAGTACGAGTGGACCAGGATAATGGTGCTGCCCATCACACTCCACTCCCCAAATACCGTCTCTGATACACCATAGCACACCACACACACCGCAACCTGGCAGGGTAGGACATGAGTGACAGTGAGGTGGAGATATCTCAATGCAGTACTGTGTATCAGCAAGGATGCAGCCTCTGAAATATGTTGCCTTCTCATTTGTGCTCCCTCCCGATACTGTATTCTATGTGTGCATTTGGGACACTCACCAGAAACTCCAGCAATCTGTAGGTCCCATTGACACAGTAGATAACCTCATCCATGTTCTCCACTGGAGCCTTACGAAACTCCTCGACCATGAAGAGAACGTAGATCAGCAGAGTGCCGAGGACCTGGGGATGATGGAAAAGAATGCCTTAACTTTTTTAATTCTGTTAAATAATGAATGATAAAGTAATATGCTTAAGTACCTTCATGCAAAATCTATAAAACAGGAATTTTATGTAGCTACTGTGCATGTAATGCTGTGCTTTTCTTTGTGTGCAAGATACTATCTATTTGTGTGTTACCTGCAGGGAAGTGAGGATGGAGGAGGAGATGATGATGAGAAGCCAGAAGTCCATGTGGAAGAACTGACAGATCATATAGGCCATGTAGGCTGGAAAGATGAGCAGGAAGAGACACAGAGACACTGCTCTGAAGTGCTTCCACAAACTCCTGGCAAGACAGACAGACGAGGAAGCAAGAGAGAAGATGATCAGCTTAGTCTGTACCAACATTGGCATTTTGCTTCCACACATTCATTCAATATCCTTTTCTTGTTTTACAGAGTACTGGAATTTTTTGAAGTAATAACAATATTATCAACACATTTATCAAGATTGAGGAATAGAATCAGTAAAGAACATCCAAATAAAAAAAAACTAAAAAAGAAGATCTCAGTGAAGAAAAGATATATGATGACTTTATCTTACTTGTCTCTGGATGCTCCCAGGGCCAAGACTATGGGGTCAGCTATCTCCAACATGGACTGCAGGATGGAAGCAACAACAATGAAGAGGATGATGGAGAGAAGGAAGGCTCGGTGGATGACCTGAAGCTCAATGAGGCCAGTCTGGACAGCAAGGATCAGCAAGGTGATGCCTTCTGTCATTCCCCTGCAAAGATAGGAAACAAACATTAGAAGTCATATGAAATATAGCCACATACCAACAGACACCCTTAATGAACTAAGACATATGCATCGACTAACCTGTGCATGGTGTTGTCATTCATAAAGGCTCTGTAACCTTGAAGGTAGAACTTGCAGAGTGTCAGGACTCCCAGAGCAATGAAAGAGACGGTGAAAACCAGACCGAGTAGGGAGTACGGTGTACTACAACATTCTGCAACACTGAGAAAAGAGAGGGAGGAGGAAGCATAGGAGAGAAAGAAAAAGAAGAAGAGTAAAGAAAGTCACAAGACTAGGTAAGCAAACAAAAAAAAAAAACCCTACAAAATAAGGTACAAAATATAACCGGCAGCCTAAAACAGGACTATTTGACCCGTGTAAATTCAGAAAATCACAGTTCTGTTTTGTGTCTAAATGAGATCAGAGGACTCATAATATTCTGATTTGGCTTCTATTCCCTTAGAGAGGTTTGATGCTTAAGTCTACATATCATTAGTTATAAACAGGTACAGGGCAGCTACAAGCTTTAGCCTTGCCACTCTATCTGTACAAAGCAGTTTAGTCCAAGACAAGACAAGATATCTCACCAGTTTGCATTTAATTTGCTATGGAGAATCGTGGTCACATTTGTCTTGTGACAGGCCTTATCTGACACAAAGTTATGAGGCAATGTAAGTAGAAAACGCACTCTCCTCAGTCTCTGATATAGAATCTAAAATATCTCATTTAGTTTGACCAGTACTGTGTTCTTACCTGGTAAGAAAGAGGAAAAGTAGCCTCTCTCTTGAGGTAGGCTGGTCTCTGGTACTGAAGTAGGAGTAGATTTGCAAAGCAAACAACAGAAGCCAAAAACACATAAAGAGAACTGGAAGTACCAGCTGGTTCCACAGAGACATTCCCAAAGCCAGCAGCCCATACACTTCCACCACCTGAGGGTCAGAGACAGACAGACAGAGATTTAGACAAAGACAAAGTGGCTCTAATATAACAACTTCTTCAGGGTTACTGTTGCAGAAATCCTGTCATAAAAACTAGACTTGTAATATCAGGGTACATAACTACTTTATTACCTGAGCCAGCTCCCTGTAGGCAGTCTTGGCCAGGTTGTACGGTACCAACAAGTTAGAAGCTAGGAAGTAAATGACTTCCAGGCCTGTGAAGATCATGGAGAACTTATTGATGAAGACGATGGTCTCCAGTGGGACCAGACACAGTCTGGCCACCAGAGGGAGGAGGTGAGCAGAGAAAAGCCAAATCCTTTTGGTCTGCATCACACAGGAACACAGTGTGCACACCACCAGCTGACCTGAAAGAAGATGAAAAAAGATGACGCTGACAGAAGATGCACATACTTAACCACAAATATGCACATATGAATATGTGCAAAGTGTTGCAAATTAGGTTTTGGAACTACTTTTGCTGATGCACTGTCTGCAATTGTTTGTCTAGTTCAGAGCTCAGATAACCATCTGGAAATAGTTAGATCTGTCTCAAAGAGCAGACAATATGTCAGCTCCAAAAGCCAAACAAACAAAGAAAAGAAATAATTTCTTTGAGGTCACTTTCATATTTAATAGCTTTAACCCTCTCTCCCCCTTTACAGCTGTGTAGTCTTTGTCAATGTAACCATGTTATTTTCGCTTTCTCAGGCTTTCACTGTGCAGCAAAATCAGCACTCAGTATGGTCTATTTATAGTACAGGAGACTGCGGCACAGACAAGTTACAGAGCTGCAACTCTGCTAAGAGTTTACTGCCTTCCTAACGAGAATAGATTCTTGCTAAAACAGAGTTGAGTTAAATTTTAGTCCCTTCATTACACATATTGCAGGTCTGCAAGTGAGAAAAGAACTAGTGATTTTTTCCATAATTTTTCAGACTTTCTACAAGCACGAGCAATAACAAAGAAGTGTGGGAGAGGGAGATCAAAATTAAACAGAGAACAAATTGAACTATATTGCATTCCACTTGCCTATGTTAGGGTTTTTACCCCATGCATTCATGCCTTAATATGTACTCTGCTCAAGTGTGTCTTCATATGTTCATGTGTAATATGATACCTATGAGCGCAGTGGTGAATCTGTTCATGGAGAGAGGTTCCAGATAGACAGGTCCTTCATAGCCAGACTCCAGTTCACTACGGACATAATCCCTGACAAAGAAAGGTAAAATGCTCAATTTACAGGAAAATCTAATGTGACTTATTTCATACATATCACAGACCTATGGCTAAAAAAATATTTCTAACCTTTTATCCAACCCAGCAAAATAAAAAAAAAAATCATGGTAGCTATGTCTATGTTTTGTTGGTACATGCTTTAAAAATTGTACAGTGAAATAAGTTTCCATACATGCGTTTTTTTGTGTTGGCTAGTCGCAGTATCAACATGGTCACTACACATTGGAGCTAAGCATTTTTGAGCTCTATCTTTAACAAACACTGTTTGAAAGGAACCGCGATGGATATTATAGCATTTAATTAATAGATGAATTAACCTCACAACCTATGCACTTAAAAAGCCCCTTCATCAACTTGATGCAAACACACATAACAGTTTTTGGGAGCAGGAAAAGCATGCTAGCAAGGACCCATTCCTGCTCCACATGCACAAATGTAGTACCCATGACTAAAGGATGAAGAAGTCCCTTTTGGCTGTGAAATACGAGTGCACAGAACAGTATCTGCGTGCTTGTGAGGGACACACATGTCCACTAGCACAAACGCAAGAAGCACAAGTGAGTCTGACCATGCCCCCCCCACCTGACAGAAGATAACCTACACTTGAAATGTTATAGTTAAAAGTGTATGTCACATTCAGAAATAACACTGATATGAATAGTTGCACCACATGTACTTGTTTGTGTGTGTATACCTTGAGACTTGGTGACCAGCAAATAGAAGCAGGGCCGTAAGGACGTACAGGTAGAGTTTAACCAGGTGCTGACGAGGGAGAGTCAGAAGCACCAAGCTCAGGATGTAACCTGTTCGGTTTTCACACATGCATGCACCCACGCACACACAGACACACAGACACATGTTATTAGACAACTGACAAAAACAGCATCAAATGAAACATGATAATACACGCATATAAAAGCAGATCTATTTGCTGCCTGTGAACCATATTGTGTTTACACAAGTAATGTACTTGATGTGTGTGTGTGTGTGTATGTGTGACAGATGTGTCTTATGTAATTGCAGGGAGCTATTTTTGACAGTCAATCAAACAGTCACTGCTGCCAATAGGCTTACTGTACAACGCTCCACTTCCTAAAAACAAATCCAACAAGGGTTACTGCCTCATGGTTGTTTGCATCCGCCATCAAGTCAAACTGAACTTTACATCCATGGCTTTGCAGATTCATATAATATATGCAATGAAGACTTTAAAGCAATTAAATAAAAAGATATCAAATGCACTTCTTGGCGAAATGAAAGTTCTCACCATACAAACATGTATAATTCCAGGGGAAAATTTTTTTGTTAGAAACATGTCATCTTCATCCAAAGACTATTTTCTTCTGGTGTGGCAAAGAGGAATGATAGAGAGCTCCATTACATGCAGCAATAATGAAGAATGATCACCTAAACTCAGTATTAGCAATACCACGGGGCTTGTGGTGGGCTTCAATGTTATAAATATGGATGTGGCTTCAAAAATCTACAAATTTTAATATGTTGTGGATGTTTCACACACATCTTTAACCTAAAAGCAAAGAAGATCAATACAACCGCCACAACATGTGGTACCCAAGACATCACATCCACAACATTAGGACAAATGTAAGGTCACAGTGAGCTTGACCTTTGCCAACCAAAATCAGATCAGTTCAGCGGCCAAATTAAAGGATTTTTTAAAAAGATGTTTACCTGAGGTATTGCTTTCACAGTAATGGTACGTACAAATAAAGTATGGACAGACAACTTAGAATCATAACATCTCTGGCCATGACTGTTGCTGGAATAGAGGCATCAAAAAAATAAAACCAAAAAAACTCTTCAGTGCATAGCAACAGTTACTTTGGTTTTACTGACTCTCTCCCCTTTTATTCTTTCTGTCCACCCACAGCACTCATCAGCACATACCAAGCGTATTGGCTCATTAACCAACTGCAGCCAAGCCTGGCAATACACACTCACATACGGAGACATGAAACACACACAGAAAACTCAACACTGTGGCACTGTGTCACTTGCCTGTGATTTGAGCTAGCTGTTGTCTTTTGGCTGTTTTCTTTTAGCTAGCTCAGCTCAGTCAGGATTAGGTTATGGGTTAGGGGGTTCAGACCTTTCTGTGTCAACTTCACCCTCCAATAATTGCCACTGTCTTTCCGTGCTTCCATGTTACTAAAAATACACCTGATTGACTCTATCTCTCTCTCTTTTACACGAGACCTCTTGTAAATGAATAACACCTGTTAAAAATGGTGTCATTACTTGGATCACATGGTTAACAACAGCTGAGACTAATAATACACTTGTAAATATATTAACTAATCAATAACAAGTAAACAAAAGACTTATCCAGGAACTGGCAACCATCAAGTTTAAGTTCAATCACAGGACTCAACTAGGATAAATACATTTAAACCATGTTTTATCACCCTGGGGAAATGTTGAGTTATCACTTGCTTCTGACCACTGAGGCTACGTTGTTACCATCTTGTTGTTTGTAAGCAGAATACGTCATCAGCTAAATACTGGTTATATTTACTATTTTAGAGGACAATTTCTCTGGCTCTGGTTAGTGTAGGTAAGTGGAAAGCTAGAGAGAGATTAAGTCCTTGCCATTTACTAGTAGGTATACAATGTATTTGTTTGTGTGTATGTGTGTGTGACTGAGACACTATCACTGACCTACGTAGTGCAGGTAGAGCGCCAGGTACTTGTACTGAAACAGGGGATTGTTGGAGAGACTGGAGCGCTGAATCTTCTGGAAGAAGGAGCTGACATCCCAGCGGTACAGGACATCCAGCAGCATGATGCTGGGAACACGCAGACCCACATTGAGTACCGCCTCTACACGGTCCTTGACTGCCATGGCCTCAGGTTAATCTCTGATCGGCAGGCAGAACTGACCACTAAGACGGGATGTTAACAATGGGTGCACTGCAGGGAAACAGATAAAAAAAAGGTGGAAATCCATCATGATGCAATTCAAATTATTGGTTTTCAGACTTTAAGACCCAGTGGAGACCCATTGAGAGCAGCATCTCTACTGCAACATTAGCTCTGGGGAGAGCCACAATGTACAAGATGTTGAGTAAGCACAGGTTGTTTGAGGTAAAACAGACTGAGCACTGTGTTATGGCTGACAGTATAGATAAACTACTCAGCAACAGCCAACACTGTCCTGCATTTAGCAGGTGGGTGGTGTTAATTTAAAACCCTTAAAACAATTATTGTGCAAAAGATGTAATGAGCCAATTCATTTCTGAATCTGAAGCTCAAACTAATATCCCATGATTAAGTTATATTATCAAAACAATGCTAAAAAAGTAGTTGTTGAAATAGTGTGGAAGCAGCTTTAAAAAGCTAAAAAAGTGAACAGATATTCATAGTAATTACTTGAAAAACTGCTCTGGACCTAAGTAAAAAGTAAGTGATAAATATTTGTTGTTGAATCTACATTGGAATGTGAACAAAGAAAATTCTAAGTTTTCAATTTTAAAGAAGAATTGGGCAAGGTGATATAATAGATTGAGCACTTCTTGCCTTTCGTCATCCCTCATTTTTTTTACTTCTTTCCAAAAGGTCATGTTTCGCTGGAGGAAATGGGTGTGTACTTTGAGGTACAAGCCAGAAGCTGACTGGCTGTTGTTGCCTTTTTTTTCTGCTGTATGTAAGACCATTAGATCTATCCATATAGAGTAAAAAAACATCCAGAGCTTACATGGTAGAATAAATTATATCATTTTAATCATCCTGCCCAAACCACAGTAACTCTGCAAGGTTATTCCACTTTCAAAACTGGCTACGCAGAGAACTACTTTAGCGTAGCCAAAGTTATGATTTGCATTGCTAAATCTATCACTCAATAATCAATCCAATCTTGAATACATGCAAAGGAATCCTGGTCGCCACTATCTGACCAACTGCATAGAGTTAAACACAAACACTGCTCAAGTAACTGTGAAAATAAACTGTAGTAACATTTTCAGATGTTTTAATGCAGGTGTGAGTCAACATTACACAAGAAAAATTATGTATGTGTACAAAATCTGCTTTTTCACATTTACCTTTCCTAAGTTCTTCACACACCGATCTGTACATCTTACATCCATAATACACATTTAGATACATTTAGAACTATATTTTCTTTTTAACAACACTTTCTGATGGTAAGTAATGTCAAGAAACATTTTCTACTACACGGTATGAGATTTCTTATTACAACATTAATGCCTCTAATGTAGTTGTTCAGTACATATATGATATTTGAGAAACATTTACTTCCAAAATAGAGACATGTGTGCATATCAAATATCTAAAAAATAACTGAAATACTTCAGCATACTGATGCAATTTTTAAAAAAAACACAAACACTTTTACATGTCATAATCTGGTGAAAATGTCAGAGGGGTATAAAGGTATGAAAATAATCAATACCACCTAAGTCTACAATAGATATGGTATTGCTTGTTCTTATTCTAAAAAAGCATTTTTTAAATGTAATTGCCTTTCCTCTACTGAATTGTATTGCAGGTGCTGCTGCAACACACAATTCCCCACACAATAAAAAGATCACCAAATCAACAGTCTCACCTCATTCACCAAAAATAACATCAATAAAATGAAATTGTTCAAGTCTTTTGTAAAGTAAACATATAATACAATCATTCTCCCAAGTCTACCTGCACCCTGAAGTAAAATACTTCTATTAATGATTGGTAGTTAAGTTGCCGTCAGGCTAGGGATTATGCTGCTGGCTGAAAGACCTCCAACAGCTCAGTCACGGCTAAAAAGGCTCTGAACTAGCAGCTTTGGAGCTTGTCATACATTCACAGTTCCACAAACGGAAACTTGAAGGCCCATTTTTCTTAACGCCCAGTGACTGAAAAAAAACAAGAGTTGCTGCAATTTTTCTTGAAACTGGCTTACAAACTTGTGTGAGTCCCATGTTTGCTGCGTAATTTATGGCCAGTCTCACCCAAGATACTACTTACTGAACAAAAACAGACTGAAACTACTCTTGGACTTATAACACGGCTCGTTTAACAGCAGAATAAAGTTTCACTCCAAGCCTCTGGTGTAACACTTTAAGGCGAGTTTCAAATCTCTTTATAAAATGCCCGAGAAAACTTCAAAATTGCAAATAGCAGGGTTTCCATCCATTTATATCCCTGCATCCTGGGACAGGACCCTGACTACTTACATAACGCTGGATTCACCACAACTATCGCTGGCCAGAGAGAGAGATCCCTTCGCATAACACAAGCTTATGTAACGCGGTCGTCTACCACTGTATTTTTATCTGTCCATTAACAGCTATAGAGCATGGCGTGGTTGGACGTGTGATGTATTGATACCATTACTAGATTTATTTAAACACTGGCACCCCAAACGTTATGGATTAGTGAGTGCTGCATCGATTGTGATACGCCATGAACTCTAGTAACCCCTCTGTCTCGACGGTAGAAAAAAAATCTCATAGCTAACGTTACGCCGCAAAACGCTGCAACACTTTGCTAACTAGTCTGGTTTGTAACGTCAACGTTACGCTGTAGTAAATAAAGAATCGAAAAGCCAAATAACGGCTTCGATTTTTCCTTCCCAGATGGTTGAAGTTGGTAATATAGCTAAATTAGTGTATGTAAAGGGGAGGGATGATGAGCTGCATCGACAGCAGGCATACTGCCAACAATTAATGCTAACGTAGTAAGCCAGCATTAAGCTAGCATCAGTTAACCAAACTCACTTCAACACAATGGGGAATAAGAAAATCGACCGAAGCGTTAGCTTGTCTCTGACGCTGTCACTTTAGAGACTGGAGTCCACGCATATTTATATATAAACATAGCATTAGCTTAAATTATTTGAAGACTGGCAGGCGGATTCCCCAAAGCCACCAAGTCCAACTGTAGCATTGGTAGCTAACGAGCCGACTGTTTGGACATCTCGAGCTAGCTAGGCGCCCCGTCAAGACGACTGAGGAAAAAATGAGAACTTACATTTGAATGACGATGTTCGCAATATGTACAACGAACTTGGGGTGCTTTTCGGGTCGGATATCGACCATTTTAACTCGGTACCGCCCGAGTTAACGGTCCCGTTGATGTAAGCGCCATACACTCGAAGGATGCGGCCGATCCGCTCATCTCACCTAGCAGCCATTTCCCCTAAGTACCGAGGAGGATGTGTTAGGCATGCGCAATATAGTCGCTCCTTTAAATCTTTTGGCCTTGTTATAACGAATTATTGGAAAGTGAAAATAAGAACTAATTGTCCTTACTGAGCCAGATTATTTAACCAGCTTTCGGCTCCGTGAATTGTGAATGTCATCATGTGTACAGGGAGTGTGGAAGTCAGCCACTAAGCTGTAAACTGTGTTTTCTGCTGCTTCTGTTCAAGACAAGTGATATTATATGTCCACTGTTTTGATGATTTTTGTTTGTTTCTATTATAGTATGTAATACAGGTTTAACTATTTCTTCTTTATACGTTATATATAGAAAGCCTTGGAACAGTGGTTGTAATGGGGACCCAAATGACTAAGGAATCAAAAATGAATATTTTCAAGTTTGGGCTTTGTTATAAATTGAGATGATCTGCCGTTACGTTAGAGCATTGCGATAAGAAAAAAAAGATAAATGCGCATGAATGACTACATCTTAGTCACTAGACCACAAACTTGTACGAATTAAAACAATATTAATTTCAGATAAAGGATTTTAGCAGTACCACTTTTACCTTACAAGAAATGGTGGGTACATATCAAAATTAAAAAAGCAGAACAGTAAAAAATGTACCAGGCAGAAGTAACGTTCTGCACAGTCCGTCGAACAAGATGATGATGCTCTTATTAGTATGCATTCATCTATTGCAATCGCAGAAAAGTATCTTTCATCATCTTTTAGAATCAGATCAAATTTTTTCAAATTAAAAAAATCGCTGCACTTTTGTACTTAGTGCTGACTTAAGTGTACTAAAGCTTTTCTTTTCTTTTCTCTTTTCTACTTTGAAACAGATTTTCTACCTTTCAACTACATTAAGAATACATTTGCAGAAACTAATATTAAATGGTTTAAATGATGTAAATCTATTGACATATGGTCACTATGGTAACGAAGCTTCTTTTCTACGTCACTACCGGTAGGATTCGGGACGCCAGGAAGTGTGCACCTCTCGATGAATGAAACCGAACCGCAAACTCAATTCATTCATTCAACTTCTCGCCAAAATTTATCAGTGTTTGATAAGCATTACATTCCGACTTTCCCTGCCAGGTAAGGACACTCAAATCTTGTCGCTTTTGTCAGCCAATGTTAGCTAGTTGGCTGGGTACCTTGCGTGTTTACATTGTTGCTAGTCAATGTTAGCCATCACATGCTAAAAATATCAACACCGCAGACTGTCAATGTCTCCTCTGATTATATGGTATTTGGCCGCTATGTCTTGAATTTGCCATCCAACACAACACATGCTTAACAATACTGATGTCATGTTTTGCTGTCCGTGTTTAAATTTTAGCTATTTTCTGTGCTTTGCTCAAGCCGCAGCTAGGAGCAGTGAAATATCCTGACACATCTCCTGTCACTTTGCCTATTTCCTTCTCTTTGCAAGGTGGACGCGTGCATGTTTGTAACTGTAGCTGTAAATATTTGCTTGTAAGTGTGTGCACTCGTGTTGTCGCGTGCATACCCAACTCTAGCTACAGCCGAGTGTGTGTGTGTGTGTGTGTGTGTGTATGTGTAGTGTGACATGTCAGTATCAGTGATCATAAAGTGGGGAGGTCAGGAGTACTCCATCAGTTCTCTGTCTGAGGAGGACACAGTGATGGACCTGAAGCAGTCCATTAAGACCTTGACTGGGGTGCTGCCAGAGAGACAGAAACTGCTGGGACTCAAGGTCAAAGGTGAGAAGGCAGGGCATCGTTGATCACAAGTCTATTTTATGTGGGAGAGTCTGTGTAAATAATGTCGAAACAGGTGAACAAGATATCAGGGCATCATCTCCTTTTGTGCCTTTGCCTTACTGTTAACTCTGCATGAAACTTCTTTCCTAACTTAGATAAACCTCTGATCAAAAAACTCCATGCCTACATTTTCCTAAGCTTTGGCTATGTCAATCCAAATTGATAATCATCTGATGTTTTTTGTGCATACATGTCAATTTCTCGGCCTCTTACCTACTTAAGTGTCAATTTTCTCCACCTGTCTATAGTCTATGAGTGATTTTTACATTATGTCATTTTTTTTTTTTTTATTAAATAAATTCATCTTCCTCCTCCCCTTCTGTTTCTTTTTTATTATTTTTTTTCAGGTAAACCTGCAGAGAATGAGGTGAAGCTGGGCTCCTTGAAGCTAAAACCTAACACTAAGATCATGATGATGGGGACCAGAGAGGAGAGCCTGGTAGGTGATAGGGTGATAGGGAAATTAATTAACTCCAAAGATATCTGCTTGAGACTGTAACTCAAGGACTAGTAACTCAGTTAACCGGCTACACACTTAAGTAACTGGTTACATAACAAGTTTTACCAGACATAATGGTTTTTGGATTAGTGATTTGATAAACATGACTTCTTGTGTTTTTTTACTTGTTGTTTCTGACTTTGGGTCACTAACTACCTTTAATAATCTACTCAATAAGTGGAGGAACCTTCTAAGTGTTGACCACTACGTTGTCATTTTGGTGGGCTCACAAGTTGCCTAACAAGCAGTCTTGGCTGTGTTGTGTTAAATATTCATCTTAAAAGACTGGTACACTTAAACTGTGCTTGTGTTTTGTTTGTGTTTGTTGTTTGTTTGTTTTTTTTTCATGAAGGAAGAGGTTTTAGCCCCTCCACCAGAGAATGATGATGTGGTAAATGACTTTGACATCGAGGAGGAGGTCATAGAAGTGGAAAACAGGTTAGATATTTTTGTGGGACTTTTTTGCTATCTTTCTTTTTAATGTGTCTTTGACTGTACAGAAGCAAGATGAACTTTATAAGAGGGCATGAAGAAATCTATCTGTATCTGCCTGAGAGACAATTATCTATGTCCACAGAGAGGAGAACCTGGCTAAAATAGCCCGCAGAGTGAAAGACTATAAGGTGGAGGAGCTGAACCCTCCCAGAGAAGGAAAGAGACTTCTGGTACTAGATGTGGATTACACACTGTTTGGTAAGTTACACATCATTAGTCTCTTTAAAAAAAACACTGATTGTATTGCTTGTTAAATCATATCACACTAATACTAAGCCACAGTCCGCTCTTCTATTACTGTACAGTACTTTACTCCTCTTGTAATGGTAGTCCATAGAATAGGATTATTTAGCGAAAAAATAAATGTTTGTCAGCCTGTCAGTTACTAATTTAATCAAGGACACTATGCGCTGATATCTGCATCCTATGTGTGTGTTTAGATCACAAGTCTTGTGCAGAAACAGGTCAGGAGCTGATGAGACCATACCTTCACGAGTTTCTGACATCAGCCTATGAGGACTATGACATTGTCATCTGGTGTATGTATCTTCACTTCTCTTTTCCTCCTCTTAAGATCTTACTTGAATAAATTGCATGCAGTACTGTAGATGAGTAGGAGAATATAATTGATATTTATGGGTGTTTTTTGCAGTCCTTTGAAAAAACATTTACTGTACAGGCCAGTTTACAGTGTGTCTTAACTGCTAGGTCACTGCTGTCCTTCATTATTATTTTTTTTTACATCTAATAAGTCCATATCTTATGATCATGTGTTGTGTTGGTTGCTTCTGTGTGGGTACCCAACAGTCTTGTGCAAAATAAATCTTACCCATGTGCTTTTCTCCTTAGCTGCTACCAGTATGAAGTGGATTGATGCCAAAATGAAAGTAAGCATTCAACTTGTTGTCTTTGTAATTATGTTTTCTCCAAAAATCTAACTTTAACTTGGTGTCAGCCGGATTGTATTATGGCTGCACTGTACCCTTTTCTTGCCAAAGGGTGGCAGTGTCAATCAATTTAATGTGCAGTATTTAGGTTTAGAGGGGAACAGAAGATAACACTACTGTCTGTATGTGTGTGTGTTTGTCTGTGTGTGTCTCTGTGCATGTGTCTAGGAACTGGGAGTGACAGACAACCCAAACTACAAGATTACTTTCATGTTGGATAGTGCAGCAATGATCACGGTACACACCCCAAAGAGAGGGGTTGTGGAGGTTGGTTCAAGCACAGCTGTCATAAATGAAAATATTGGCCTGTTTCACTGCTGCAGTTACACATATTACTAGTGTAAACCAGTCTTTCACGGAAGAAAAATAAATTGCGATTCAATTTAGTTCTTATCAAGCGTAGTAAGGATTTTTTTTCATGTACCTTTTAAATAATGGATCGTGCCCTGTGCATGCCTTTTGCAGTGGTTTTAAACAAAATAACAAGATGTAAAGTAAAACTACAAATACATAAATCTAGAAAAAATGGGGAAACATCACTTTTTATTATTCCCTGAACATGTATCAACAGTATAAGTATTTATACAGCACTGTGCCCAGCAAGCATGGCATCTAACTTTGTCAGTGGTGAGAACTCTAATGCGCTTGCTTTCCTTTTTTATTCAGGTGTGAGTTTGTGTGGATTGACGCTGTGAGAGCTGGTGGTGAGGGTTTAAGAAAGGGCTACACACTGAGATACAGATATACAGAAGTAGCATGTCTCCTAATGGAGTTTTGGCTGAGGTTTGTTCTTTGTGAGTAGGTAGAAGCATGTAGTTTGCTTGATGACATAATATATATCCAGGTGAAGCCCCTCGGTGTGATATGGGGAAAGTACGGAGAATTTTACAACAGGAAGAACACCATAATGTTTGACGACATCGGACGAAACTTCCTCATGAATCCACAGAATGGGCTAAAGGTAGGAGGCCAGCTTCACTCCTTATTGTTCCAATCCTCCTCTCTTCCTGATAATTGTCAGCTTTATCCACACATATTGCTGAAACTCTGACTGTGTGTTTGTTAGATCCGACCCTTCATGAAGGCCCATCTTAACAGGGAGAAGGACAGGGAGCTGTATAAATTGGCTCAGTACCTTAAAGAAATCGCCAAGCTTGATGACTTCAGTGGTCTCAACCACAAACACTGGGAAAGGTAGGCACACATATGCTAAACAGTTACAAGAACAACAGCCTAATAGAAGTGACAAAACACATGCTCGTATTTCCTTATGCAAACAAAAGAACTTTCCCGTGTGTCTGTGTGTGTAGGTACCTATCTAAGAGGCAGCACCACTGAGAAGGGACTGCATCCTTGGCGAAGACTTGGGCTGGAAGCTGCCGTCCTGTTATCCAGTTTTCACACACACACACACACTAACTTGTGTCCTTCATTTAAAACCTTACAACGGATCCTCCTCGGACCCTCCAGCTACCGATACTCAAAAGCTCAGGACTGATATGGGCTTCCCGATTTCTATATTTGCATATTCTTTCTCCCCCTCAAATCTTGCACATTTTTTCAAATATTGCTTGTGTTTACTACAGAAATAATATGACCCAAAAAAACTTCAACATGTCAACTTCCATCTTGAAATCCACAGTTGCTTTAAACCTGTTTCCTCTTCCAGATTGCTTGGTATGGCATATCTGCAATAACAAGCAAGTAAAAATAGATGCAAATCTTTACTAACCACAATTAATGATAAAAAGTCTTGTCCTCCAACCTTGTGAAGCTTTAATTTTTGCATCTCTAAGAAAGAATGACTGCAAAGAATTATGTGGAATAGGGCTTGAGTAGTGAGAGCAAATTTCATACCAAGCGTGTAAAATTGTGCTCAAAAACTGAGGATTTATCCATAATTTAACCATTTTAATTTCTACTGCAGCACACCAGGCTGTGAAAACTTTGATGAGGAATTTAAGTAAAAAAATTGAAGCGAAAGAATGTTTGAAAAGCAATAGCTCAAAATTAAAGACAAATTTAAGTACTTAAGTATCAATCTGATGCCTGCAAACCACACATTTTGATGATAATATGCAAAAATCATCAAAGTTTGACAACTCCAAACAGTTGTAGTAAAAAAAATTTCATCTAAACAATCGACTGTCTCTTGCATGTTTTGGATGGAAATCCTTCTGTTACTTTGGAGGGTGTAGTACATTTATGCCGTGTACATGAAGGCACATACATGGTCAGGTTTCAGTGGGTGGATGGTGTGTGTAAGCATGTCGGCCCAGAAATTTGTTTCTGTTACATGCCAGCATGTTGCATCGCTGGACACACAAATAATGGGATGCACACAGTGGCTCCGTTCTAGTGTTTTGTTTTTTTTTTCTCAATGCAAAATTTATTAGCTTTTATCGAACTGTTTCGGTAAACCAGGATGTTAATGAACAGAGTGAGGAGGATGGATAGTGACAGGAATGCAAGAAACTGACAGCACAACACTTACAATTTATGTTTGTTTGTTTTTTTTTTGGTAGTTTCTTCATTAACATTTGTCTGCACTTATTGTCAATGTTGTTTTTGAAGTTATGGATGAAAAAAGGGTACGTGTCAGGGGAAGATGCTCCCCCACTTAATGAACAGGTAGCACCTGAAGCTCTTGGACAAAGATTTTGTCAGGTTTAAAGCTTTCTTGAACACTCGACTGCTTTTCATTTCTCTAGATAATTTCTTTGAGATCTACCTTTTTGTGTTTTCCTCATCACATCCCTAACATTTTGGCTGTAAATATGACAATAAACCTTTTTTGTACCTAAATTGCCTGGATTGATCTTTTTTTCAATAATTCAAAATGACATCACAACATCTTTTGCAATATTGAAACATTACATCATAAATAATTACCAAAATGGCAAAAAGTGCAGTGAGTAGAAATATTAGTTTATTATGAAATGTTACACATTTTGGCTACAATTTTGCAATTACAGCTTAGAATATGATCTACAAAGGAATAAATAAGTTATTCGAGTCACATATAAAATAAACTTTTTGAAGTTCCAATTAGACATTATTAATGAGTAATAAATAAATACTGTACAGGTATGCATTGACTCTTTTTTTTTGCATCGCCTTAAAAATGTTCGAAATAAAATGACCTATTTTATTAAAGTTATTGTAAGGGTTTCTTCTGTCCTTGCATTCTTCTTTCCTTGTGTTCTCCCTTCATGGCCGCAGTCGAGTGAAAGAAGTTAGCAGCTCACCTCATTTTTGTTAACTCTGGAGACAGGACAGGTTGGAATGAGACAGTTTGGATCAGATTAGTGTTGATGTCATGACTTGGTATCATTCTGTGAAATCATAAACTCACATAAAACTAATTATTTTGATAGCAAACCCAGTCAAACCAGTTCTTAGTCCCAACGGTCTGAGTAATGTACTTACGAGCAGTGGCTCCAGGGACCAAAAGGACCACTAGTGTGTTTGTCCTGGGCTCGCACACAGAAAACAAACTTCTTGGTTTTCACATTGACCTCAAACTCAGTTCTTTCAGTGGTGGTTTTCTGCTTGACAGAAAAGGTCACAAATTAAACGCAAATAAATCTGGTTAAACTAAAAGTCAGCTAATACATTTACACAGTAGCTAAATGTAAATGACACTTATTTCCATCATTCATTACCAGTATGGGCTCTTCACTGTGGCAGGACTCTTTGTTGTGGACGACCTTGACCTGGAACTGCAGGCTGAAGAAGGTGGTCGGGTTCTCCCAGGTGTCAGGGTACCTCCAGTTGAACACCTTTCCATTACTGCTGTGCAGGTTGGGGAGTCTTTCAGGCCTCACTAAACAGGAAGGGGAAGAAGAGGAATGAGGTAAAAAAGGGAAACACCAGAAAGAGAAGTATGTGAAAGATTGCAAGACACGACTGAAAAAGGGCAAGGTTGAATGGATGGAGATCCTTATAAAATACTTCAATTTTTTTCAGATTTTCAACACTTGTTTTACACTATTTACTGAACAGTACATATATTTGCATACTCAAAAACAAACTATTGAACAAATTGTCAAAATTTTTCAGATTTACATTCAAATACAATCACATACCAATCTCTCTTAGGAAGAAAGCCTTTGTGTAGCCCTCTAGGCGAGAGTAGCTATGTATGTAGATGGTTAGGGAGATGCGGTGCTCTTCCTCTTTGAATGGGCAGTTAAGATCCTGGCAGTGAACCCCTGATCCATCAGCATCCATCTCACAGTTTATCTTTTCCAAGGAGCTAAATTGAAGACCAACATGTTAATACATAGATGCTGTCTGGAACAGGATGCACGATTTACTCTAGGATGAGTGCCTCACCGTGATGCCTTCATCAGGAGCACAGCGGCGTTGGACCTGGACTCCGTTCTTGTCCAGGTGCAGTGGAAGGAGCCGTTGTAGTTTGGTGCTGAACAGTGGATGTGACCTAGAGGAACAGAAACAATATTGGCTCTCTGCTTCTGTATGTAGTTGATGCTTTTGGAAACAATCTATCTCTCTCCTTTGTGTATCAGAGCTCTTTCTTTTGAAGGCCCCAGCATTTATACATTAAAAAATCATTACAAAAGTAATTTCAGGACATTCATAAATTGCTGTAAACAAACCAGACAACTGAGGAGAAGATCACCAGCTTCACATCAGCCTGTTCCTATTTTTAACGTTTTGTTCCCTCAAATCAGGCAAAAAAATGTCGCCTGGCATCAAACTGGGGAAAGGATGAAGTTTTTTTAAGTGCAAACTTTTGAGAGGTGGCCAAAAGGCTGATGAAAAGGGACATGTTTTTAAAAACATGTTTAATTTCTTCAGTGAAAAAGAGAAAAAGGCCTTGGTCTGGGAAACAAAAAACTTTGCAAGACTATGAACAACTAGTTTGGTATGTTGATGGGTGTGACAGAAGTGTCTGCACATTGTGTCCACCACAAAAACCACAGAATTTGTAACGCAGCATCAAAGTATCATCATGAATTTAAAAAAAAACTCTGTGCTGTCTTTGCTTTTTTTCACCTTTTAGTCTTTTCTTTGTCTTTTGTTTTTTCTGTCTGACCATCTCAGTCCTCCTTTACCATCATAAATTCTCTACCTTTGAACCTTCTTTTATCCAATTTCTTTTTTGTCTCCCGCTGTTCAATATTTCTTTTGAGTGATGTCTGCTTTCGGGCCACAGCCTTCTATCCCTCTCTGTTTTTTCTCATTTTATCTCCTTCTTCCACCATCTTTCTTATCTTAGCTATTTAGTGACATCCATCCTCCAGTCTCTTCCAGTGAAATACCTCTCGCCTGGTCCAATAACACAACAAATCTTTATCTTGCTCTCTCTGTTTGTCTTTTCCCTCAGTGTTTACCTTCTTTGTTCCTTCCCTCCCTCCTCACTCCCTCCATCTTTCTTATCTTACCTTCCTCAGGGGATTTTTCTTTCAGTATGACAGTCCTGTTGTCTGGGTCTAGACGAATCAGGATCATGGTGTGGTTGAGGTATTCTCCGTCTTGGCCGAGATGACAAGTGTAGTTTCCTCCATCCATCTCCTCCACCAGGACCTTGACCTGGTTCCCCTGCAGAGCTGGCTTCAGCTCCACGCCTGAGAGGAGGACATGGGTTTATAACAGTGACATCAATGCTTCCAAATGTCATAAAAATGAGAAAAAGTTCCACCTGACTGAAGAAAAGTTTAGTTTAGTTAAAACTTTTTTTTTAAAAGATTTAAGAAGCACTATTACTGTGAGACGTACAAATGGTAGTAGAAGTATTAAAAGTAGTATTAGTAAAAGTTGTTTTAAGTTTTTACCATTTTTCTTCCAAAACACGGGCTGGTTTTCATAAGCTTCTCCACAGGTCAGAGTGACTTCCTGGGTGCCCATACCATCGCGCACCCTCAGGACCACAACTAGTTTTATCACAGAAAAAAGAAACACAGACACACACACACACACACACACACACAAATACACAAACCAGCTGGAGTCAACATTTCCTGTATATGAGTTGAAGAGACAGAACTGCAGAGGACTGATCAATAGAGAAGTGGGAATTACTAACCGTTGTCCGTTAGAGTCTCAATGTTGTCTTCAGCACTTTCAGAACAGATGCAGCACAGTGCAGCGTACAGGACCATGAGGATTAATGTTCGCATCTGAAAGAAAGGACAGTACATCAGCATAACACTGAGACTGACTGGAACTGATTTTTAATTGACTTAAAAACTTTTTATAAGGTTAAGGCTCTTTAATATGTATAAATATAATTGTTTAATAACAAAAAAAAACCAAACTAGAACTGGAACTGGAGACAAAACTTATATCAACAACAGGTTGAAAATGGTAAGTCTTTAACCATTAAAAGGATGGGTTTTTTAGAGTTTTTAACAAACTTTACATTCTTAATGAACAAGTCTTAATTTTAAAAGCAAAAAGTAACCACAAGGATGTTAAAGAAATCAAATTTACAAACAGTAAACAGTGAAAAGGAAAAAAAGAAAAAAGGTCCCTTAAAAGTATATTTAAAACATTTAAGCTCATGAGTTTAAGCGTTTGCATGATGTGCTGTGTTTATATTAAATGAGACAATCTTCAAATTCAGCTGCATCTAATTTAGTACTTGTAGATATAATGTGATTATTGAGAATTCCTGTCAACTACTTTCACTTATTTTCTCATTTATAAAGAGTTTAAGACAAATGAAACAGGTGTGAACCTCATTATATAACTGATAATAAAAGTACAAATCATATACTTAAGTGATACTTAACTGATAAAAGTTTTTTATCTAACTGTATTTATGTTTGTTTTGCAAATGTTAGTGGTTAAAAAAGTAACTTAATATATCTGTGTTAACAGGTGCTGTTGCCCTTTCAGAGGCTGAGCTGATACACATGTCTTAAAATAAGTTATTTAAGTGGTGAGTGATGGTTACAATTCATGATACATGATGCATTAATAATGTGTTACTGAATGAAAAATGCTGATGAATAAAAGAGGAGAGATAACAGAAAGATATGTAATATAAATAGTAAATTGAGAGAGATAACAGGAATGAGATTAGATCTTACCTTGACAACTTGATTCAGAAATTTCTCAACCTAAAGCCGAGATAAGGAACAGAGAGGTGAGATGTGTGTCGAGTATTCAGCTTGCTTGTGTGAATGCAGCATGCTGTCGCTATATATATATGCATGTCAGAAGCAGAAGGTTAAAAAAAACCCAGACGTGTGAAGAGGAACTTGGCTACTCTTTTGCGTGTGTGTGTATAAATTTTTACCTGAGTGCATGATGTCATAATATCATGATTTAGTCCGTCAGCTGGAAACACCAAAGGCATTTGAAATAATTACGAAGCAGAAGAACAAGTTTTGTATTCATTCATCACATTAATTTCCATCTCACTCCAAAGGTTTTGTTCAACTTGACTCACACAATCATGAGTAGGATAACCACAACTAAGAATGAAAGAACAATTCATATTAAGCCTTTTTCCATTGTAAAATTGTGTGTATGATTTTTTTAATTACGCAGAGGAAGGAAACGGTAGAAACAGAAACCTCTGGAAAAGGGAACTGGATAAGCTCAAGTGTTTGCACATGACAATGTGGGGCAGTTGTGTAGCTCTAAAAACCGAACAGGTACCTTAGAAAATGGTCATGAGAGTTCTTAGGAACAAGAACAAGAAAACAAAAGTGACAGTGATCAGACCTCCATTGAAGTGAAAAAGAGAATAGAGTCCCTGGGATGAAATTAAAACAGAAAAAACAAACTTTATTTAACTGAAACATCACGTGGACCAGTAAATTAGATGAGTTCTTTGAACACATAATGTTCTTTGAGTATCTAGAAAATCCAGATGTGTAAATGACACAGATTGAAAGATACATGTACAACAATTTATGGAGGAGTTTCATTATTTTTTTGCTCTTGTTACAACTACTAACACTTTATCATGCCACTGTGGCTCTATGTGTAATTGTAAACAGGAGATTATTTCCTGTAAGTACACCTCCGAAAAAAAATTGTGGTAAGAGGTTGCCTTTGAATCAACATCACAATGCATTTATGAAGAAGGTGACAAATGACTATTGGTGTGCTTTCTGGTTTCAACCAATACCAACTTTTCACTGAAACATATTTTTACCAGCATGTTGCCCAGAGACCAAGCGCTTCATTTAACCTAATTTGATGCCATAGACTTTTAAAAAACTACTAAACAACTACCAAATAGATTTTTTTAAAAAAAATTTTATATGTTTTTATTTTTTCATAATATCATTCTCACAAAAACTTGCCCTTTGTCATACTAAGTAACTCATTTTCTCCATTGGATGGCATGCATGTCTCTTAACGGGAAAAAAATATTATTTTTAAACTGTGACCTCAGCCAGGTGTGATATGACAAGGTATTTTTTAGATACACGCCACTGACCTATTTCTGATTGCACAACATTAATGAAACCAGGAGATCCAGTGCCCACTGACCACATAATACGTCATATTCACTTCCCCTCTGCCTGTCACTCATATACAGTCAGTGACCTTCCACATTTTAAAGAAATAAATGGGTTTACAACACTGAAGAGATTGCATGAGTTTATTTATTGTAGCGTGTTAACAGACAGGTTTATCTTCCTCATTCCATTGATGGTTGAATGACGCTTGTTTATTTGCATTCAGGCTGGGAATACCAACCGGCAGAACTTCTTTCAAAGACGCTGTTAACAATGGCTTCTCATTACGTGTAACACCTCTTTGCATCACTGGTGTTTTTTTAAAGAATTTTCCATGTTTTGTTTGGCTGGAATGAGTAGTTAAAAAGAAGGAAGTTAAATAAGGAAATAAGGGAAAAAAGGAAACTGTTTGTTGCCATTAAGTAGAAATGCTCTTAATAAGCTATGTTAATAACAAATATTAAGCTTATCATGGGCTTAACAGTTCTGGCATACATGTCTGTGATGTCCACTTTATAGAAGTCGACATCTGCTCGTTCAGTGTCTTGCTGTGTGGAGAAGATTGATGATACACATTTTAAGATTATATTAGCTTAGCACAAAAACTGGAAGCAGGTGGAAATAGCTAACTTGACTCTGGCCAAAAGTACAAAAAAAAAAAATCCCCCTGATTGCAGCCACAGAATGATTATCCCATGATTTATGACACAATGTCACATCTAGTTTTCTGTTCCTGAGCTTGAATGGAGTGTGTTCTGCATTATAAGGTGAGGAGTGATTGATAAGGTTGTGGCAAAGTAAAACTGCTGGTTTTATCAATGAAGTCCGGTCATGTTAAGCAGAAGAAAAAAACATGTAGAGCCAGAATATTTTTTAATGAAACTCAGTGAATTAAAGGTTTATTTTGACCAAACAAGAGTTGGTGATTGTTGTAACTCTGAACAGACTAACCAAGGTAGTTTTGCTCATGTCTGAGTTTTTGTAAAGTTTGAATGAAGTGTGTTTTTACAATGATCTGCGAAGTAAAATTGCTACTTTTGCTGAGGAAATCTGGTGGCATTGAGCGAACTTTTTTGGTTGGGGATCTTGGTTTGGCAGACATCCTGATTTGTTTTGACCTGAGATGCTGGTGTTCTACTAAAACATCTAATAGCACTGAATGTCATATACAGAGCCTTTAAGAGTACCATAAGTTTTACTTTATTGCCAATTACAGTACAAAATCTATATAGAGGTCTAAATAGTCTATGTACTGTGTGCATAAAGTTAATATTCAGATTAAACTGTACAAGTAGCAGGGTGTTTAACAGTGTCTTGATTATTGCCTTGAGATATGAAACTCTTAGCATATCTGGAATTGAGGTTGGGCCACCTGAGTGAAAATTATGAGTTCTACTTGTTAGACCCTATGGGACCCATACATTTAAGACAGCTAATATTGTGACCTATTGATTAAGATTAGATTTGGTCAAATGATTTAAAACAGATTTGACCACATTTTTGGTAGGACAGTGAGTCAAATACACATATTTATGTGCAGCATTACATCATCCCTCCCTAAAGGATCCTTTAAGCTAAAATACTGAAAAACTGCAATTTTTTTTCTTCACCGATCAGCCATAATCAAGCAAGAGTGTAATTTGCACACTACTATAACAGATCAACACAATTTTGTCCCACCTCAACATTAAAACATAAAATTATTATAAGCAAACAACCAGACAGAGACCAAAAAGCTAGAAACAATGATCAATTTTATTTTAAAAACATTCTATTTTTAATCAAAATATGCAACTGTGTTTCTGATGTTCCATCCTTTTGCAACATGTTGTATCTGGAATATATATGAACATTCACATTCACGCACACGCACACACACACACACACACACACATACATATACAGGCTCAGACAGGCCCACACATGCGCACATAGGCTGACTACTTAATGTTTCCTACATGATTGCTCTGATTGTTTTTGTGAAGCAGAGTGAAATAAAGCATCTAATCCAGCGGCAGCTTGGTAAAACACTGTCATGCCTCCTGACTTTAATCTCTTGACAAGAGGGAGGACATGTTTCTGCTAAGTAGCGAGCAATACCAGTCTGTCTTTACGACTGTTAGCATACTGACTTACTCCTCAAATGAGGAAGTATTCTTGACTTGATGTACATATAGTAAGAATAATTGCCTGAATAACTGTCATGATTGTTAAACTATCTATACTCCTTTTTTTTTGTAAATTGCCTTTGTTAAAAATGTATGCATTGAAAATGTATGTATAACCCTGTAGCCTTATAAACAGAGTTCTGCCATTCCAGCTTCACCAGAGAGCAGAACTTAAATGAAAATTGAAACACAGAAACTCTCGAACATCAGTGTTGCTAAGTAAACCCTTTAAGCCAGACAAAGTTCTCTTTTTGTTGTTTGGTTTCCATAGGAACAGTTAAAAAGACTTCAAAAAGGTCAAAATTTCAATGTGTAAAACCAAAAAGGAAGAGTCTTTTCTCAATTTAAAGAGTCCTTTAGCTCTGGCAAACAGCCTTCTTCGGCCCAAACAAAGCCCTTCTCAGCAAAAATAAAGAGAGAGAGGAGAAGAGTGCAAATCAAAAGAGAAGAGTCAGAAGTAACTTTCATTCTCTTTTTTCTGTTGTAATCCTCCTCCTTCTATACTGCCACCTTCAGGCGGCCATGTTGGGGAGAGTTAATTCTCCACGGGTGTTGGTTCCTGCGAAAGTGCTGCCACTCCCTCCACTGTCACTGGCCCAGAGGCCTCCGGTGTGTGTCCTGGTGTTGATACCGGCTCTGGCGGTGGTGGCTGGCTGAGGATGACCTGCACTACATAGTCCCTGGAGATGTTGAGTTGGTCCAAGCGGAGCCTGTCCGTCAGCGGCCGACCTGAGAAAAACCAGCGCTGGGTTGAGGCGGGGACACCCTCGTGATTTTGTAGACGACGCTTCATCATGCCCACTGTGTCCGTGGAACGAACCGCCAGCCGCAGGTCTCGACCCGTGGAGAGCCGGAGCCGAAGCTGGCACTCCCCTCCTGAGGTTGGGTCGCTGGTGCTGCCTGTGGACGGCTCCAAGGCCCCCGAGTCTGGATCTGAACCGTCGAGCTCTTCTGAGCGCTCTTCAATCATGTTGACAGGAGGGGAGAGGCAGTAAACGGGCAGCTGGTATCGATTTCCCAGTTCATCATAACATTCAGTCAGAGCTCCTGGAAGAATTGGAAAGAAGTGTCAACACTTGAACTTGATAAATGTTGAAAGATTTCTTTTTCATTTTTTAAAATCAGTTGTGGCCTCATTCCTGTCAGTTACAATAACATAATTTTCAGCTTCACTGTGAGTCTGCTGGCCCACAAAACATCCTTAATGCATGGTACAGATATTATAGATATCATATACATATATTTTAAACTGTGAGTCATCATCTACAGCAGGTTTCAGCTTACTGTATCCCATAAACCGGCCAAAAATACCAATCATAATCATATAGATTCAACTTGCTGGGAGGATTGATAAGTTCATGGCCTCATGTAGAAGAGATGAGTTTTACAGCTCTTGTGACACACACGTAGTGCAACTTTAAGAGCATTTATGCTGAAGTGTACTGTAAATAATTTTTATCACGTTTCTGTTCTCAGTGATTGAAAATTGTAAGTCAGCGTTGTCTGTGAAAATAAAAAATGTTGGCCTGTGCTCCCCCAAGGAGCTCTGTTAGGACATACAGGAAACACTAGGGGAAGGTGTCCCTTACTTAAAGAAGAAGTGGGACATTAAATTCAAAAGTAGCAGAGAAAAAGATGACTGCGCAGAAACCGAGAGCTTTTTAACTCATCCCCTGCCACCTCAGGTCACAACCTTATCAATCGCCCCCCATAGGTAAACATTTCACTTGGAAGTTCCAATGCAAAGCAAACAATAAACAAATGAACATTCGGGGAATCCCTCAACTTTTCTCTTTCAAATAAATGGTCTGGATCCATTCTGGAGTAAAAAAATGATGAAATATGTTTATGAAATACAAAAAACTATGGATTATACCTCCTAATCACAGGCTTGACAACTTTTGGTACATAAATATAATGTATAGAAATGTATTTTGTGTATTTTCATTGTTGCATTCATAAACTAAAAGCTGAAGGCTGACAGTATTTTTTTCCAATTCACAAAATCAAAACTTGACTCCTTATTCATATTTCGGTTTAGTAAGATAAAAATGGAGAAATGAGAGTCCAACTCAAGTGGCAACAAAGACCGTAAGGAAAGAACATACAGTGAAAGCAGGAGGAAAGGGAATGACACATGTCTGTAGGCGATTGATGGTGAACATTAGATTCGAAAACATTATGTCACCACTCTGACTGAGATTTAAAGTTAGTGTTGGTGGAAAGCTAAGGAAATAATATCTAGTGAAGAGGTCATGGAATTTCACAATCAAAGTCCTAAGAAGTTATACACTTTGGGGGGGCTAAAGGGGATTTTAGGCAGGTCTCCCTTTAAATGTCACTACTTTCCATACCTGAAAACAAATATCAACTATTTATGTGGTAACAGGTATTTTAATTGCAAGGTTTGCTTGCCTGTGTTTCTGACCCTTAATAAAAATAAAAAAGTAAAAATAATAAAAGATGAAAGAAAAAAAAAACTCGCCCCACAAAAGCAAGAATACCTCTCTGAAGTTTTCTTTTTTTGTGAAAGCTTAAAAAAAGGTCACCACGTGACATTTTCGAGTTGTTTTATTTCGCAAACTGAGACACGAGACTCTTACGAGAGAGGATGAGTGCTGTGGTAGATGAGAGTGAAATGAGTCAGCAGATGCTCACAGAACGTTGCCCTTTCTGCTCCCTGGATGATGGCTGCTGTGGTCAAGGTAAAGACATATTAAGGTCATGGTCTACCAGAGCAAATGTGAGAGAAAGCTTGACTTCGTTGTTCTCAAACAGCATTGTGTTGTAATGTGGATGACGTGTGCAGAACCTTGTAACGAAAACTCTCAACCAAAAACCTTTGTGTGAAAGAGCAGAATTTATTTCAACCCCATAGCAATATTTTTCATTCTCTATTGTGAAGAAGACTTTAACAATGTGTACGCAAGGACCTTCATCTTAGGAAAACTACATGACTAACATTTCAACTACAACTTCAACTACATTCAAACATTTCTGTTGTCCTTCAGGCCAGTTAAATTAAAATAAACATATTACAAATGATGTTGCAGCATGAGGAGGTGACAAGATTTTTCTTGGCGCTGCATGGGATTTTTTGCCTTAACAAATGAGAAGGTGCCCAGTATTTATTTATTTATTTATTCATAAGTGAGTTAATTTTCTTAATCAAAATGCTTTCCACAGCTGGAATGATGTTTTTTTTTTATTACACTGTGAGATTTAGTAAGTCAAATAAATAAATCTGGTTTTGTCCATGTCAACTGCTGACTTGAAACAAAAATGTCAAAAGCATAAATAATGATTTTGATCTATGAAAACAGACTTGGAGGTGGTGCAAGAGAGCCAAACGTCACAAGAAAAAAAAAAGGAACAGGGCAGGCAGTTTTTTTTACAAGTGACAAGTTGCTTAGCCTGTTTTCTGAGGCAGGAGCAGGTTAGGCCGTCCTCATTAGAAATAACTGAAACAATCAGATTTTTGTGTGCATGCGACCGTCTGCTTTGTCAATGATGGGAAACTGATGTTAACTGTTTTTTGGAAGAGTTGATTGACAATCACACAATAAGGTCTTCAGCTGTTTTGACAGACAGCAGAATGATATTTGATTAAATTAATGCAAAACACGAGGGGACCATGATAAAACCAAAATAGATAGTATTTTATTATTATTTATTTGTCTATTTCATGTTTAATTTCTGATTTTTTTTGTGAAAGTACAACACAAAAGGACGGAGCAGATAAGACTGCTATAACACACAAAAAATGCACTTAAAATTTCAGCTAGACTCCAAATTCCTTTTACATAACCGTGAGATACCAGTAGAGATGGCTAAATATAGAGAAACATTCATAGCCATTGTTAAAGACTAAGGTAAATACAGGATAAAAGTAACACTTGATTGACTGAAAATGATATATATTTTGTATATGTCTGTATACTTCGCTTGTTTTGTCTTTTGCAGTTGGCTCCACCTTAGTGTTTCTCCTCCTTCAGCTGCAGAATGCTAATAGTTTCCAGGTGGTGCTAATTCCTTTGGTTGTGGGATTTAATTAAAAAACAAGAGCTGAAGGCGGGCATATTAAGAGGAGGGCACCACATAAAAGAGATTACATTTCATGATCAGAGCAAGAAAAAATTTGTTTACATGAAAAATGCTTTTTGCTGCAGTGTTGTTTTGCATCGCCACACAGAAAAGCAGCTTTGCTTGTGGCTGTAAACATAAGGCTGATAATGATGTGAATCAGTGAACATGACATTTTCATTTCTTGCAGACTGGATGAAAGCCAACACGTTGACCTACAGCTGATGCAAATTGCTTCCATTATCTGTTTTACAGTCACTTTTGATGAACACAGACCAAGTTTGACTTCGGTCGAATAATATACAGTGAAAAATGAGCCCATCCATGGATGCATCTCTAATGAGAGAGAAGTCTCCATTACGAAAGCAGTGGGAGTTTTGTGAAGCCCTAAATACTTAGTGTCATTTCCTGAACGCCAACAACAAAGTCTGGACTATTCAATATGCTTTAGTATAATAATGGTGGAAATTCAATCTTACAAAAGATTTTCAAGCATCGCTGGCTGCCTCTAAAAAGCTGCTGTTAAAACCAATTTGTCCCACATTGACCTGACATTTTTTGCTGAGCAAATAATGCGGCTCTTGAGATGGCAAAAACATTTAAAATTTAAAGTCTAAAATTTTGATCTAGACTTAAGTATAAACATAATCATTGACATGAAATTTTTACAAGTTACATTCACAGTCCCCAGAGGATGAATCCTACAGATTTTGGTGATTCCCCGACTCATCTAAAGCCAACATAAGGCCAACAACTTTAGTGGTACTTGAGTGAAATGCCTAAATATTGGAAGGACTGCCATAAAATATGGATATTTCACACATTCCAGGATGATACATGATGTCCCCTTTAGTGATACTGACCCTGCCCTGCAAAGTTAATGTGAACTCCATCAGCTTCAGTATTTTTTGTTCAGTGCCAGTTTGCAAAACATGCTGTACTACATTACTGTGAATCTTTTAGCATGCTTACATTAGCTTATAGCTGTAATAATATGCCAAAGCCTCAAAGAGCCACTAGCATGAGTCTAGACCAAGTTGCAACCTTCAGGACTGAAGCTAACATGAAAAGAAAACATGTTTACAGCCTACTACAAAACATGATTTTGGTCCCTGTAGTCAATGACCCCAGTCATAACATCTGTAAAAAGGGTCCTTTTTTTAAATAACTCATTCATTTAAATCATATTAAGGCTTAAAGGTATGTGTTAATTACAAGTGTGGTCGCTTTGAGTGACAGCAGCCTCTAGTTATCTGCTAGGCGTTACAAAGTCATTGGTAACAATGCGTATCCTCCACAGCTCCACCCTCTTGTCCAAAAATGACCACATCTGGCTCTAGAAAAACTAAAATGCCAACAGCCATAATGCAAAACTCAAGGTTTAGAGTCCATAAACCGATGGGTGGCGTCATTGTGGCTCTGTCCACTGTTTATTATACAGTCTATGCTGAATACCCTTGTTAAACTGAGTGAGTTGAGCAGTACTCTGTTTCTTGTGGTGCAGAACAAGGTGGGTGGCATGACCTTCTAGATAAGCTCTGTCCTCTTGATTTACCACATTTCCTCTACTTACTGTACAAAGCTCAAAATTAACCCCACACACAGCACCACTTCTTTAACACATGAAAAAAATCTAACCCTTAATAACACTCTTATTGTAGTGTATTAACCTGTAACATTTAAACACACAGCTGGAAATTTCTTTGACTTCTGCGCAGCTGGCAACTGATTAATGTGACTGTTACCGTGAGCCGCTTACATGCATGTTATTTCTATTGGCTAAGAATGTCAAAGCCAAGAATGTCTTGTCAAACAATGAGCTGAAACTTGATTAGTAAAGCAAAACAAAAGAGGGTAATACAATGGCATAAAAAAAGTTGTGAATGATAAAAATATTTAAGTGATCTGGCTGCTATTTGTACCAGAGTGCTGGATGAGTGAAAGGATGATGTCAGGCCCGGGGAATCTACAGCTGCAGCCCAGCGGGATCCAATCTGACCTGGACAAACTACTGAAAGGAATGAAGCAAGACATGGGCTTCGTTTACATGCATTAAAAGCCTATCTACTGGCAACTGCTACACCAAAAAGCATGTTTATATGGAGCTGATTTTTATATCTGAAACTTTGAGACTTTGTTCCCGTGATGGCCTACTACCAGACTTATTCTGCCCCCTTTCTGCTTTCCTGCACAGTTCATATGAACAACTAAGCAGAGCAAAGAAGAAGTGTGTGTTACTGGCTATCTCCACACAAAAAAGCTGCCTGTGAGAAACAGGAACAACAGGTAACCGAAAGTAAGGCTTTGCTTAAGTTATCATAATAATTACTGACTTCAGCAAGCACAACTCATGATGCTTCATCACTATAGTAGAGAAAAATGGGTATAAGTTTCTTACATGCACGTGATCTCAGTCCGCTTTGACATAAGGAGAAGTGCATTCAGCCAGCTTATGATGTTTACTCTCACTTTTACATAAAAAAGCACAGATCTTGACAAATGAAAGTCTGAAGAAACGGGTGAAACTGAGAATGTCACCACAGGGACAACACCATCCCGAACTCACTGGGACAACTTTTAAATCTATGACAGTGACCTTTCCTTTCTTATGTGGAGCTTCTGGGGTATTGTTAAATAGGAATAACATCCACAAACGGAAAGTCTACTAAAGCAGCCTATAATTACTCTGCTGACTTGTTCTCTTTTTTATTGTTTTATCCTACGAGAAAGCTCTCAAGTGTGTTTCAGAAGATACACTATCTTTGGTGTACTTCCATGAGTTATAACCTCATTAAATGCAACTTTCAGTAGACCAAAGACACACCCCTTTTCATTTATTATTTATTGATTTCCTCCACTTTATATACCTCCTAATGGCTCAAGCATAACCTCTTAAACGTGGTCACTGAGATACACTGAGATTCAGCATCTTTAACTCTTTTGAACTATAGGCTGAATACTGTAGATGCTTATAATTTATTTAAATCAGATCCATTTTCACTTAACACTGCGAGGTAAATTTTCATGAGAATTGTGATGATTTTGTGCCTCTTGACCAACAAAAACAAGACAAAACAAAAAACAATGTGTATTTTTCAAAGCACCTGCGAAGTGTAACTGCCAAGCAAATAGCATCTCAGTGCTGCCACAGAAATGTCATGAAGTTGCAATAACACTGGAGAGTCTCACTCTACTGACCTCAAACGAACTGCTGTTCAATCTCTCCCCAATTTGAGGGTGAGCTACTGGAGCAGGGACAAGAAAACCACTTGCAAAGTCATGACAATCAAATAACAGCACAAGTAAAGCACTGTCTCCTGAGGCAAAGTGTCAAACTAAAAAAGAGGATGGGATTACATTACTGCAGAACGAGAAAAAATACAGATTTAACCAGCTAAGCTTATTTTTCAATAGATACAGTTTAACACATAACACAATGTACTCTCTAAGGCCAGAGGCTTCGAAATTAACATCAGCCAAGCGACAACACGCAGAGATTTTGTGTTTGGCGAGTTTCATCAAGCTCTGCTAAAAGTCTGAGTTTTGGTGTCATTTCAAGTGCAGTACTTCTGTTCTTTGATGACTTTTTGTGTCAAAGTTTCACACACAGGAGAGCATTATGGTGCATTCAAGTGCATCTTGTAAACTCTGAAATCTACATTGCATGACATGGCAAAGCACTGGGCACTAACCAGGACAGCTTTGTGGTGTATTTAGGTGCACCTCTAAACCTTAAAAATCTTAAAAAAATACTCCAATGGCCTTGTAGGTGGTTTAAAATGGTGAAGTTTCCATTTTTTTCTAATTTTCCTTAGTTAAAAATACAGGCCTACTTCTATGTCTTCTTTAATTGCAGCATTATTTAAATATTAGATGCTACATTAATGTTGATAATACATTCATCTACAGAGACAGATTTAAAAACCCTTTAGTAAAATCTTATAAAATTGCTCAAGAAGGAGTTGAAATTCTTGAGGTGGTAGTAATCAACTAAAGCCCTACATTAAGTCCACTTGGCAGTTTTTATGGAGAGTAAAATGCTATGAGGAATCTGCTTTTTCTACCACTGTGGAAATGTGTGTTACCGTGCGGCAGTGTGATGCTGGCCCCATCAAGGATGGCCTGAGCCAGCAGGTGGTCATTGCTCTCAAAGGCGCTGGCCGCAGCCCGCAATGCATCCCAGATCTCCTTCCGGCCCTCGAATGCTGGCGCCGTATCCCAGAATTCATCTCTCTTGCTGCGCAGCTGGCCTTCAGTCATCGGGTAGTCACTTTTCCATTTAGGCCGCTCTCTCTTCAGGGGCTGGTTACGCCCTAGAGCCACTGTGAGGGAGGACGAGAGAGAGAGAGAGAGGAAAGAAAGATAGGGGAAGACAAGAGGGTGGGAGGGAGAGAGACAGAGAATGAGAGTGAGATGGAGGGATGAAATGAAAGAGAGAAAAATGGAGAGAGATGGAGAACACATCAGAGAGAGGTTTGGAAAAATAGGGGATAACCAAGATAAGGAAATAAGAAAAACAGAGACAAATGGGAAAGTAGAGAAAAGAAAGAAGACAGATGTGGAGTAGAAGATGACAGTCAGAGAGAGAAAAGGTAGGGGAATTCACAGAGGATAAAAATGAGAAGTGGAGGAGAAAGTGAAAAAAAAGGATTTATCTGAAGAATCAGTCTTTTAAGAATAATGAAGTACACACACAAACACACACACACACACTCTGCGCACAAATAACGCTTGAAGTTTTTTGTTACTAAACCCAGTTAAAAGGTTAGGGTTTTAGCATCTTACAGTGCTCCATCTGCAGCAGAATGGCTGATGAATAACACCATCTGGATCAACACCGAAAGAGACCACAGGTACAGGACAGTGTGTACGTGTGTGTTTGTCTGTGTGTGTGTATGTGCATGCAACACACAGACAGAGGGGAGGAGAGAGGAGGATGCGGATCAAGGTGTTGAGTTACCCCTGCTGCTGGTACACATGTACGTACTCTGATGATCACATGGCACAGCCTGATAACACCAACCTACAACTTTCAGCTTGTAGTAAATAAGACTTCTAGTTGACAGAATTTCACTGTTTGTTTGTGTAAAATGCCACAATTCACCTGTATATATATATACAAGTTACAGTTAAAAAAATGTGTATTCTTATAAACAATGGCTCATAAAGCCACCAAATTATGGTGCATACTCAATCGTGAAACAGAGGATGAATAAGGTAATGACAACAAAGAATGAAACTTAAGTGGTGCCTGTGGGGAAATTTTGATGTTGCAGCAGTCAAAGAGATGTTAGCACATACATATATGAATGAATGGATTTGTGCGTTGCTCTATGAAACATCAGCAGCAGCTCAGTCTGACTCAAACAAAAACAGAATGTGTGCTTTGGAAATATTCGGAAAAATTCAGGCTTTTTAAATTCCACACAGGACAGCCGGCAGTTTAGTAACAGGGATCTGCCAGAAATATCTGTGTTTATACTTGTATGTTATGGTTAACTTGACTGCTTGGCCGTTTCTTCACAGTTCTACGTTAGCCCACTTTCCAGCTCATCTATCTGCCCATAATTTGCTATTTAACGTTCACACACTAGCCTATTTGTCTGTCTTTTAGTAATGCCCAGATATCCTTAGAGATGTTTGTTGGCCTTTATGTTTAAAAAAATGCTTTTAAACTGAAATATCAATGCATTTTAACTTGGTAAACCTAGTTATGACACCAGCTTTGGCGAAAACCGATACGCTTACATGTGTTCAGGTCTAATAGCTTGGTCTCTGTGGTCATCACACAAGGTGTCATGTAACAGCTGCTTGTTCTGCATTCATTTTAACACTGCATAGCATCTTGTTACCACACACATTCACTCCTTCATAGATAAAGAGGTCGCTGGAACCTGTTGTGACATCTAGACAGTTGGCAGTCTGAGGGACAGGCAAACAAGTCAATAATACAGATATAGAGGCAAAAATAAAGACATTACTGAAACCAAGCTATATCTCAGCATCTCTAATTGCTCAGTCTTCTTCCACATCCTGGCTCTATCTCCTTATCTGTGATTAAAAAGACCTCACTGGTCATTAGTCGAAGCCTCTCTCAGACCAGACTACCAGGAAGTTACAATATAAACTTGTCTACAGTGCATCTGCCTGATATAATCTGTAAAAAAGAGGCCTTGCGGGTAAGATTCATGATTTAAACTCAACACTTTCAGTTCAATTTCAGCCAGGGACACTTTTAAAATGTCATAGTCAACTCTCTTGCCATCATGTGAACTTTCTGTCTCCTATCTATGCCAGTTTTTTGTCACAGCTGAAACCCAACACATTTAATGCAAGATTCCTCATCAGTTTAATCAGTCATACTAGTTATATTATAACCAAAAACGACTTGACGCACTCTAAATATAACCTTTTTTTAAAAGGTATTTCCATCCACAAAGCCACACTTGAAACAATTCTGCTTGAGTCATCATACCCAGTGACCTTAAACACTGCATTCAATTCTGTTTATTGCTCAATAAATGCAATAAACATAATCTGTTGCAGACTCTTGTCAGATATTTTGTTGCAGGCTGCTTGTTGCTCTCAGGCCTTGTTCACCAAACAACCGCAGCTACACTATTATAAAAAAAAGAAAAGAAGAAGAAACCACAGCTGAAGCAGCCTTTAAGTTTTGACACCTCCTCTTCTACTTTCCTCCTTCAGCTCTTCACATGCATTAAAACAAGCTCCGCGCAAAACAATCAACATAAACAAAAGCCAATTAAGCTTCATGAGCAGCTTGTGTTCAAGTCACAGTCATTTAAAAACAGCCAGATAGTCGGGACGTAATTTTAAATCAGACTGTATCACTCCTGTGTGTTTCCTTGCATGCCATCGCCGTCTGTGACCCATATCTGTTATGCAGAAAAGCTAGCAAGCTAACTATGCTACATTTTTAGCCGGCTAGCTTAGTCAACACAAAAGAACAAAGGGAGGCACTGTGACACAGTAAATATCTCTCAGTTTATGAAGTAGCGACGAGGCGTCATTTCTCGCCTCTTTAGGCCCGCTGTGCGGCGACAGAAACCCGGGAGGGCTGCCGTGTCTGTTCCCCGGCTATGTCTGGCTCGGATATAAAGGAAGCGAAAGAGACCTCCAGCCAGGACAACATGCAGAAAGCCTAGAGGAAGCCCCCCACTCCCATCCAAAGCCAGTCTTTTGGGAACTGAAAAGACGTCGTAAGTTACCTCCAGTGCCGTCCGAGTTCTCGTTTAAGCTGCCCGAGGAGTCGTGGTGGCTCCCGACACAGCCACCCATGGATGTTTCCGCAGAGCAGCCCGGGCTAGGTAGCTCACCCCCCGGCCCACAGCTACAGCTACATCCACGGTCCCCCCTCTCTTTCGTTTCTCTCTCTCTCACTCTCTCTCTCTCTCTCTTCACCCCTCCACCTCCCCTCTGTTTCCTTCTTTCCTCTCTCCTCGCTTCCTCCCGTCCTCCCTTTCCTCCTTCCTCTTTCCCCCTCTTCCTCTCTCAACACTGACGGGGCGCAGCAGGCATCATCTTCATCATATGTGGGGAAGGCGGAGAGCAAAAAAAAAAAAAAAAAAAAAAATAAGAAGAAAAGAAAATAAATACCGAGAGGCGCAAAACGTTACAAGGTGACCGAGAGAGGGGGGAAGGGGG
>JAPZDV010000006.1:14696478-14711947 GCA_029814665.1 Acanthurus lineatus
GCACCAGGTAAAATCTTAATCAATTTTGGGGAATGCGGTCACCAAAAAAAAAAAAAAAAAAAAAAGAAGAAGAAAATAAAAGAAAAGAAAGAGCGAGAGGCTCAAATCGTTACAAGGTGACCGAGAGAGGAGTGAAGGAGAGGGGCAGAGAACAAAGGAGAAGTGCACTGTCTAAAAAAACAGAAGAGAGTCCTCTGGGGCTGTAAATGTTTGCTTTAGGCTTTAGACTCTGATGATGATGGGGTATTTTGACACGTGCTGTTTTATTGTGTGATCACAAAGCTGTTTTCTATCCTGAAGAAGACACATCAAATTACTGATCCTTTTGATTATTCCTGATTTAATTGATCCCGCATGTTAACCAGTGAGCTGGGTCAGCGATTCTATTCTCCTCTCTCCTTTCTTGCATAGCTGGCTTTTCAAATTCAGCTATTCAGTCAAGTATGTGCACACGCACACACACACAATAAATCTGACTCTGTTAATTCTTGTTATGTGCACACATTTGAATAAAAAAAGGTAATATAAAATATATTGGTAAAAAAAATCAACAATGGACAACAACATACAGCACCTGTGTATGTCAATCCGTTTTTCTGTGAATTGTAAATAAGAATGCAACAGTCCAAGTGTGAGTGCTGCATTGGGTAATGTATTAGCTTATCCTTTAAGTGATATATACATACAGCATCACACAGTATATTCATGTATACAGCATGCTTGGACTGTATGCAACAATGATGATGATATGTGCATGTTGAAAAACTTTGAGGGCGGTTTAAGTTCTCGTTCATATTTCATAATTTTTAGGTGTTACAGTGTCATTGCACAAAGATTGGCACTCTAACACACAACCCGAATTTAAATTTGTTGCAGTAACAAAGCAATTATAATTATTTATTCTCTGTAGATTAAAATTTAAATTAAAAAAAAGATACCTCCTCCAATTGTTTTGCTTGTGGTGCTAAACCAAAATCAAATGATTTTATCATTAAATACCCAAAGGTTAAATGTAACACACACACAGATCACAGCCAGCTACTTCAACAAACATACCTACCTGCTCTTAGTGTCATTCGACCGAAACGTTAGCATGTTTGTTGACATGTCAAATTAAACTGAAGATGAGATTGATAAACTTTGTACTGAAGATTTGCTGCTAGCTTTTACCTTTGGGTATTCAAGTAAAAATCAGGTTTTACAATGCACAGTGAAATGCAGCCAACTATTCTGTTCTGTTCTGTTCTATTTCTCTTGCTGAGAAGACTTTTTAAATAAACTACCAGTAGCTTCTGGTTTTTTACCACACACATATTTAGCATAAGTTGTTGTTTACAATGCAGCGTGGTATGAAGTTATTGTTCTCTTCTTCTCACTCTATTTCTGCATCCGACTGCTGCAATGTTACACCACATGAACACACTCTTGCCTCGTCACTATCTTTAGGACTGTCCTAAAGAGACTTGAGTGTAACTTGACACACATTCACACACAGTCACTTACGCATTCATGTGCACACACACAATAGCAACAGGATAGCGAGGGTAATTTTACAGCAAAGCTGTCTGGAATTACAAGTATTTCCCACCGCTGGGAACTGAAAGAAGACAGGTCTAAGCAGGAGAGAGGTTACTTGGTAACCCTTTTCTGAATGTATGCATGACGTAATATGAGGTAACAAGTTACTGATTATACACTTGGCATGTTGCTGCATACCCTGTGATCAAGGACACAGCAGGAGTTTCAGCACAATCTTCTGTGCTGCCCTCTATTCGTAGACTCCTATTCATGACCCACATGACTGAACATCACCTTCTATGTCAGGATGCTTCATTCAGGAGATGTTGTCTTGAGGAAAGTGATTAATTTAGTAGGAAAAGTTTCTTATTAAGGGAGAAAGGATTAAGTTCATAGAAATTATGAGGCTTTTAACTCTCACAGAATCTCAAACCCACACTGTTATGTCCTAAAAGGGGTAAAAGGGAACTGAAAATGTGTTAAAATTACCCAACATGTGGCTTTACGGTTGCAATTAAACTCCTAAACTTAGAACTGTTTGTTCACTGCAGAATTATTATATGCAGCAGTAAGGTGTGAAATATTACCCACACTGTGCGAGACAACAGGCCGTTGACAAAACAGACATGGAAAGTGTGACAAGTTAATCTGTGAAAGCAATAGTGACCTCTGGTGACTGCATAAGTGGACACTGTTTAATATACAAAATACAAAAAAACATGTAATTAAACCTTTTGTCAGCAGAATCACATCAAGTTTGAAGGAAGTTGAGCTAAGAAATACTACACATTATCTTGTGCAACTTAAGAAAAAGAGGAAATATGAGTTACTGTTAATTACTGGATTAAAATTTTGACACATAATGTTTTAAATTGTGCTTACAGACTGGTCCAAAACATCAGATCCATCTGTATTCATGCAACTTGCTCCAGTTCATATTACATCTCACTAAGCAGAAGTAAAAGGTGTGCACTCTCAAACTGGATGAATTCTTGCAGATTTCCTTGTTTCCTATGAACACTTATATGACTAATGTGCCTGCTTTTTGAATCAATTAAAATGTCTTTATGCAATGCAGCTTTACTTTCCAAGGAGTGATAAATCAGTCATTGATTGACTGATTATAGCAGCATAACTCAAGTTTGCATGTCCTCTGCTTGTGCATGGCTCAGTCAGTAGATGGAGCTAGAGAGGTTGAACTGCATACTGAGGTTTTTTTTTTTCGCTTGCAGTTTTTGAAACTGAATGAAACATTACAGCTGCTATAGTATTATTGTACTCTACATCAAGGCTTTATAGCCTCATCAGCATCTTTTTATTTGAGTCATCATCACTGATGCTGATGCTGATGCTGATGATCTGATATCTCATTTCTGTTGATATATTTGGCACAGCTCACATGCACTTTATGTCAACAAACAAAAAACAAAAATAAAAATGGATACGAGGCATTAATGAGAATTGTGACATGCTGGCTGAAAATGAGAAAGCATAGAATAGCCAAAGTCCACACTGGTTGTTCTCTCCAAAGCCACTGAGGCAATACTTGCCCAGCTGTCTGTCTTCTCTGTAAAACAGCCTTCCAGGAAAAAACACAGAGTAAGAAAAAAAGAGGCAGACAGTTTTCAGACATTTACCAGCAATTTTTGCTTTTCACAGACTTTTGAAGTTTGTCTTTATCTGATATTTCTCTCTAATCGCTGTCTCTACCGCTCCCTTCACTATCTACAGCCTCCTCCTCCTATTCATTTTCTCCTTCAGCAGCCTCTTTTCCTTCCAACCTCTTTCATCTAACCATCAGAGCAGCTGGCACAGAGGTTAATAGGCTTGTCATTGATTTATTCTCAACTGCCTAGCACTTGTGGGGACCAAAAGTCTTACATCTGCCCTATTATCTATCTGATGCTGGGTTCCAATTGTCTGGCCATTTGAAGATGTCTGACTGCCCCATCTGTGTTGTAGATAAAGCTGCTGGTGGATTCATTGATTTACTGTTATCACCACCCCACCCCCAGCCCCGGACCTAAAACCACAGAGTGTAGTTGATGATAACTGGAAGTCTGGGACGTTGCTGCTTTTAAATCATTCCCATCCAGCTGTGTGTGAAGGAGGCTGGCAGACGGCACATAGCTGATTGTCCTTTCATTGATTTACTATTACCTGCTTTGTCAGAGCAGAAAGCAAGCCCCCCTCCCCACTGGCACTCCACTATGTCACACTTCCTTGATTACAAAAAAGATTCGGAGACAGGAGACTGAGTGAAAGAGGGAGAAAGAAGTCAAAAAGGATGAAGGCTGAAAACAAGAAAGAGCAAGTGAACATGTACAAGCCCTGTTATGAGAAACTGCAGGCTTTACTTGACGTCTTTTCTTTGCCTTTTCCGTATGTTTTATTTAAGTATTTCAAAAACATAGTTAAATCCTGCTGTATTAAGACCCTCAATTTAGCATTTTATATTATTATTTTGTTTTATTTCCTCTAACAGTGTCAAGTCTTTTTCATGAAAAATAAAATAAAGTAAATATAAAAAATATATGTGAGTTAGAAGACGATAAATTGGCTCTGCAGGTTTTATAACATTTTCATTTCAGCGTTTCCTTGTAAAGATGAATATTTTACACAGAAATGTAAAATTGTCCTTTTTTAAATCTTTTTTTTTCTGATTATGAGACAAAAAAGGGTGCTTTATAAAATTTGTTAGCATCAGAATAGAACTGTTCCCTTTGTTTTTCGAAAGTGTGCATTTACTTTTATTTTATACACTCTTTACATGCTCTGGTTTTAAAGCAATGTTTTGCTTGAATCCACAAAACCACAAGCACAAGCAAAATTAAAATCGCTATCCTCTTATGTAGAGGTGAACAAGTTGTGAACAAGACTGTTTAGCAGAAGCAGGAAAAAGGGAACTAGTTTTCCTTTAAATAAAGAAGATGCTATTTTGTCCTCCCGGTGGATTCTTGGTAACAGTGTGAAGCAAACAGGAAAACACCAGCGTTGAGCAGAACATCATATTTTTTATGGTACAATTTTATGGTAATAATGTTGATGAGGAGGGACAAGAAAAACTCCCCCCGTGCATGTGGCCCATTATATGCTAATTCCTTGTATCTGTGCGCAGGTTCATTAAATCCTCAGTTTTATTTTCTGGCACATGCTTTATAGGAGCAATATGAACTGTTGGAACTTAACAAGAACACAGATGGCTGCATTATAAGCAGAAAAATAAAAAAACTACCAAGATTTAGAGCTGGTTTGGGCATGAAAGTCCTGGCCAGAGTGGAGGCTATAAACCTTAGAGCTGCTCTGACAGAATTACGGTTAGATTGCTGCAATGGGCCATGATGATGAAGTAGTCTGGGTGTTGAGTACAGAACTCCCCCAACCATCATGCCAAACCATATAATAGATCTGTCTGTCCACCATTTCAGTGCTACAGTGTGTTTAATATAGATGATCATCTAACACCATCCTCTCTGTAAAGCACAGGAGCACAGGAGCAGCATCATTTCATTGGGGTTTTTCTGGCTGCAGAGACAAAATGGATTTTGAGCTTACAGAAGGACAGAAACTGAAGCCAAATACAGGACATTTCTTGAGGAGAGCCTGCTGATGAAAAGCCAAACACCTTGTTCTGCAGCATAGATTTATGTAATGACAAGACAATGACCTTAGCATCAGACAAATTCAACACCAGCTGGCTTCTCAACAAGAATTTTAAAGGCTTTGACTCAAAGCCCAGACTTAGATCCCATTTAAAATCTATGGACTGATCCCCTTACATAGTGAGCTGTTTACAGACACTCCCCTTTCAATTTTGACCTAGCAGGGACAAACCTGTGTGGACTAATGGGTGTATCCTGCAGTGCAGATGTCTAAACCGACACAGATAAACCACAGCTGTATTCACCTCGAAACAATAGAGTTTTCTACAAAGTATTTAGACAGCTGAGTTTATTTATTTACATGACATTTATAAGAAGGTTTTTTATAATATTTTGGATTCTTAGCCAATGTTTCTTTGTGTTTAGTTCTGTCTGAAATCCAAACCTGCAGTAATGCACAATGCAAGGATGTACTGTACCCTTTCTGTCAATGGGGAACTGCAATAATGGATGCTTTATTAGACTCCCACTCTATGCTTTTATTTGTGCCTCCCTGTTGTTATCTATTACCATCAGTAAGGACTGTGGCCCTTAGCGTTATGAGACCATAACAGACTGAAGAGCCTCAGTATCAATACATCAACACAGCCATAATTAAACCGTAAAGTTTCCTTAATTACTGCTGTTGAAAAGGGGTGTATGTGACTCAGTTTGAAGAGAGAAGAAGAAATGGTTAGATAATGTAGAGCTGACATCCTCTTACTAATTTTGGGCATGACTGCTGCTGTACTGGTGGCTTTCGTATATCTTATCATTCCAGAGTCTGTCTCTTGTTTTCTGTGTTTGTGTGTGAGCAAGTGTGTGTGTGTGTGTGTGTGAGCAAGTGTGTGTGTGTGTGTGTGTGAGCAAGTGTGTAAGTGTGTGTGTGTGTGTGTGTGTGTGCGTGTGTGTGTGCGGGTGAGCAAGTGTGTGTGTGTGTGTGTGTGTGCATCACACACAAAGCAAAGCCCACACACAGTCCTGACTTGTTATGGTAAAGCTCAGTTATATGATTTGTCTTTCTGCTGGAAGTGGCTCCAGTTAATCACACCGCCATTTGCTCCATAAACACAACTATAATCCCACTTGATGTAAACCTTTAGATCCAATTTCATTACACTACTGTACCTGGATGTTCAAAGCCAGTGTATCATTGATACTTAAGACAAATCCTGTTACATAACTTCACTGTTATGGCTTGTGATTTAAAAGGAGTGAAATATTTCAAAGAGTGAACTTCACAGTAAAAGAGTATGTCATATATAAATATGTTATGTACAAATATGCAGGTTTAATTCTTCTTTTCTTCCATGTTTATGACCAAAAAGGGGCATAAAAATCTCAGACCTGACCTTATGGCACACTACTTTGGCAATGACTATAATATCTCAACAACTATAGGATGAATTACATTAAATTCAGTATTGACACTGATCAGACATTCATGGTACTTAGAAGACAAAATCAGGTGACTTTGGTAATTCTTTGACTTTCCATCACCAGCTGTACAAAGATTTTACTTATCCAAAGAAATATCTCAGTCAATATTGCAGAGATTAATATTCCCTGCAAGGTTTATCAGGTTTTACGTAGTTTGGATTCAGAGTCATAAACAGATGTAAACTTAAGACATTTGTTTGCATGCTGGTTGAACTTTCACAGCAATTACCCACATGATCAGAGGTTTTATCACAATCAGAGCAGCTTCCAACAGAGACCACCAACAGGAAGACAGAGAGCAGGGTTGCATTTTTCAAATGGTAGTGATGCTGCATATCACAATGACTTTTGAGCGGCTTCAAACACTTCCTAATTTTATTTTGCAGTAGATAGATCGTCACATGGAGAAGTATGAAATGAGACTTGACTGGAGATAAAACAGTTACATGGTGATTATAACAAATGTAGACAGCAGTGAAGTAAACTTTTGTTTAGCAATTTTTTTTAAATGTTATGATTAGTCAGAGGTCAAGGTGCTTTCGACATCCTGCATTTTCATTCCTTGAGTGTGACCTTCCAATGTTTCTACTAACTTGTTTGTTCTCCATCTCCAAAAGTGTCCTCTGTAATAAGCAATGCAGTTTGGTTGTGGAAAAATCCAGCAGGCTTTGGCAGAGCTTAAAGGGCAATTAGCAAGGCAATGAAATAAACCAGCAGAGTCTCCTGTTTGACAAGGGAGGGATTTATTAGGTGTTTTAACAACTGGTAGCTTTGTGCAAAACCTCTTCAATCCCAAAGCACTTTTTCTTAGATCTGATTCACATGACTGTGTATTTACACCGGGTGTCTGAGGGACACTTTAGTGCACTTCATGCAGCTACAACACCATGTGTTGTTCTTACTCATGTTTCTGAATAAATTTCTGCCCTATATATGTTTATTTTGCTGTTGTGTGCGTCGCAGCTGGATCGCCTCCAGGAAACACTGAAATGTGATCACAACATGATCCTGAGACACCATCATGTCTTGTGTGGATTATTAGGTAGCAGTGTGAGTCAAATTAGATTTTTGTATCAGAGTTGTCTCCTAATGCATCCTGGCATGATTGGATAATAAAAGTCACAATGAAACGACAGCCTCAGACAGCCAGCGTGGATTGAAGTGGCTAGTTCTCTCCTCTCTTTCTGTCTGCCTGGCTGGGAAGGTGTCTAAGTAATGATCTAATCCTAATCTAATTAGACCTAATCGAGGTTGAAGTGATGTAATCCCACGATGTTAATGTGCAGTGATTGGATTTCTTAGAATAACGACAAGGAGACTTTGGACTTTCCAGCACCAGCATCAGAGGCTGTTTCCAAAGGCTTGCTAGTCAAAAGATTTTTCCTTACTTATAAAAAAAAATAGAAATATAGCAATAAAATAAGAATATTTAGATAATGTCTTTATTTGTTTTCAATTTGTAAAGGATGAGGAGGCCTTGGTGCTATTGCTTATTAAGACCAGGATGTTTTAATGTAAATTTACTTCAGAAAATATTGTGGTTGTATTGAAATACTATTTCTTTTTTTTTGACAACCAATCGCAGCTTTCAAAAACAGGTGATAGAAACAGGGTCCATCACACCTCCTCACCAAGGTTAAAGTTTCATTTTCTTGCTCAGAGTTGTTTTGTTAATTTTCCCAATTTGACTCATGAATGAGGACCCCATGCCATATTTTTTTAAGCTTGAACCCCTGACAGTATTCTGAGAATCCCTGTGAATATGTTCCCAGGGGCACTTCTGTGTTGTTGACATCAGGAAAAAAAAATTTGCAATAGAAGCAACAGTTTGCTGAGTTTGTTTTTTTTTTTTTCTTAGTCTGAGAAAACTGTGGGAAATGGGAACAAAAACCCTGGTGGTTTAAATTTGGTAGTATTTATTTTCTCATCTGAGGAGCCTCCCTCCAGTGCTGGTGAGCATTGTGTGGTTTGTGTTTGCAGAAATGAAGTGAATCTTTTATAATCAATATCAACAAAATACTATAATCACATTATAAACTCCATGTGCAGTTGATCCTTTTCTTGCAGGTCAGATCTCAGTTGGATAGCGGACGACACGCTCACGGCCAACAATGCTCGCCAAAAAGGATGCAGACCGACAGCAGGACGATCAGGAATATTTAACTTCCTGTGCTCCCCTGGAACTGAACCATAGACACACACACAGAAACGCACACACCCTGGCTATGGATTACACTGACAAAATCGTACACTGTGCTTCACACACACACAGAGTGGTGGAACACACACATATGAATATGCATATATGTACAAGGACTCACACATAGAGCCTGTTGCCAAAGCTGCACAGTCAGCTGGTGCGATGCCATATGTTGCAGTGTTGGCAGCAACAAAAGTGCTCAGCTTTGGTGCTACAAATCACCAAGAAACTACAGACACACTCGGGAAATACTCGTCTTGTCTCAACAACAGGGGGGCACCAATGAGTTTATATACAGACACACAGTATAAAGTTGTTTTTCTGGGCTCTGGGAAAGTTTTACAACTGTTCAAATTAATGGATTAAATACATAATACAAGGAGCAATAATTGACATTGTTTACTTTTTAAGCTGACCTAATGAAAATTTAGCAGACTTTCTTTTATCACTGTGGTCCATTAGAAAGATGCTTTCTTGGTCAGAGGATTTTTCATTGCAGTACCGCAGTTGTCCACTAAAACAAATTGGCAGGAAAGCTGATTGGATTCCACTGCATCCACTTCGCTTAATGAATCCACAGTTACCATCTTCGTGTCTCATCTTTCGTGCTTTGTTTCTAAAATTCTAGGAATCACGATGCTTGCACTTATGTTTCACAGTTAGCATGCTACCCATGTTAGCTAACCTCTTGTGGCAACACAGTACATAGAGTCTGTATGAAATCCACTGTAAATAAGTTAACTGTTTTTAAAATACTCAAAGTGAATTCTAGATAAATAAAACCATGAGGAGTTTTGTGAACACAATGGAGATCCCATTGTTTTCTAAAGCAATATGGTGACATCTGGTTGAGTGAAATACATTCACAGAATTATTTGGAAATGAGCAGTTGTTCTCACTGTTAGTTAATCCAGCTGATGTAGCTGTGCTGCAGTACTGGAGGATAAGACGTACTTGAAAATACATTTAAAAAACAAAACAAAACAAACAAATAGGAACCCTGAAGTCCCATTCTGGTTGCAAATAGGTTAAATAAAAATAAAAAGTCTTTTGGTACTTTGGGGCCTCCATAATTTTATTACAGAATGATGACAAAACCTGAAAAAAGAGAAGATTCAAATAAATCCAAGATGTTAATTTAAACATACACACTGAACTGAAATACTGTCACAAGGTGTTGTTGAAAATTCTCCTCACTGAGCTTGTAAAGCCAGATGGGGTCGCCTGCTTGCCTGGGTAACATATGGATCTGTCAAGTAAATCTATACAGAGGCCATAGGAAGCTTAACACCCTGAGCTGAGGACTGTTTGACTTTCAACTCCCAGAATACCACCAACGCCCCAAATACCATCTGCAGCCTGAGTGGGGCTCCTTTAGTTTGAATGTTGATGTCAGGGTTTACACGGGCTTCTTGGGGGTTCATCTGCACTCAGTCTGAAACATCTGCAGGTTCTGTCTGTGTTTGTTCAGTGTATGGCAGCTGGAGGGCTTCACATCTTGCACTCACAAAACCTGGAGAAGCAACAGAATTTGCTGCTGGTGTGATGCAGCCCAGCGTACGTGTCTCTTGACATGCTTCACCTTCTAATGTTCTCCATGTTTACTATCTTTTGTAAATCTTGCAATAGTTCAACTCTTATTATGAGAGTTAGATGAGAAAGTACAGCAGATAAACGATGCAGTTGGCTTCGTTAAACATTAAGAGTGGAAGCAGGTGAAAAAACAGCTAGTCTGAATGTCCCAAAAAACATTTGTATTAACATGATGTAACTTGTTTTTAATTTTGTAATGTACAAAATAAAGGAATCCATCGTTTCAGGCCAAAAATGAATGTTTTATTTTTAAGTTTAACACAAAATACAATTGTTAGTATCAATGGAATGGCACTTAGTACATGGAGAATTTATGTACTGTCCCATTTCCATAAAACCCCACACAAGTGGTCAGGGCCACGATCCAAAAGCAGATCAAGGGTCTCATTTACAGTCAGTCGCCTGGCAAGTGTGCCACCAAAGAATGACGTGTGAGCAAGATAGAGAAGTCTTATTTATAGACCAAAGCTCCCAGAACTGACCAGTGTAGAGTTGAGTCATGTTGGGATTGGACACAGTGCTGTGTTTGTTCTCAAAATCAATATGTATGTTTTTTGTGGTTCAACTCCCTGGTTTTGAATAGTAAAAGAGTGTTTATAGAGCAGTTAAGCAAGTTATAATCTCAGCCTGTTACTGGACATAAATTTTTTATTTGAGTTCCGGTTTTCAGTCTCAATCAACATAAAACTAGTTTTTCCTTTTTGCTTTGTTTGACAGAAGTTAGTAGCTTTTCATACCAAAACTGAATCTCCATGGTCAGAATTTGTCACTTATGTTGAGCCCAAACAGCAGCTTTAGCAATGGAAGGCTGCGTTATGTCAATGAGCCAATGTGTCCTTGATAATCAGAGTCACACTTCACTCCAAGTGCTTTCAAATACACCTGAAGCCAATAAGTGATGGGTATTTTTAATGATAAGGAGGCAAATTATCTGTATCTGGATTTTAAGTGTAAGGGATGTCACACAAAAGCCTGTTGCACTGTGATAAAAGCAGTTTTATTGCAGGCAAAAGTCTACTGACACTTGGTTGCCAGTTCTCTGATGCTTGGTGTGTGCGTCTGTATCTGTCCGCTTGCGTCTCTTCATCACTTCTTCCCTCACTCTCTTTCCATTTACTGCCTTGACACTTGCATCGTGTGACTCTCAGATGCCTCCACCCGAGTAGCTAAGGACAGACAAACATTATGTAATCTCTCTGTGCAAACAACAGTCCACTAGAGGTGAGCAGTCGCCTGGGCCACACGACATGCACACACGCGAACAGATACATACAGCAGAGTGTGTACATAGTTCAAAAAGGAGGAAAGCCATCTGAGAAATGTTCACATGTTGCTATATTTAGCAATAATGAAACTCTAGCGCTGTGTTCGATACATGAGCTGAAACTTTACAATCTCTTTAGCCTGTCTGTTCCCATCTATCTGCCTCTTTGTGATTGAAAAGTTCAAACCTGAACCTCAGACTGAAGAAAAATAATATTTAGACATGCAAGTATTGCGATATGAGATGCTGTGCAGATTGTAGATATTTAGGGAAGAGGATTGCTGTTTTTAATGCAAAGCCCTGCAATATCTTTACTTTGAGTCGTATGATGAAGCACAGCCTTTGAATTTCACACCAACTTTTTGATGTGTGACACCAACTATTGGACAGACATACAAACAGAGTGTCTGACTGTTCTCAGTGTGCTTCATGCTTTTTGGCAGAATTATTGGGTCGATTTCAGTTCAGGCAGTAAGACAAGCTCACCGTCTGTAAACTCTCTGTGATCAGACGATACATTTGGCACATCTTCTTCTGTACTGAATACACTAAGACACATTCAGGACAGTGCGTATCTGTTTATGTATATCCTGCACATTTTGCACAGCCAAAGTGTACATGAGTGTGTGTGTTTGTGTGTGTTTGTCTAGAGGGCAAAACTCCAGCCCTGTGTGCTGAGTACAAAGGCCTGAGGCAAAGCTCAGTGGGTCTTTGTTTCTCTGTTTTTGATCTGCAGGCATTAAAATGCGTTTGTGTGTCTATGTGTGCTCAGGTCTGTCAGTGTCTGTATATGTGTGTGTCTTTCAGGGTGGGTAATTCCAAAGGATATGTGTAATTACGCATTGTCAGCTCTATAATGCAAGTTAACACCTCATTACAAGATAAAACACAGACACACCAAGACAAATGTGTGACAGGAGGCAGACACACACATGAAGAGAAGGCAGCTAAGAGGATGTAAAACATATAAAGCAGGCTTCTTTTGGTTTCATGCAAAAAAAGTACACAACACTGTGATCTTTGAAAAGACTCATGGTTAAGGGGTTCAGTAGTAAACAGAGACTGACTTGAAACACAAACAGAGGAGATGTGTGAAGACAAAAATTAAGAAAATGAAAGAAGTTAAATGAGTCAAAGTCTGCATATCAGTCTTAACATGGGGTTATTGCCAGCTAGTTTCCTAATAATCAGTTTTTACTTAGAAAAATGTTCCCTTAAATACGAGTGTTCAGAACTAAAAATAAGCCATTTTCCTAAACCGCTGAGGGGAATTTTTCTTCACAATAACCCCTGCAAAGCTGAAGTCAGGGCAAAGGGACTTGAGCTGTTTATTCATGTTTTAACTTTAACTTTTAGAACAAAGTTGACAAGTAACGCAACATGTTCAATAGTAATGTTCTGTTCTCACTGCAGTGATGAAGTTTCCGCTGCATGTGTCAGCGACACCAGCAAATATGGTTACAGGAGAGGCAAAGTGGAAACCCACAGAGGTCAATCAAACCACTTGGTGTCATGTCAACAAAAGAGACAATCCAATAAGCAGATCAGCTTGCAGGTTTTATTACAAAAAACAAACACACATAAAAGAACAGTTATCACATAAAGATACAGTTTACATATGAGACACACAACAAAAAGACGTGTTATGTGCATCAGCATACCTAAACTGGAAACCTGTTCCATGGAAATGGGTCACATTCACATGCACACACATGCACACACATGCACACACATGCACACACTCGTACACACACGTACACACACGTACACACACGTACACACACGTACACACATATACATGGTGTCTTTTCATGTGGGTCTGGAAAGCTGTGTGCATGTGTGTGTTGGGGCAATATAGCTGATTGTATTTCCTCTTCAGCAGCTGATACTGTAGCTGCTGTGACCACTTGCACCTGTCATTAGATGTCATGCCTCACACACACACACACACACACACACACAGACACACACACTTTAACTTTAATGCAGACAGGCAAGTCTTTATGACTAACTTGGATGACTGAATGAGCACAAAAAGCCTCTGTCTCATGGGCTTATTTAAGAGTCCCAGAGTGAGGAGAATCACATTACGACATGTCAACAGAAAGTCTTTTGAGGGAAAGTTGGGCAAGATTTGCACAGATATGGATGTTTCTTTTATGCCCACTTGATTAAGAGCATGCAGTCCACAGCCTGTCAGTTCATCTGGCTACCTGACAAATCAGTGTTTCCATTATGGATTGTCAGTGAGAGCCTGTGCTAATATGAAAACTTAGCAGTGCTGCAGTTGGCACTGTTTAAAGGAAGGATTAGATTAACATCCAGTCTAATAAACTGCGTCTATACTGCTTTGTTTCAGAACAAGAGCTCCTGTAAGTGGCATCAGCAGTCACTGATAATGTAAGAAAGAGTTTCTTTTCATTTACAACAAATCAACAGTTGTTATCACCAAATATTATTTAGCTAATTGTGCCCCTACATATCTGTTAAGCACATGATCATTTATTTCTTATCCCCATCTTTCTGACGGCCTGTCTTTTGTGATCACTCAGCCACCCACAAACACACATTCACTAGCAGCAGATTCAAACAATGCGATATCCAATGTCATTCTTTTACTCACAAAAAATATACAACAGCTTGTGAATAAATATTTACAGAGATGAGCTGACATTCATGTGAGTCTCACAGAGGTAGAAAATAGAATCAGTTCTTCTGGTGAAAGGCTACACTTCTAAAAACTAACTCTGATTTTCAACAAAGATTCAGTTTTGTCTCAGTTTACTCAGACAGACACACAAATATAAAATAAAATAACAGGTTTTTTTGAGTGTAGACTTGTGTTTCAGTGCTCTGTGATCCAATGTCCACATGGATTAACAACCATGATACAATACACACATGAAAACAAGCATTTGTTCCTTTTGGAGAACCAGATAAGTTATTACATTTGAAATTTAAAAAAAAAAACAAGAAAAAACAATAACAGTATTTTCCAAATTGTACTTCATCATAGTTTTATAATACATTAAATTACACATATTTGACATTATGTTTCAAGCTTTAAAATGCATAAATTGCCGATAATCCTATCACAAGTGCACAAAACTTACACAAAGACAGACACATGCACATAACCAGATCATACTTACAGGACAAAACTGCCACTTAACATCATTTTTGGGTGTTATTTTTCAGACAATTTTAACAGTTCTCTGTGCATATAAGATATATTTTGGGGGTTATTTTCAAAAAGTTATTAGTCCACCATGAGCATTTTTGATAGGATTTTTTAAGGTAGTCTTCATAGATAAACTGGGCAACTTTATTAATTTTCACTTTGAATCTGGAATAGACAATAGTTATGGAAACAGATCCCACTACATGAAAATAATCTCCTCAGCTCAGTCAGACAGATAAGCATGTTTTAACAGTGATCAAGTTGAAGCAGACAGGGGGGTGGGTTGCTGCTAAGAGAGAGAAGAGAAAGTTCCAGCAAATACATGACGACAGACAGAAAACACGGGGAAAGAAATAACAGTTAGGATAGTCACAAGTTTGGGTCTCACCTGTTATCTGATATAAAGACATACAGTAAATGATTGTAGATCAGCTGTGAGGTTTAACAGGAAGGAATGAAAAACAGGCTGATTTCTGATTGTTGTTTTTATTATTATTATTATTATTATTATTATTATTATTATTATTATTATATTTTCCTGACACTTAAAGCCTTTTAATACCACATCTAAATTGTAACCAAAACAGTGCAGTTGCAAAAAATAAAGCCTTCAGAATTTCTTTAAACCCACT
>JAPZDV010000006.1:14713420-14731703 GCA_029814665.1 Acanthurus lineatus
TGTTTATCCCCCAAGATGTTAATATTGACTTTGACTTTATCTTTCAGTCATAATTATTTAATGCTTGTAAGTCTTGATGCCAGGAGATGATAATCAAATATAACAATGCAGCATTACAAATGCTCTTTTTGAGCAATACATAGTTCAGCAGTTGGTTCCATAATATCAACACTTTAACTGCAGCTGTAAGGAAGCATTTTGATTTGCATCTCCAAAATCTTGACAGTTTGAACCAACAACCCTTCTGCAAAATTAAAATTAGCAAGTTTCTGAGTTTCTTATATGACTGCTTTCAAAGAAGAGCATTTTGGAATGCGTGAGCATGCATCACATTTTAATATATTTTGCTACACCTGTCATTGAAACTTATACATACATGACACATTGGACAGCAGACTTGTCTTTAATTTACTCCTATCTGTCCTGTGTTTCAGTAGCAAGTAATTCATATGCAGTCCATTTCAAATAACACAACATTCCTGTAAAAGGCCTGTTTAAAGCATCAATTTGATGAAGCTTGTAATGTTTGGTTTCACTTTGTTTCTGCAGTTCTTCCGTTTCTTGTGTGATTTTTATTTTTAGGTTGTATTTTAATAACAATATGTTGTTCTGAGTGATGGACCAATAATTCAGCCATTTTGTGCCTTTTTAAGTTGCTTTAAAATACCTTGAAAATAAATGAAAGTCTTTAGTTGGACCTTTTTTAAAGCTGAAATATACTGCTTTTTGTATCTGCTTTTGTGTCCATTTTGTGAAACTGCAGCAGCAAAAACGAACACCAATGACAAATAAGACTCAATAAGACTGATCTATTACACCTAGCTTAACATCAGCTATTAGCATCACATGCTATAGCCTTAAAAAAAGACCAAAAAGTTGTAATTTTTGACCAAAAACAAACATTCAAGCTTCATCAATACTTCTGTGCACACAATGTAATGTCTGTTATCCTTAACGCTCAAGCAATGGAAGCCAAGTTTTTCTTTAAGCTGCCATTAGCAGAACTGTTAGCCTGCCAGTTCATCTGAGAACCAGGAGCTACTTCTAAAACCCGCTCACAGCATGAAGCCGGAGGAGCCAGAGTTAGTGAGCTGTCTTGAATGGAGCTCTCTGAACTGCCCTTCCACTCCAACCTCTGCTGACTGTCCAGTCCGGAAACTCCTGTCAGGTCTGAGTTCCCGTTCGTCCTACCTGGCTTTGAGTAACAGTCTCTTTCCCTGCACCAACTCAATCCTCTTCTCCCTCCCAAGCTCCCCCTCTTCCCCCTCAGGCAGAGTATTTCCTGAAAGGCGTGTCTGAAGTCGGGGCTGCGGCAGTAGATGAGCGGGTTGAAGGCTGAGTTGGTGTATCCCAGCCAGTTGAGGAGTCTGAAGAGCAACGTAATGTCCCCCAGATTGAGGAAGGTCATGAGGATGTTGAGGATGAAGAAAGGTAGCCAACACAATGTGAAGGTCCCCATGATGATCCCTAAAGTTTTCACTGCCTTGTGCTCCTTAAGACAGAACTTCAGACGCTTTGTGGCAGAGTGTTTTCCTTCCCCTTTTTCTGTTCTCGATTTGCTCTCCACTTGCTCTCTTGAAGTGTCTGTATCTCCTGTTTTCTGCATGTTTACTCTGTCCTCCCCTGCTTGCTCTACACCATCAGTTCCTGCCCTGAGTTTATTCATTGCAGGACTATCACTGGGATAAGTCAGCTGTGCAGTGTAATGCAAGTTATAAAAATGCCTCTCCCTCCCTCTGATCTTCTCCAGCTGTTTCTGAGCCTCTTGGAAAACCCGAGTGTACAGAAAAATCATCACCACCAGTGGGATGTAGAACGAGACAATGGAGGAAGACACCGCATACGCTGCATTGGTGTTGAAATCACAGCAGTACTGGTCCTCTAAGCACCGGAGAGCTTTATCTTCTCTTGACACCCACAACTTCAGATGGATGGGCAGGAAAGAGATGAGGGAGGCCACCACCCAAACCCCAAGGACCACTGCAAAGGCTCGACCTCTGGTCAGCAGCAGGAAACAAGAGAAGGCATACAGGTTATCAGGTTTTGTGCTGATATATACGTAGTAAGAATCCCTGTTTAATAAAACTCTCTAAGTTTCTAAACATGGATAAGTACTTTCCTTCTACTCCAACTTAAACAGACCAAATTGACCTTCTCCAAGGTCCCACCCTGGAGATGCAGGAAGGTCAACAAACACAGCTTTGTCTGCTCCAAGGTAAGGAATTACTTTTGTAAGCTGTAAAATAATGTGATGCTGTTGTTAGCAGATGTTAGCTGATTAACCTAAATTATTGTTAGGCATGCTATTGACATTAGGCCCTATGGTTTAAAAGCTATCAGTGGTGCTAACTAACACGGCCAGCTGTCTGCTCTGTCTGAAATCGCTTTTTTTGACAATATTTCTCCAGGGATTTCAGTCAGAGACAGTGGAAGAGACTCCAACAGCTTGTCAGACTTAGCAACAGTAACTAAAGGGGTGGGGCTTAGGAAAAGATCAATTGCATTGTCATACTTGGTGAGAAGTGTTGGGTAGCGGAGTGGCGAGGTGATTGCGAGGTAGCGGTCCAAAGCAATCACACACAGGGTTTCAATGCTGGCTGTCACACACAGCACATCAGTTGCTGTCCAGAATTCACACATGAAGTTTCCGAACTGCCAGACTCCCAGCAGGATGTAGCTGGAGCCAAAGGGGACCACAACCAAACCCATGATGAGGTCAGCAATGGCCAGAGAGGCGATGAAGAGGTTGGTGACAGTCTGGAGCCGCTGGAACCGCAGGAGAGCTGTAATCACCAGCACGTTACCTGGACAGAATAAAATATAATGTAACACTTTCATAGAAATATTTTAGTTTTAAATCTTCAACAAACCACCAACTAATAAAAATAACTGAATGTTTCAAACTTACCAAAAACTATAGCCAAAACTAGGATGGCCATTGCAATGCCAAGCAGCACCAGCTCTGCATCACTGTATTCCAAAGACTTTGTTGACCAATCAGAGACCAGGGAGAAGTTGCTGTGCTCGGATTGGTTAGCCAGTACTGAGGCAGCACTCACAAGTTCCATGATCTGAAGTCAAAACAAACAGGGCAACAAAACTTTGTTCATAATGGATTGGGAGAGCTCAACAGAGGCTTAAAGTCTTTCAGACAGAGAAAATTAACAACAGCAGCAGGTGTTTCTGTTGTTTTTAATGAATTCTTGCACATATTTGCCTGAGGCTTGAGACACTGACTACTGTGCCACAGGTTACTCTTCCAAATAACTGACAAGATGAGTTTTTTCTGAACATGCAGTTGAAGCATTTCAGAGTATCAGAGTAATTAAAAGTGTAATAAAAGTGAATGTGATTTAGATTTGAAAAGAGTTACTATTTGAATATTAATTCTTCCTGCAAAAAAACATATCAAATTGCTTTCAAACTGGAGCAACATGTGCAAATGGAAAAAAAATGTTTCAAACAAACAACAGACCCCAAATTCAAGATATTTTTCCTCTTACCAGTAGTACCATTTATCTATTTAGATTGTTTTTTATTTGAATGGCAAAGTTTTAAAAAAATTAATCATGAAGATGTGTCAGATATACTTGCACTAGATGGCACCTGGCTTGTTGTGCTCGAATCTTTAGAAAAATACCTTTTAAAAAAACGCTGTATGTGGTATGTGGTGCAAAGAGCTGCAGCAGCAGTGGCAGAGCATGACTAAGCAGGGCATAAACTGTCTTGCTGCACCTTATTGCTACAAAAGTGTTTGACATGAGCTGCATCGAGAAGAGGATATACATTAGATGTGAAAGTAGCTGAAGATATTTTTGTTGTTACTGTACGCAATGTGCATTGAAAATAAGATATTGGAATTTTAATGCACTGAGTGACAGCAGACACCTGATGATCCGATGGCACAGTACGTGTGAAGTCATATTTAAAGGTCATCCTACTGTTGCTACTTATTGTCTGAGCTGCACTTGACATTTTTGCTTCACAGGCTGAGGTGCATCGACTTCTGTTTTGCTCTTATATGTGCTGTCAAAGAAGGACAGCATGTATGGTTTATGTATTTTAATACACCTCTGACCAATTCCAGAGGTTGTTTGGTTAACTGGATCTTCTGTGAGCATGTGCACATGGATTAATATGTATGTTGGCGTCACTCCAACACAATCCAAAAACACTCGCAGCACATGTTAGTGCCAGCTGTGAAGAGAGATGCATTGATTCACAAGTGTTTACTCAGGTTTGCCATGGTCAATGAGCAAAGTGTTGAATATTGGGAAGCATTTCAAAATGCCAGGGTGGACCATAACAAGGTTATTTATTCATGACAATCATTTCACAGGTGGAATAAATTGCTGTCAGAAGTAAACAAAGACTTGCAGTGTAACTACATTACTGAAGCATTTCAGCACATTAATTACAAGGTTACTATGTCGTCAGCAAATGTCCCCGACTGAACACATTTATGTTAGGAGACTAAAGTGGTGCCACAGTGTGGGGAAAAATGATGGATCTGCTGCAAAGTTAACTGCAGACTCATTGTAAAAATCAATCTTTCATTACTGATGCTTTGGAGGTTTTTTCACTTGTGGTGACTGATGTACAGCTTAGTCTGCCCCCGCCAGATATCAATGCATCAAACACATATGCTAAAGATATATAGAAACAAAAAAATATGATTTAATCTTTGATTCATTCATAAAAGATTATCAAACATCATTATTTATTGAGGCTTAAAGCTTGATCCCGCCACTGTTTACACTGATGAGGCTTTAATGGTGCAGTGTGACCGTTCACTCCCCGCCACTGATCAGATCAATAATCTGGGCGGCTACCTGTGCTAATACACTACCAGGCTTGTGAAAACAGGCTGTTCTGTCTCTGTTCCCCCCCTGAATGAGCTGTTTAAACAGCTTCACACACACACATAGACACACACATAGACACACACACAAAGAAACCTGACGCACACGCCGAGGCCAATAATCAAACACAAAAGATTTACTGAGACATAAATATCCCAATATTTAGACAGAGATAGCTTAGTGGTGGTAATCATACTGAACATTCAAACACACAAAAAATGCACAGAATAGTGCATGCACAAACACACAGGCACACGTGCTAACACAAACATACAGACACACACACAATAGCCAGCTTTGGCAGCACTTTGTAGAATAAACTGATTACAGGAGACAAAACTGTGAGGGAAGAAGACGTTTTAGTTGTGAAAGCACACATACTTGAATAGCAAGCGAGTCGTTAAACATTTTAACGTCCTTATAAAATAAACTGTATATATTAAAGATGAAAGCCAGTTTGGATTCACTAAATCTTAGGAACACCCTCACAATGGAAGAATCTGACTTGTTTCTGCTCAATTCATTTTAAGAGGTTTTATTCTAATGGCAGCTGTCAGAATAAAAATTAAAAAAAAAAGGGGTGAAGGTTTTTTTATATGCCACAGTTTCAACACACATTGAGTAATTTTAGTTGCAAAACTGACTCTGATCATAAGGGAAAAGCCTCATATTTGGCATAATTCCTCAGATAAAACTTCAGTCAACAAAGACATTTTTTAGCTCAATACTTAAATAAAATTGACAGAAATTTTTGACCTTTTACCTTGTAAAGACTTTATGATATGGTTTAGTAACTCAACAAAAACTTGCAGATTTAGGTGAAACAGAACTGATCCCTAACTATTAAATTTCACACTAATATCCTTTCATTTCTCTAGTAAATCTGAAATGTATAAACCAGTTGACACTTGTGTGAAATTGGCTCCCAAAATAGAAAGCAATATATACACACGTCTGCACTGGAAAACAGTTTATGCATGAAGCATGTGCATGTTTACCGGACTTAAAATTGCAGATAGCTTTCCTACCTGCGGGCTCTGTGCTCTGCCTTACACTCCAGTGATTTGATAATCCAGACGTTTTTACATCCACAGCACAAAGTATCATTATCATGTGTGTGTCAGCAGCTCTTTGGTGTCTCTTCTTCTCCTGCCCAGTTATAAATGTTTGGTTTTGTGTGTGACACACACCTTCTTGCTTTCTCCCTCCAGCGCACGCCCGTGTATAAACACACTCTTTCAGCCCTCGACCACACTTGCCCTTTTGAAGCAGCTGAGCGTATTGCACTTTTTATAGGCAAGCCCTCATGACATCACAGCAGGACAGTAGCCTATCAGAGGGAAAGGAATTGCTCTTAGTGTATATCACATGTCTGCAGTGTACTGGCAGCTCCACAAAACCAGGTGCCCTCCGGGAAACATTAGTTTTTTTCAACTTTATTTATTCAGAGAACGCTCTACGAACTCTTTGCTCAACACCAGCCTACTTCACATTCACACATGAGAGCTGCTTTACAAAACCACAGACCTCTGTCTTTGGCTGCTTTTTGGCGACAAAGCAGAAGTTGAAAACATGACAACAACAATACTCAACCTGAAACAAAACAGCTGTGCACTTTTCTCAGATGCTTCACTAAGACCCTCAAATAAAAAGAGACCCATGATTTCTAATTGCACTCAAGATTAAAGCTACTAAAACAACTCATGTGCAGATGGTGTAAGGTGGTGGAAATAGCCAGTTAAGACAAAATGGGAAGTAAACAGTACACAAGTGCTAATTCATGGTGCATATTTACATCAGATTAGAGGAACTGTGGGGTAACATTTAGACTGCAGGGACAATGTGTTCAGTAATAAGAGTATTTTTATGCTTTTGTGTGATGTGGTTTGTAGATTAGACATTGCTCTTGCAAGTAGTAACCAACTGCCAACCCTATATTCACTTCAGCTTAAACTAAGTTAAGCTGACGTTACTTCACCACAGTGTTCAACAGTGCTTTTGTAGATTAATAACCCAGTTAACTTGATTTAAGTATTAATTGTTTGACTTGATATTTTAGGATGTGGTCAAAGTAACAAGCTTGTAAACCCAAACCTGCAAACTGCAGGCTCATTCACATTTAGCTGGATAATGACTTCTCAGAGTAAATGATTTACCATCATTTGGGATCAGATCTCTGGGGTCTTGTGTGTTGGTGCTATTTTATACCACTGAGGAGAGAATCTCAAACAAGCATTCAGCTAAAGAAATAAATAAGACACGCCACAGCATTCAGATGTCTGACTGTGCAGTCTGATGCATGTGCAGAGTTTGACACTTGAAAGCCTTTAAACTGGAGTATGTGGTTTGAGCAGGGTTTGGTAAACTGCAACTACTTTGGAAACCAACTCTGGTCCAGTGTACAAATTTAAAAAGCGCAATTGTCTACCTAATATTGCAAATAGTATTTGCAATTTATAAATTTCCATTTTTTGATAACAGGGAAGGAGTTTGTGTAATCTTACGAATTTTTAACAACATTTTTATGAAAGAAAACATATCAGACACAAATATTGTGCCAAGCAGTTTATTTGACATGTTTTAAAACTTATCTGGGGAGATTTTAAATGGTCAGAAATTTAGTACCACTAAGTTTAGAATTAGAAATATTCTGTGGTCCCTAGTGTTTTTTGGTATTACAAAACATTGTGACAGACAAGTGTAAGGCCGCAGAGTTAAATGGGCTGATGCCAACACTGCACTGATATCCTCTGGGTTTTTGGGCGGTTTTACTTGTGAAAGATGAGACTATCTTAATAATATTTCAATGCTATGATTACAGGACAGTCAGTTTAAAGCAGGTCATTCAAATGAAACCTGAGTCAACACTGTTCTTGCAATGACAGAGAAAACTAGAGGGAACCTCCTTCTGTCTGTCCTTGTAATGCTGAACCAGTCAAAGAGTGATCCAGCCTTCAGGGGTTCCACAAGGATCAGTTCTAGGTCCCCTGCTGGCTCCAAGCTATTCCTGTCCCTGGTGCAATCCTAAAGGGCAGTGAATAACTGTTCCTCCCTCTCTTTGAGCCATGTTCAAACCCCACACTCCAGCTAGTGTCACACGGACAACCCTTAGGTTGTTTGTCACTGTCAAGCTTCTGTCATTGACCCAAAGTGGTGAAATGAACTTCCCATGGAAGTTAAGGATATTGATGTTTATGGCACGAATTGTAAGTCACTACGCACAAAAGTGTATAAAATTAATGTGATTTAATACACAGAATGATTACACTGAAGTTCATAACTTATTGGTTTTAAATTTTTAACCACCAGTTGTTATTAATTACAAACCACATAATGTACCAGGCTGAATGCTGAGGTAAAACGGTTTCATGCATCATTGAACACAGTGTTCAGTCACCTTTGTGCTGATGCACAAACACAAACACAACAAAGTCCTCCCACACATGCACCAAATGCTTGACACCTCATTAATGTTCTTTGTTTTATGGCAATAGGTTTGGGGTTTTTTTGATGGCAACTCAGTTACATTTTGTACTTTCTTTAGCCATGGGAAACAGGAAACAGTTAAACCACAGAGAGAGCTATGCACTGTCTCACTTCTCTCCTTCTTTCAATTTCATTCTTCATCTCTTCTCCATTTTTATTCATCTCTCTCCTTTGGGGCTTGTTTGTCAAGGAGCCCAGAGCAACATCCATGTGGCCAAAGGGACTGATTAGTGATAAGGCTCCCATCATTGTGATTCATCTTCACTGCCCAAGTCAATTATGTTTTGACCACCCAGCTGATCTGCTGTCATTGCTCGGGCGGGGAAAAACTCTGTTCATGCTGCTGTCACCCAGCCTGCAAACAGTTTATTCAAAGGTCTTTTCACTTGAAGAGGAAACCACTGCAGTTACCACAAAGAGCAAAAAACATGAGGTGGCATTATTGGTAGTACAAGCAAAAATTCTTCTCTCTGCTTTAGATGTTCACTCTGGTTCATACTAGAGCAAATCTTCCTACTGGATGAAAGCACAGTGCAGTTGGTATGGTCATATCCTGCTGTCTGCTGGCCCCGACACATTCCTCTCTGCACCCTTTCCTGTCCTTGTCCAATCCCTTCCTCCACATCCTCCTCTCCCTGCCACACCTTCTAACTCCTATGTGTCCATCCCTTGTTAAAATAGCTCTGCTTCATATACACTGTAGACTTTTGTCTAGAATTTCTTCTTCTGCTCTTCCCAAAGTTGCACCTTATTTTATCTGCTGTCATTTGTTTTTAACACTGCATCATCTTTTGTCCATTAGACTGGCCCCCTGGTAGCAATTATGACTTTTGCATATAAAAAGGTTATGGACTGATTATATTCCACTGATTTGCAACACCAAATGTGATGCTGCTGCAGTTACACTTTGATCAAAATAAGGAATGTTTTTATTGAACATATGTCTTTCATACTGAGTATTTCTGTAAAAAATACATCCACAGAGAGGGCCTTAATTTGTTTTCCTTACCATATTAGTTCTTGTAATATGATATCAGTTCATAGCAAGTAAAGCGTGAATAATATTTTCATGTTTATGAAAGATCATTGTCTTGATTCGAGTTAAATTCTACTGAACACAATCCAAGCACCAATTATGCTTCTGTCAAAACAAATCAGCGGCGTATGAATGTAATTTCTTGGGGTCATGGTTTTTATGGTTATCCTTTTTTCTTTTTCTCATTGTCATGTTACTAAAACAAAAACAACAGGGCAATGTTATCTTTTGTAGTTGGTACCATAGCAACAGTGTTTCTACATTGCACTTAAGCATGACTTCAGCATTTAAAATAAATACCTCATGAGTTTCACTTGAAGGGATCATATGATATGAGCCAAGCTGCAGAATTTTTCCCAACAAAGTGTTTGATAATCAGTCAAAGAAAATTACTGTAAGATGCCTTTAAGGAAAAAGAAAAGGAAAGTTGCATAACACTTGTGCACATTAAGTTTGCCAGTCTGAGTCCATCTCAAGGTCTTTTTGGTGGATTTTCTCCTCTAATCTTTGCTGATACTTCCCTCTGAATCCAATATCAAGTAAAACTGAAATGCTTCAACACTCTGACGGAAATAACAGATTGCCTGCCTCTGTTTTCTCACCAAGTGCCTGGGCTAATCTATAATGCAGCAATGCTGCAGACTGTGTAGAAAGATTCACTCAGAACTTGTGCAGCTGAAGTGTGCTGATAAGAAGCACGATAAGATGTATTTTTCAGCTGCACCATCACAGCATATTTGACACATTGTGGACAGCCACATTTACATTACATTACATTACATTATACATGAGTTACTGTGTTAGTTAAAACAAGTATTTGGACTGTGCAAAGACATATTTCTGTGATGAACCTTCTCACTGGCAATGATCAGACTTCCAATAAAGGGATAAAACACTTTCCCAGTCTCAGCTGGCTTTTCGGTACAGTCACTTTTTCCCTCTGAGAGGCCCGCTCTGTACAGTATATCCTGTACATAAGAGTAATGTGCGTCTTGGCCACTGGGACCTCACTGTACTGTTTCCTGCTGCCATATCCTAACTAGATTTTAACCCCTTATCTTTCCTGAACAACAATTTAATAATTGGCTAAATGCCAAAGTGTTTCATAACTACCTGCTGATCAAATTAAGATCGGTGCAGTTTTCCAAATTTAGTTGCAATAATCACTGAGGTTTTGCAGTGTTTTTCTCACACATGTTCCCCCAAACTTCATTTGATGGGCCAAACAGCTCTGAATATATAGCAAAGTGTTTCAACTAAACACCAAAGCAGAAGGGAAACTGTGATGTTGTAATGTGATTTATGTTCCTTCAAGTAATCTAACAAAATATTGACAGACAGAATCAGAATCCCTCATAAAATCATGTTTTTCATTATCTGCCGTCACAGTCCCTCGCGCTCTCCTCATATATGTTTATGTACTTTTACAGCCCCGGCGTCACCTCTGCCTGACTGAGCCAGCTGTTTTGACAGATGTGATGATTGAAGGGGCCAAACGAGGTGGAGAGAAAAATTCAGCTTCAGAAACACAGAGTACATTTGATAGAGAAAATAAACCTTATTTGGATCACTTTTCTGTTGTTATGCAGGGTTCTCTTTCATTTACTCTTCATTGTTGACACGTAACTAAGTACATTTGCTCAAGTACTACACTTAGGTAGAATTTATGGGTACTTGTAAATAACTTGAACAAAACCATTATATGTCGCACTTAACCATATGTCAGAGATCAAGATTGTACTTTTTACCCCACCACATTTATTTGCAGCTCTAGTTCCTAGTTCCTTTATCATATAACAAATTGGCATGTAAATAACACTAGACCTTTTTTATGAAATGCAGTGTTTTATATAAGACTGTGGCTTGTAAGTCCACTGAGAGACCGAAGTTTTCAAATGGTTTAATTAAAAATTGTTTACTTTAAATTTTAATAGTCCAGGTGCTCTTTTTGCTGATAATGTTTCTATTGACTCAATCATCAGGGTTTAAGGTCAGTATTGTATGCTCCTGCAAACCACAGATTGTTTAAACTATAGACAAATATTTTTTTCTACATTTTTTTCCTTTGAAATTTTACATATTTATTGCAAAGGTTTGGATATGTTTAAGGTAAAAACCACTCAGTGCGCATTAAGAAAACATTACATTTTGGCTTATCATATCATGTTTTGCAGCAAGAAACTCTCCTAAAAAACAAGATTTTGGGTACAAAACAGCTGTAAAATGTTCAGTAAAGTTACGATGTTAAAACAGGTGGCATTAACAATGTTTGAACACTTCTGCTTGAAACCTTAATGCCATCAACATCATCTCCAGTCTCCTAGTAATAAAGTTCAGCTGATAGACCTACATTTGATCCAAACTACATTACTTTTATTTGAACTGTTTAAATGTTGATATGTTGCACTTGAATTAAAAAAAAAAAGCTTTAATTTAAGCAGGAGTTCTCACAATTTTTACAAAGAACTTAATGCTTCCTCTTCTTGGTCTTTGTGCTGACAGGTGAGGTGAGGTGAGGTGAAATGAAAGAAATGGGCCACTTGTCACAGATCAGGAATGAGGCATCTGAGCAGAAAGGTAAACACTCTCTGCCAGTCAGCACCTTTACTTCCTTCCTCTCCTTTTTCTCTCGCCATCATTGTCACTCTTGCTCTTCCTCTCTTTCCATCACTCTCTCAGTCTTTCATTTTCTTTCCTCTCTGTTGTTTTCTCTGTTTTTACTCATCACTCTCTGCTGTTTCATCTCCTCTCTCTTCATGTCCGTAACTCCCTGCCTGCCTCCTCTCTCATCACTCTGTTTGTTTCCTCTCTTTTGTTGTCTCCAACTTGTGTAACTCATGTACTCTGCCGCTCATCTTTCATCTGTCCCCATTTTCTCGCACACTCTGAGCTTTTAACCAAGTTTCTTTTTCCCACTTGAGTCATTTGTCATCCCCTTTGAAGCACCATTTGCAGACAAGCCTCAGCAGTTTTTACCTCTTCAGGAGCCGCAGATGCATCAAGTGTTGTTGAATTACATTGTTAATCATTTAAAAGCTTTGAAAGTGTCTGTTTAAACCCAAGACAAATTCATTAATGAACCCTTTTTTAAATAATAGCCTGAAGCTTCATAGATTTTTTAAACAGTATTTTTTTTTGTAATAAAAATAGTTGATGTTAATGTCTGGAAGAATTTCAGGTAAGGACATTCACATATGTACATCATACACAATGACATATCACTCATCATGTCCATTTCCTGCTGAAAGTAGCCCCTGGAAACTCAACACAGTCATGTTAACATCAAAGAAGGATTAAAGCAGTTCCATGAAGTTGGGAGACTCACAAGAGACAGATTACAACAGGAAGAGGAGATTTCCTGGTTTTTTGTCCTCTAGCATGAGTCAGGCTGCACATCCTATATATTTCTAATAATGCACCACAAAATGTTACAATATTTTTTTATTTCTTACTAGCTTCTTCCAAGTTATTATTTACTCCTTTTTGACACAATTGCTTTTACAGTTTAAGTTGGATTCAACATATACACTCATAATGGTTTGGATGCAAGCATTAGCACGGAGCACTTGAAGCAATTTGATGTCTGCATATCTTCTTTTCAGTTCAAACCGAGGTCACTTTCTGCTGGAAATGGGACAGATGTGTCATTTACAGTACTGTTCTACAATTTAACTGGACCGTGAAGGTTCAGAGGATTCCTGTCTGTCCAAACACAGCTGCTCCGACTTCTCTGGATATGAACCAAAGCTGTAAAAAAAACTGGCTCCACACCCAAGTTTAAACGACCTAAGGAAGAAGCAGCATTTTAAAGGGATGGGTCAGTGCCACAATGCTGAGGTATTAGTACGTGTTTTGAATTATAAGAAAAACATCTCTCACCTGAATTGAATTATTTCTCTCTTGTGCTTTTACAAATGAAGAGTCATTGTTAATCAGAGTCAAAAAGGGCTGACAGAGACTATTTTTTGTCTTCAGTGTGAAAGATGACACTATCTGTGCAGTGGAATAACACAAAACAACACATGTGTAGGCTGAAAGATTGAGATAATAATCTGATATAATGAAAAACACACACTGAGAGAGAGCCCTGAGGTGATTTTACCATGACGTTTTGTGGGGTAGGGGGTTAAACTACAAAAATAAAACACTGCAGCAATGTCTACTCATGTGATATATTTTGGGACAGTGTCGAGAGTCATGTGTTGCAAAAATGGCTATCTGAAGATCTGAGGACATGAGGTGTGGTTTGTCTTTTTTTTAAAAAGAATAGACAGAAATATCTTTTGATTAATCAGATACACTTTAAACTCCTGTAGCACTAAATCTTAGGTTTTAGGGGGCATGTTCTGTGACCTTTGGCCCCCAGATTCTGATTTACTACGGTAAAGAAAATAATCTTGACATATAAAAAGCCCACCTATGGCCTTTTTAATTAGGGGGAGTGGAGGCAGATCAGTGAATATACTCTGACACACTTACACACACAATGACAGCGACCTCCCCTTCACCTTGACCCATTTCCTGACTAAAAAACCACACACACAGAACATTTGTCACTTGTACAAGTTACAAAGTTTTGGTCTCTAAATGGGAGGAGAATTTTTCGGTCTGACCTCAGTGTGGCTGTATGTGCTGACGGTCTCCACATTGTGATAAATACCTACGCAGACACACACTGACAATATCCAGTCGTATCGTAAAGAGAAGCTTGCGAGTTCGAATGTAGAAGTAGTTTCAAAATGTCAGCACTCCATGCTGTGCAACAAAAGACAACGCAACCTCTCACATTTTCTTGTCCTCTGGATTTTATCAATAAATCCTCCAAAACACCCAGGGCTGACATTCAAAATGATGGCACACAAAAAATATCAATATTAAATGCTTTGTTTTTTGTTGTACAGCAAAATAATGCAAATTGAAATATAAATGTCACCTCTGTGATTCTGATCATTCCCTTGTGATGACATGAAGGTCCATGGATCAAGCATTTAGACCAACATAACCAATTTCTGACTGATTGTGTCAAAGGCTAAACATATTCACAATGTGTTTAAAAACAATGTAAATATGAGAGCTTTCCCCTACACAGTACACAAACACAAGCAGAGTGGAGCAGAGAAGTGAAGTTTCTCCACTTGATGTTAACTCCTCAAGTACTAATAGTGCAATAAAAGCTGCACAACAAGAGCAACTGAACATGCATGATAAGAGACCTGTGTGACTCATCTCCATCTACCTTAAAACTTATCAATCACCCCTCAAATTAAAGCTGCTCCAAGTGCCTCTTTTACATTAAAAATGATTTAAATGTATTGTTAAAGGATCATTGTGATGAATAATCATAAGAGTTTGCCATATCCCTCAACTACACAGAGACTTTTAACACATTTTATGCCACTTGCCCAGCACCAAACAACATACAATCAAAGTCAGCAACTAGCTGAGTAACTCAGTTGAGCATTTAGCAGATAAAAAGAGACAGTGGGATATAACAAAGAGAAATAGTGGAGACCAAACCAGAGAAAAATAACACTGAACTTACATTCATCAGGAAGCTAGAAACTCCAAATAAATGTACAAATTGTAACTGCTGTGGAAGTAAGCAATTTCAAATGACAGTCAGCAGTTTTGTGTTTACAGCTTGTTTTCACTGCCCTCATTAGGTAAAGACAAGCATAACAAACAAAAAAATTAACAAAACCTTATTTAAATGGTTTATTATAAAGTATATTGTCACACATTAGTTATAATTACAATAAGCAAATAAAGCCATTGTGAAGACGACTGGTAGACTCGATTTAAATGCAGTGATGTATTTATAGGCTGGTGTTGTGCCACATTTCCTATAAACTCTGATACTTCCTGTCCGAGAGGAAGTTGCTGCTTGCTCCCCTCTCAAGGACCCCATTGTGTGAGTTTGTTTTATCTTTTTTCCTTCTCTGTCTGCCCCCCCTAGCTCTTTTACTGTAAGTGGAAAAAACATTTACCTGTGTGCATCAGAGCACCAGTGCCCTGTTCTGATTCAAACAGACCTGCATACCTGACTCGTCCTCATTTGAATGTACTTTGTTTAAGCTTTTCTATACAAAATATATGGAAATAGATACATTTCCATATATATAAATATATATGGAAATATATATTTTTATTTTTGTTCCAAAGTTGGCTAACTATTATAACTTTCCTGGTAGCTAACAAAAGAAAACATGGTGTAGAAAAAAGTTTCAAGCCTGAAATTTACTTAATGATTCACTGATATTGATAATTTCACTAAATTCTTGCAGCATTTATCCTCCATCCACCCAAACACCATCTGTTAAGCTACAGTGCAGACCTGCTGTTATTATTTTCCTCACTCTTACAGCACCATGATGTGTCATGTGCAAACACACAAACATAATAATTATGGATGCTTTTCTTACTATTTCAGCTTCCCCATCAGCTACTTTATTGATTAGCAACAATTTCACTTCATCTTTCACAGTAAACAAACATCCTCTTTATTTTCTCCTTAAGTATAATGAGACTATAACGCTGCAACACAGAGACTATTGATTTTCTGATCTTTTTTATCTAATTCCATCAAACGATGGCTGCAGGAAGTCTAAAAATTTACAACAAAGCCTTGTGACTTCCTTTCATCTATCTATTAGTTGTTGTTGTTCTGCAGAGCAATTAAAGCATCACTTTAAGGCATATTAAAGATGACCATTGCAGCTTTTTAGCAATGATTTGGCTATAAAGTCAAGAAGCCCAGTATGCTTTTTTAACCCTTTACTGTTTAATAGGAATAAAACAGTTCAAATGTAAATGTATGAATTTTAAGTACATCTACAAATAGTTAAAGCTCATGCAAACTTTCTATCAAGTCTCTTTTCTTTATAGGCCTGCAAAAAAGTTGCATAGTGTACCTTTAAAATAATGTTACAAATGTCTGCACAAACACACACACACATAAATATGTTTAATTTCTGGCAAGCTCTTCTGAAACGTTTCCCTTCTTTTGCAGCAACATCAGCAGGAGGCATATGGAAGCGTCAGCTGCTTGCAGGAAACATCATGCACGCTGTTTTCCTTTACAGGGAAGTGAGGCAGGACGGACTGAAAGGTACCTGCGAATGTAAACATGTTTTTGTGTTATGGGCTGTTGGATCCAAGAGAGAACAAATCAGTGTTCAGAGTCTATTATTTTTTTAAACAGTCGGAAGAAAGAAGATATCAACATGTTAGTTTTACCATTTTTTAAAAAGCGCTTTATTGTTTGAACTTATTTTTTACATTTTTAATAGTTTTCTATTTTATATGCTAATGTCATATATTTTTGTGTATTGCATTTGTAGTTAAGGCACAAAGTCATTCTTTTTATTATTAGTGACACCACTTCATTACCCAGAATGCATTGCATGCAACTTGGACGGACAGTAAACATGGCAGGAATTTAGCTTCCTAATCTGGTCACTATTTTGACATTTCACTAACGGGTCACAGTAAAAGATCTCCACATTCTGCAACGTCTCTGTTACTGTTTCCATAATTGTTGTTTTGCTGCCACCCTTTGGTGCTTCTTTGTAGCTACAGCTAATGGACTTTGGTAAAGTCAAGCGTTCACTCAACATAGCAATCAATCTGTAAGTCAGACTAAAACATCTATGAACATAAACACAAAACTGAATATGGTTAAAGTGTACAGTGTTAACAGGAGCCTCCACCATGTTCTGCACGTATTTGCTATTTTGCACTGAAAATAAGCACATTTATTTGCATTGTTGTCACAGTCACTATAAAAAGTTGCACCATATTTCTGTAAAAAGCTAAAACTGATGGCCGTTGAAAAGTCCTATTTTGCAAATAATTTGACATGCATACTGAACATTTATGATCCAACAGTTACGGCAACATTACATTGAATAGTTTAGGCCTTATCAGTTATTTGGTTATCTTTAAATGGTCTTCATACCCATTACATCACACATCTCCCACAGCTGATTGTGTAATAACTTTTCAAAATAAGACTAGACCCCCAAGGGGTTTTTAACCCCTGAGAGGTTATTAACTTCAGACTGCTCATATTATAAAAATATATTTTTTCTTTAAATAAAGAATAACACACTAATTGGCAGCCTACTCATTTTTGATTAGTTTTACTTATTTAAAACTGTAGTTCAACCACAGAGGACCGAATATATACAAAGTAAATACAAAATATGAGTCATAATGATTAATGAATTGAAAATGATAACACAGAAAAAGAAAAAAAGGTTGTCACAAGAAATCTCAATGTTTTGCTCTATATTTCCTGTAAAACTGAAGAGATATCATGGTCACATTACACTAATAACCTCTCTAGAGGCCATTTAGTTTACTTTCGGTAACTACAGACTCATTTTAGAAAGAAATACACAGAAATGTTATTCTAAAGACTTACATTTTAAATTTGCAAACTTCAGTGGATCTCATTATGCCAAAAAGTAGGGACAAACAAGATAATGATGTAATATCATATATTTCTTCACCAGGCATCATTGAGAGTAACACTGTGAACATAGCAGGAAGCATAGGACCCTCAGACACTCTCAGAAGCACACACACACACATATATATATATGTATATCGGTATCGAGTCCGATCCAGGCCAAAATGACTGTATCGAGTATCGGATTTTTTTATTAGAACCTGTCCGATCCGATCCGTAAACCCAAACTATCTCATATGTTCTCAGCTTCACTTTGCGCGACATGCCGTAACACAGACGAGCTGTCGCTATGGTTGCCATGTGCCTGTGTTTTGGTCACGTGAGCAGAAGCCCGCAGAGCTGTAGTCATGTCTGCCGTGTGGAATTACTTTACGTTAACGGAGGAGAAAAGTAAAACAGCTGAGTGCAACGTTTGCAAAATGAGTG
>JAPZDV010000006.1:14742820-14756717 GCA_029814665.1 Acanthurus lineatus
TCTAATACAGTTTTATCTCAGAGCAGGAAGAGCAAAGAACAGGATACATTCATACCAATTAGGTTTTGAAAAAAGGCTGATCACTCATATACAACTCTAAATAAAAACATCTTTTCTACTTTGAAAAAAATCTCTCATAAAATATGATACACAGTCTTAAATTTGCTCTCAAAAAAGGCAAAGGATGCCAGGTTTTTGGCACATTATTTTCATGTCCTGCTGGATATGCAGATGTGCAGTCATAACTCTGTAATATGACCGATAAATGTCAATACTTCACCATAAAAAACCCCATTCTCAAGCAGTTCACACAGTGTAGCCAGATCCATACGGTGGCACATATTTGTACTGCTGATATTGACCCCTCCCTCGGTCAGATTTGTCCGACATTCCCATCTCCTTTTCCTCTTTCTCCTCCTCTTTGATCAGCGCGTCCATCCTGATCACACTCATGCTAATGCAGAGCAGCTGCAGTGAGGAAATCCATGCTATGTTGATGATGTGAATAGATGAGGGAAGACAGTGACAGGATGGCAGACGTGCACTGGATGGACAGATCGATAGCCTCATTGATACCTCCCCTGGGTCTCCCCCCCCATCCCTGCCTGTCTCTTCCTCCTCATCCTCATCCCCTCACTTTGCAGTCTGCTTCCCTTTCTCCTCACATATGATGCTTCCCTCTTTCCTCTTCCCCTAATCTGTCCCTTGACTCCCCTCTTGCCTTTCTTCTCTCTCTCCACGTCTTGTCTTAGCCTCGAGTCCCGAACAATTCTCTCCTTTTTTTTCAACAAATTGAACCACGAACATCATCTGTAACCTAACAGCATTTCTTTTGTCCAGTATAAACTCAAGAATTAGTGTATTAAAAGGACAAATAATCTGATTCACACTGTAATTCATTTTATAAAGCTTATTTGAATAAAAATCTGTGTGTCAGTTGAGCCATCTAAATACATTTTTTTAGATAAATCTCTCCTCAAGGTGATGCACAACACATGCACACTAATTTATTTGAACAAATTGTGCAACTGCAGGATCTTTACTTTCTCGACAGAATATAAAACAGCTTCATATGATTCTTCTTACATAGTAAATCTCACTGCAAAAGCCTGACCCACTTTGGTTCAGAACAAGTTTGTGTTTCAGAGGAGATTGGATGCGTTTTATCAGTATTAGTGTAGCCTCAGACGCACAGACAGTCACGGATGGCCTGCCTCTTTCTTCAGAAGAGACTTGAAGGACAAACTGTGAAGTATTAACTGCTGTATCAGCTCGGCTGTGCAGCCCTCTTTTGTGTGTGTCCTCGCACGGGTGTTTGCACAGCGGGTCAGCTTGTCGGTGCTTTTTTTGTGTGTTTCTGTGCACGTTTATGTTATTTTAACATATACATAAGCTAAATCTGAAAAGATGGCATGGTCAACATGTGCATCGGGCCTCCAGGAGTTCTTGTTACTTGCATTCATCTTCATGTGTATCCCTTCTTTTTAAAATTTCTCTCCTTTTGCTTCTTTCTTTCATTCCCTCGACCCTTTCCTTGCGCCGCTGGCAGTAAACAAAGAAATTATTATCTGTTGTCTTTCTGCCAATTGTGTGTATTTGTGTATATGTGTGTCCAGACCTCAAGCACTTCACTCTAATAGGCTGCATAATACTGTAACAGATGTAAAAAATAGAAGAGTTTAAATGCTTTAGCAACTCAAATGAACTGCAGCTGAACCTGCCTCCTGATGAGGGAAATGCTGGTGAAGGTTGAAAGTGATGGTGCAGAGAGCAAAGAAGGTGGCAGATACTGGGATAAAAGAGGGAAACGAAAGAAAATACAGAAGCCTAATTTATTATTGAATATTCTGAAGTAAATTTATTTATTTGTGACCTGGAATTTTTTCTGCTTTCTTTCTCTATAAGCTGTCTCCTGTCTTTCCCCTTTTTCTTGTTCAACAGTTTAAAGTGTGAAAGATAAGAAATAAAACACCTCATGTAAAAAATGTAGTTGTTTAGAATATAAATAACAAAAAAATTCACAAATAAATTCCATCATAGGTTTATGAGCGATGACCCTTTAGCGCCTACATAAAAATGGACCTGCAGAAATAGTCTTGTTGCAGTTAATTTTTGGAAGTTCAGGCCTGAAAAGTCAGTTTCTGTTTCTGTTTCTTGCACCATCACAGTGGAAGCTGTTGCATGGAATTTCTGACAGTTCAAGGTTATGAAAAACTCAAAAGCTGAAACAATAAAATTGCAAAAAAGTGCAAATTAAATGTTGCCAAAACTGCCACAGCTCTGTTTTTTGGCAGTGAAAAAGCCTCCCTCTTTGGATTTGACTGAAGTGTTTGCTTGTTTGCTTGACTTTACTTGTCATCCTGCACTCTGAATGTAGCCCTGCTGGCATCCCAGTGCTCCTGTTTCTTTATTTCTTTCTGAATTCATTCATTCTGCATCATAAACTTTGACTGCAGAAGAAACACAGGTGGAGCCAATAACATCTGCAATATCTCTGTTTCATCAATTGTTGGAATAAAGAACTAATTAATGGTGTTATTACAGTGTTGTACAGAAATCTGAAGACTCATAAAGTCACATCATATCATGTGATGTAGGCTTACATTTACTTTGTTACATTCTCCCATTGAACAGCACTGAGTGTGAACCTTATGCGTGCTGGTGTCTTCATTACTGAGTGGCTGTAACATCTTACAAAGGAGCAGTTTCTCATTTAAATAGCTTGTTTCTGTCTGCTGAGAAAAAGTTACACAGACTTGACTTGTGCAGACTTGACCTCGGGATTCCTGGGGTCGTTGTGGCTGCCATGACAGACAGCTGCACTGCACAGTGAGACAGAGCAAAGGTTTAATGTCTCTCTGGTTGTAAAAATTCTGTCACTCTCTGCCTCCAGATCCAGCGTCCAGCAGGAATAATCACTAGAGGAGGTTGAATTCATTTAAATCTGATGCCAGTTTTGCATTAAAGACAGCAACAAAGCTGATGTAAGCAACATAGAATTAAGGCTGAGAAATGTCGAGACACATCTTTTGATCATCCCAGTGATTTTATGACTTAGTTACTAAATGAACTAACAAGTGCTGATTCAGCAGTACAGAAACTAAATTTAGAAAACCTTCAGAGTTTTAGGCAACAGGTGGATTGATGGCGGGTCACGGTGAGGTCACATAGAGGTCATGTACGCTTTTTGACGAGTTGGCTGACAATATTAAGCTTCAGTCAGCAAGTTCAAGTGGCCTCAGGAAGATTTGTCCCGACTGCCCCTAAAAAACCGAAATGTCATGTGACAGAGCGAATAATGGATGGCAGCAGGCAGATACACGCTCGTTTAGATTCATGAGTTCTCTCCGCAGTGGCATTTCCTGCTTCCATCATAATTACACTTTAAATCTGCAAAATGAAATCTTTGGCTCAAAGAAATTATACACATTTAATGTAATTCCTGGTTAAATGGTTTTGAGAAGCACACTGAATTAAATCTTTAATTTGTGACCTCATGCAGATACTGTGGACCTGCCTGCATACTGTCCTTTAACTACTACATGATTCTGCTGCATGGGTACAGGCCTTTTTGTAGTAGTGCATAAAGAAATGAAAAAAAAAACGATGACATTTTGGTATAAATCAGTTTTCTTTTATTTTATGTCTAAAAGAAAGAAAAAAACCCTGCGTTGTATTTGCTGATCTTTGCTTATTGGAGCAAATTTGCAGTGCTGAGACCTAAAATAGAATATTGTCAATCTAATAAAGATGCACTGACAGCAAAGCAGGGTCCGTTGTCATGCTAACAGCTCTGTGCTTTGTGCAAAATGCTGCCGTCAGCATGCTAACATGCTCACATTGATGATGGGATATTAAATATGTGCTGATGTCTGTCACTACAATAAATTTGCAGTATTTACAAGCTTCTTTAAACTGATAGTGTGCAAATAATTTTTAATTAGGAAAAATATGGCTGAAGCTGCAGGAATATATGAGTATTTGGTCATTATGGTACTTCATGAAATTTCATGGGATCATCAGAGTTATTACGGTTTATTGAGAGAGGAACCATGAATGTTTGTATGAAATTCTGTTGCAACCCATCCAGTAATTGTTTAGACACTTAATTTAATACCACAAAATTCAATCTCCTACTGGTGTGTGTGGAAAAATTAAAGCATTACCATAACCAGTCATATACATCATCGAGGAAACATGAATGTCTGCACGAAATGTTTTATGGGAACCCATCAAGCACTTGTCGAGAAATTTCGGTTTGAAGCAAAGTGTGAAGCAAAGTGACTGACATTGTCCTCACCAGAGCCGAGCAGTTTGCATGTCTAATAAGATTTCTCTAATAAAACCTCCAGTAAAAAAAAAGCATAAAGGCTCTGCAGGGAGCAGCAAAACGTTCATGCATGGATCTTGCTCTGTGAGGACCGTTTCTGAAATGGCCTGTGATCTGAAACCCAAATATACCAGCCGTCCCTCCAGAGAGGCCAAGCCTCAACAGTTCCCTCTCTTTCCTGTTTCCCTCCACGTCTTAATAGCTGTCTGTTCAGACAGTGATGAATGTGTGAATGCTATCAGCAGGGTGAGAAAAGATGAGACGGACCCAGCTATCATCTTCATGTGTTTGTCTCTGTATGAGGTATGTATCATGTTGTCACAGCTGGCTGAAAACCACATAACTCCATCTTTGAATCCTTCCTCGTCATATGCATGTATGTGTGTGTGTGTGTTGATGTGTGTGCAGCACATACATTAGAGTGTGTAGTTGTAACTCTTTCACTGTGAGCAGCTTTAGTCTCAGGCAGGCTGGTAAAGGTCAGCCTGGCATTTTAAAGTTGTGCGACCGCAGCTTCGCCATGACAAGAATATCAGAAACAGAGGAGATGGGAAAAAAGGAAAAACTGTACAGTGTTTACTGTGTTTGGAAACAGTGTCCCGGTTTTTAGAGCTATGTGCCAGCAACAGCCGAAACCAGAACTATGTTCTTTGGTTTCCCTTCCTTCTGCATCCAATTCTCATAAACAAAATGTCCCAGAAGGCCTTGAGGGTATTTCTTTAAATTAAGTAAATGTCAACTTGGATTCAAGGGTTCAAGGATTAACTGATCAGAATTTGGAGGTCAAAGCTCAAAGGTCAAGGTCACTATGACTAAGCAAAAGACTTGGCTATAACTCGAGACATAATTGGTGAAGTAATACATCCTGTGTGAGTATTTTCCTGGAGTAATGCAGTGAGAATAAGTTAATGGTTCAGGGCCAAAATACATTTTAATCTCCTGCTCGGTAATGAACCGTCCCAACCTTTCAGATGGTCTTGGACGTGTTTGCTTTCTGTCCTCAAAGTCAAAACTAAATATGGAAAAGCACAGTTCAGTGTTTGTGCTCGACGTACCTGAAACGTACCTCTTTTGCAAAGTACTTCGAATAGCCTCGTTGTTACTGGGTGTTGTACAAATAAACTCAACTTGATTCTATGCAGTAATCTGCCTGTGTTGTTTACAGTCATGTGGCTTGTGGCAATAAAGTCATTCTTTATGGTGACCCGTTAGAGGATATAAAAAAATTGCAAACATAAAATAAAATGTGCAGTGAACAGCCATACCATAATGATATCGATATAATATTATCAAATTACCCTCTTAAAGGATAATAAAAAAAGTTGCCGTGACATGATTTCATGGTCTTTGGGCTTCATGAGAACCTTTTAAAGCCGTTTCTCTCTCACTGCTAATTAAATGATTCATGTGTTTGGCTCCAGGCTTTTATCAAGACAACTTTAGTAAGGAATGCAGTTCACTTAAATGTTGCTTTACTATATTTATGTTTTCTCTTTGGCTCCAATGGACAAATAAATTAGGCAGCCAGACTGTTTGGCTCTCTCGCCCGCTCTCTCTCTCTGAGCCACTTAACACATTGGCTCGGATCAGATCGGATCCATTCACTCCACTGGGTTTAGAGCCATTAGCTTAATTAGAGACCAGACATTCAATTCACTGTCAGATATCTTGATCCGTTGGCTGCCTTTCAGATGTCTTACTTATAATACATCCAGGTTGTATCATTGGTGCCGCCCTGCTCCTGCAGACCCAGCGTCTCTGCACTGACTGAGACCTGCACAACACTGGTTTTATTACAGTTACAGATATGCGTTGACTTGTGTAGAGCTGAATGGGTGAAGCATGACTCTGACACTGACAGTATCACCGGTTAACCAGTAAGAGGATATGGTTTGGTTGTGGAGGTAAAGAAAAAGCTCGCTTCCTCCTTGAGATTTGGAGCAAATTGCCATTCAGCTCCTTTTAAACTGTCAAACCAACAAACCAACTCAGCAGAAGCCTCTTCATCCTCAGCACAGCTGGACCAGAGGCAATCAACTGGCTGAAGGACTTTGCATTTGTGAAATAAAAGTCATACATCATTCTGTCAGTATGTACGGTAAACACTCACCTGTCGCTTTGCCCGAACGAGCCTCTCGTAACACACAACACTGCCTCCATAAATACGTATGAAAGTATTTATTGTGTGTAAACATGGACACAAAGGCTGTAACAAAATCGTGTGCAAACACTGCATGTTCTTACAAACAGAGGCAGCCATACTGTAAAAATTAACAGATTAGATGATTGCTTGTCTAATCCACAAAACCAGATTAAAGTATTAACCCTTCAGAGGAAGGACAGCAGATTGTACTTTAGATGACCCCCACCCCTAAACCACCACACATACACACACGCACACACACAATGGCAATAATTACTGTCAACTACCCTCAAATCAGAGTCAGTTTCTTTATTAGTAAGCTGCATTCAAACTGCTGACCAGCTCTCTTGCTCCACCTCTGCGCCTTATTTTTGTGGTAATTTTGACAGTTTGCTCTCAAGAAACTGTCCTAATTGTAATGAGAAATCAGTTTCTATCACCTCTACCACACACTGACCACATACAGTACTGTTTGCTCTGAGGTTTGCCAGGCTGCCCAGTGAGCAGAAAGCAGCAAAAACATTGTAAATAAACACAAACCATTGCTAGGAAGAATGTTAATTTGCTGTCTTTTAATCTACTGTCTTTTTCTTCTGTACATACCCTTTAAAGTAGATGTGAAAGTGTATTTTTGTTCTGAGTCGGGCTGCAAAGCCTCTCTGAGTAATAAATTGAGTTGATTTTCTCTCCGTCTGTGCAGTGTGTGGCTGTGATCTGGTGCACTCGGGTTTCTTCCATCACTCCGGTGAGTACATCTGCACAGAGGACTACCAGCGGCTCTATGGGACCCAGTGTGACAGCTGTGACCAGTATATTACTGGAGAGGTGGTATCTGCCCTGGGGAGGACCTACCACCCACACTGCTTCGTCTGCAGCATCTGCAGGTGAGGAAAAGGGTTCATGTGTGTATTCGCATCTTTTTAAGACAAATTATTGGCCTGCTGACTAAAAAAGACTCATCTAATATCCCTTATAATGTTAAATAAGTGATAAAAATATTAGAATAAAATATGGGTGGTATTGGTTATAGTAATATGCAGTAATAGTAACCTACTGGCACTGTATTATGCACAACTTGTGACCCCAAAAACAGCATGAGATTCTCACAGAGGATAACATACTGTGGTGACTTTACAGTTATTGTTCACAATTTCTTGCATTCTGCAGGTGACTCATTAAAAATCAAATTGTACTTATAAATATTGCAGGCTGGTAAAATTGCTTGTCTGTGTGGTTTTTTTTTCTGACTAGTTCACAACAAAACTCCTGCAGAAACACTGCAGGTGGTGTTGTAATTGAAATGTTCACAGCCAATCAAACTGCGTATAGTTAATTATAATTAATAAATCAAGGTTTATTGAAAATATTCATTTTGCATGTTTATCACAAGGTGCATTACTGAAAAATGAAAATTTTGGATGAAAAATGTAAGGAACAGATCAAATGGTTAAGTATGATATTTAGTGTCAGTCATAACTGTATGACAGCGGGTATGACTTACTGTACCTGAGGGCTGCTCTTATGTATCTGCCTTAAAAACTCCTCAGAGATCCTCATCCTCAGAGAAAGAGACCCACACCAGAGCCACTAAATCACCCTAATGATCCTCTCTGGCTGCAAGCTCCTGCAGGAGGAGGCCAGCTAGAAAACTGCAGTCAGAAAAGGAGGAGACTTGAATTTTTTTGTTTAAAGAGTTTTATTGCCTATAATGATCACAGCCTCCAAACCATCAATTCATTTCTGCAAACAAGACACATGTTAAAACATTTCCATGCATAGTGTTTGTTTTAGTTGGCTGGTCTCATGTATTTATCATAAGTTATGTAAATCTAGTATCAGCTTCAGCACAGTTCACTCACAGCCGCAGCGAATGTGATAAAAGTGACTGTAAATGAAGTGCGACTGTGGTGAGCAGGAAAGTAAATATTTAAAGGCAAACTGTCAGTCAGTTTGTTAGAGACGGATCATTAGGTTTCAGTTTGCTCACAGCTAGAGTTTATAGACAGAGTTCCCTTTTTCAGTATGTGTGTGTGTGTGTGTGTGTGGACCCACTCTACTAAATAAGAACAGATTGAACTAAAATTGCAAATGAAGCTTATGCATTTTAAGAATGTCTGAGTCAGCATGTTACAATAAAATTGTGTCTCTCAAATGATTATTTGTCAAAGCCTTAATCAAACTCCCACAACAACCACTGAATGTGTGCCAAGTGTGAAAGTCTGACTGGAAGAGAGGAACCCGGGAAATTTTGAGCTGGACAGTATTTTGATAATATCACTTAATATTGTAATCATCATTGTAATCATATTGATTAATTCCCTTAGAATAATGTCTGAAATTGTTGAAAATTCGAGCTTCAGTTTGAGCTTCTGTCATTATGACCCTTTGTCCAATCTGAAGAACATAAACTTAATTTAATATGTACATGTTTTTTCAAAATAAAGGTCCTCTAATTGTTTGTCTACTTCATTGGTCTTGTCCAACTCAAGCAAAGTCTATTTTATTTGTACTCAGTTGTTGAAAAAGTACAAATGTGACTCAAAGCACAATCAGACAGAGAGGATAAGAACCTGCTGTCACACCTCTGTTTTTTTGTATCACTGCCACGAGACACATTGGATTTGATTATGTAGGAGATTGTATGATAACTTTTATCATCACAAAATACTTTTTGGGCTTTTGAATACATTATTCTTCCTAGAAAATGTTGAATCATGTTTGTACTCAGGCTGAGCATTCTGTGTTTCTGAGGCAACTGCAGAGACACAGCGTCCTCTTTATCAGTTATCATCTGCTGTGTTACAGTTTTCTTTTTCTCTACTAGAGTTTTGGAAATCTCAGCTGTGATTTGAATACAAATTAGTATGAAATGATAAAGTTCTGATTCAACCACAGCATTACAGATGCTCACCTTTGCCCTTGCATTGTGTGGCTGTAGCTGAACCCTCAGGCCAAAAGGCTTGCACTGCACTGTATTTTTGAATGAAGGATTATTGATAAGTTCATGGCCTAAGGTATAAGGAGTCAATATTAGAAAACCTAGCACATCCATATTTCGCTTTAGCTTTATCCTATATTTACACACCAGGTCCCATGGTCATGAGGCATATAGATCCCTTTTTAAAGAAGTCGGTGTCTTGGACCTCCAGAAAATCAGAAAAGCAGAAATGACGTCGTTATTACTGTTAAAATAGCAGCCACTAAGATCTGTCTTTGTCTTGGGAAAGAAGTTGAAGTCTTACGGTGCCAAATCAAGTGAATTAGGTGGCTTCCTGGATTACACCAATGTTGCCCATTTTTTTCTGACAATGCTGACTTGCAATCCTCCATTACTTGCAACATAAATACAACAAAAGTGCGTTTACTTTGAATTTTCATCAAAACCACCTAAAGAGTTGAACTGCATGTACTCATATTAAGAGCTGTATAACTCGTCTCTTTCTACCTAAGGCCATAAACTTATCAATCTAACCTTAAAGTAATATTTTGGTCCTGTTTGCAAACATAATAAGCATAATCTCTGAAAAATAATGTAAATATGTAGGTTTAACCAAGAACTGCCAGAAGCCCTGAAATATAATCCCATATGTTTTAAGAATCTGCATGATTACAGTCTCTTAAAAATCATTTGTGTGATTATTAGCACTGTGAAAGTAATACTCACTCATTGTTGACTACAAATATACAAAGAAAAAATGTATTTATATCTCCAACTGGTGTTTAACTACAGAAATACTCCTCAGACAAGGCAATCAACTGTTTCTATTGGCACTGATTCTTAGTTATAAAATACACACAGCGCAAAGAAATTGCTGTTGATTTGTCAGATTTCAGTGCCGAGAGAACCACAAATATCATTTTAATCACAGCCGGTGTGTCAGTGAAGCTGGAAAAATATCAGGTGCATTTGTCAAAAGTTCTACAAATAAAACAGAAACTATCTGCAGATAAAGATACTGTGACTGGACCTCCAGTAGTAAAGAGGTGAATAAATGTTTTCTCGCAATTTGGGTGAACTGAACTAGAATTCCTGCATATCTGTGTGTGTGTTCTCAGGAGTCCGTTCCCAATAGGAGACAGGGTGACCTTCTGTGGGAAGAAGTGTGTGTGTCAGCAGTGCTCACACACTCTGAGCAGCGACAAGCCCGTCAAGGTCCATGGACCGAGCTGTAAGAAACAAACACACACAAGTTCTGCAGAAAAAATTTCATCCAAAAATACTGCTTAAAGCAAATGTGTTTTTTTTAAATACCTCCTGTTGTTACCATGGCTACTTGCAGGCGATACAAATGTAATTGTTGCTTTATCACAGTTTGAAGTAATGCAGTGTATTTTTAAATGGAAACTATCTGTTGCCAGCCTTGGAGTAATTGTCTTTCAGCAGAGTGTGTAAATTCATTCTTGTAAGAGTGAGTGAATGTGTGTGTGTGTGTGTGTGTGTGTGACAAGGTCCACTTACTAGATTCAGTATCTTTGACGACATCTTATGGTCTTTCTGAATAAACTGAACAGATCCTAGTTTAAAAAGAAATATAAAAAGGTTATTAAAATATAAAAAAAGGTTATTTTTGAAAGGTACATGAATAAGGAGGAACTGTATTAAGCTAACATACATATATAACATTTCTATTTAATTATTTATCGATACATAATAATACCATATAGTGTTTTGTATCTAAGTTTGAACATGTACATACTTTTCTATGCTGCTGATATGTAAATAAAATGGTATTGGTAATTATTATTAGGTGTGCAAGAAAGGATATAATATTGGCAACAATTAAATAGAGTAAGGCGTCTTCCTACTCCTTTTTGGACATGTATAATTGTATCAAGGCGGTTGTAAGTAATCGTCCTTTTTTGATTAGATTTTTGTTGTTTTAATTTATTCTGTTTATTTATTTATGTAAAATTTTCTTTTTTCTGTTTTTCATTGGTAGTTTTTTTGTCTAAGTACTATTTTACATTTTAGAAATAGAGAACACCAGTCAATCAATCAATCAAACCTTATTTGCATACTTAAAAACATGTCTGAAGGTGAAGAAAAGAAGAAAATTTGTTGCTCATGTTGTTCATGGGATTCATTCACAAAAGAAAAAATATAGCAAATAACCGGCATTATACTTTAACATGAGTGTGACATAATCTAGCTGAAAATGCTGCATTCTTCATGGCCATAGCAAAGATTATCTGTGGTCACGGTTTTATGTTACCTACTGATATCTAATTAAAAGTACTCCTCTCCATCTCTGTGATTCACCCAGCATGTAAGACTGTTCGTTCTCCTACAGGTATAAAACACACACTGGAAGGTCTCTACTGTCCACCTGCTGAATGCTGCAAAACACAGCCTCATCCCCTGCAGCTACACACCCACACACACATACACAGACGGTGGCCTGCTGCTCCAGGTAGCCTTGTAGCCTGGTTCTGGTAGCTCCATCTGGCAAAAACAGTGTGACTATCACGGCAGGAAATGGGAACGAGGAAGAGAAATGCATCAGTGCTTAAAACATTGAAGCTGCTCTTATCTTCTGTTGATGTTTTCTCTTTCTGCATTTGCTGTTTCTCCTCTCCTGTAGACTGTGCAGGCTGCGGTGAGGAGATCAAACAGGGTCAGTCTCTGTTGGCTCTGGAGAGACAGTGGCATGTCAGTTGTTTTAAATGCAGAACATGCGGCTGTGCGCTCACTGGAGAGTACATCAGCAAGTACGTACCCACATGTACAGTATCAAAGATTTTCTCAAAGCGATTCACATCTTCTGTTGCTCATGTGCAGACTTTAACCTTCAAAAACCTGATCAGCCTCTGAAGGCTAAAAGTTCCTTTGTTTTTAATGTTTAACAACTTTTGAACAACTCAAGCAATCAACATGCTTTAAGGGTCATCTAAACTGCATTTTATTAGCTTTTCAGTGACATCACATATATCTTGTTTGGATATAATGTTACAGAAAATGGCTGTAAATTGCTAAGGGGTCAGTGTTCAGGGTTAAGTTAATGTTCATTTTCAAACAAAGCAAATGTAAAATTTTGACTATAAAATGGTCAAGGCTGAAACTTGAGGTTCTCCTGACTCGAATGATGTATGAAATTTGATGCTGACTGCTAGAACAGGTTAAGAAAAGAAAATAAATCGTGACAATCAGATTTCCTCAGGTCTTTAAGGTTTAATATCTGAAGCTGTATAGCATTGTGACAACTTTGCATAAAGGAGGTGTTAGTATTAACAGTCTTATTCTGACAAGTTATAAAAAACAGGATTTTTCTCACCACTCCATCTTCACACGTATAAATTTTATTTGAAATAACCCTCTAATCAGTCTTTTAATCATCCAGTCGACACTCACAGTATTTATTTAAATGTACATTCAGGGATGTCACAGTAAAATTATTCCTCAGATGTTAAAATACAATGTGTTACAGGATAAATGACAGTTGAATTATTGCAAAACGTCAGGAGGTAAATTTTAAAGTGACGCCTTTCCCCCCCGTCTCCTGCAGGGATGGGATACCTTACTGCGAGAGCGACTACCACACTCAGTTCGGGATCAAGTGTGACAGCTGTAACAGATACATCAGTGGCCGAGTACTTGAGGTGAGCACATTTTTCCGAGTGTGAATAAGTGTGTACACTTAAGACAGATGGCAACAAGAGGAAGAATGTGCACGACTTTCATCTGTGTTTGTCCTCTGTGTGAGAAAGTGTGAGTTTGTGTGCACGTATGCGAGTGTGTGTTTCGGTTCTATAAAAAGCTGTGAAAAAACGCAGCTGTCCCTCTTTCAGTGACTGAAGTGTCGACTAATGACGAGGCAGCCTTGGAAAACTGACAAAGCGACACTCTCCTGTGTCCTCTTCCCTCTTCATTCCTGTCTTTTTTCCAATTTCTTATCATTGCCTCTCTCCATTCTTCATTCCTCATTGTTTTTCTCTGTTTCTTATCACCACTCTGTTCTCATTTCCTCGTTTGTGTCATCTGCTTTTGCTTCTGTCTACTTGATTTATTTTCCCTCTTTGCCTTCCCTCTCTGTCATTTCCTTTTCTTTTCTTCTTCTGACTTTAATTTCTAACTTTCCTGTCTTTTTATTTTTCCTTTCTGTTTCCTTTTCTTGTTTGTTCTCAATTCTTCTTTCTTGCCCTGTCCTTTCCTTTCCTATCATCTCCTGTTCTTTCCTTTTATTTGCTTTACTTTCTATTCATTTTTCTGTTGTTTTCTGACATTTCCTGTCCTTTCCCTTTTTTCCCTCTGCCTTCCTGTCCTTCTTTTCCCTTTGTTTTCTTCTTCTTACCTGTCTTTTCAATTTAATGACATTTCTTTCCTCCTTTTATTCTTTCCTTTCCTTTCCTTTCCTTTCCTTTCCTTTCCTTTCCTTTCCTTTCCTTTCCTTTCCTTTCCCCCTTTCATACCTTTACACTCATTTCCC
>JAPZDV010000006.1:14759574-14772946 GCA_029814665.1 Acanthurus lineatus
GAGGGCTGAGCAATCACCCTTGTGAGACACACTCAATTACGACTTGCATGCACACACGCACCCACAACATGTGCACACACCATTGCAATCAATCTCATGATGCATGTCTGGAATAAGAAGTGGTGTGTGTGTATACCTGTGTGTGTGTGTTGGAGGTGAGGGAGGAGAACTATTTTATGAACTAATCATGAATGTTTTATCCCAACATCAGCTCTAAGGATGATTAGAAGGAAGGAAACAGTATGTATGTTGTTACCTCAGTTCTTGTTCAAAAATGTGTGAATCTTACTGAGGTGTTAGTGTTGTTAGTTAGCTCAGTATGCTGACATCTTCATGTAATCTGGTTCAAATATTAAATTACATGGCATGCTCCTCCAGGTTTAGATCTGCTAATAAAAATATTTTGTCATCATTGATGAACTTGAACATAATTTCTTCGCAAACTGACTGTGAAATGTAGAGCCACTGAAACCCAAACTGATATCTTATAATTGTTGTTTTTTCATTCTAAAGAAATATAAAGCAAAGAAAAACAAGCCACAAAAGTATATTAAACTCCATTCAACCTATTGCAAGTGAACACACCATTGAAATGTTTCTGATGTTGTACTTTTAAGGTTAAATAGTTACATAATGTTGCTTTGAAGAAATGGAATAAATCATTGTATTTGTCTGACTGGTAGCATTGGCTTGATGTGTATGTTGTATTTCATGGCAGCATGATTCAGCAAAAGGCAAAATGCCTGAGGCCATTTAAATATTTTTGCTTTATAGCTCCAGAGTTTCGAGTGGCATAAGCATAAACGTCAATATTTCCGTCCTAGATTTCACAGACTGCCTTCATCCACTCTTTTGAATATCAGTAATGAAGATAAGGAGGCCAGTTCTGTCCATTGATTAACCTCAATTTGCATAATGTCACACTGAAGGGAAAAGGCTGCTCTAAACAAAGACCAGAACAGACTCAAACACAACATTTAAATCCAACACATAAATAAACATTTTGCAGTAAATTTTCAGGCAGCTAATTTTTTAAGAACGGATGAGCAGTGATGTATTTTGAATTGAATTCTTTTTCTCGGCACCATTTAGATTTTCCTCATCCAGGAGATAAAGGATCTTGAGTCCAAGGCCATACATCTGTTCGGCAGCAGAGCTGAGGAGCGTGGGTGGGCCGGGGGGGGCACTGAATCACCACGCATGGTTTCTGTCTACAGTATTGATTTTGTGTGCGGGTGTGTGTGTGGTTGTTGTGTGTGTGTATGTGTGTGTGTAGTCTACTTCCCCTGTGCTTGTGTGTGTTTGTGTGTGTTTGTGTGCATTCAGATTTATGGTGTTGCTAGTGGTTGTATATTAGAGTCATGATCAGCTAACTGAGTCCATTCAGTTGGTCTGCGTTGCCCGAGGCTGGACAAAATGATAGGGTCAGTGTGTGTGTGTGTGTGTGTGTGTGTGTTCAGAGCGGATATATTACTGTTATTATCATTATGAGATCCACATGCAGATAACATCCTGACATTAGTGGTTTATTGTTATGATTATTATTATCTAATAGACTCCATTAATTCCCTTTTCCTCTTTGTGCTCTATAGTAGTTTCTCCCGCTATTATTCTTTTCTCCATTTTCTCTCAGGCCATGACTTTTCTCTTCTAGTGACCCCCGTTGTTTTGTTTTTCTTGATCAATCAGTTCAATTTATTTTGTAAAACCTTTTTTATGACAGTTGTCAAAATAGTGTGTCTGTAGTGTATGTGTGTGCACAACATATGCAAAATTTTCAAAAGAAATAATAAGACAGTAACAGAAGGCATTATTGGCAATATTGTACTTCTATACAATATACACTATATATGTATATATTATATATACAATATACTGTAATATCAAACTGCTGGAGTACTTCTCTGTACTTTCTGTACTTTCTCCTGTTGTGCTTTCTGTCTCTTTTGCATGACTTGAGATGGATGGATTTGCATGAGTCATTTAATTTATTTAGTCATTTAGTTAATCAATTAGTTAGTACGGTAATTATGTATTTCAGTATGTAGGCAGGTTTGTTGGTATGTAAGTAGAACCTTTATTGTCCACATTGCAAAAAAATGACTGAACACAGTATCAATTAACATGATTTTAAAAGTATAAATGCAGTAAATGGTTTTAAAACAGGTGAAGAGCTGCATATGTTTTTGTTTTTAGCATTCATACACAGTATATAAACATCTAATAAATAGATAATTATACTGTAATTTAGTTATACATAACTATAAGGTAAATTATTACTTTCCAATTATAACATATTTTACATTATTACCTTTTTTTGACTATTTTTCATTATGTTTATTAATTCATTGTGCTAAATACTAATGTTTAGCAGGTATAATGATACTATGATCATCTTATTAGTTTTTGTTTGTCAGCGTGCTCACATTTGCTAATATCAGTTCAAAAAAAGAACACCTGAGGTTGATGGGAATTTCATTACTTTTGCAGGTATTTGCTAGTAAATGTAAGTGTTGGACAAAGGAAAATTTTGCCCAGATGATGGTGCTGAAAGTTTAGGGATCAATAATCCAAACAGGGATATAAATGTGCGTGCCAGATTTCATAGCAAACCAACCAACGTTTCATTAAACACACTCAAATGTCGAACTCACTGTGGCACCAGAGGAAAAGTAACAACATTAAAGTATCCATCTTCTGTGGACTGTGAATGCCTGAAAGAGTTGTAGTGTTGAGTGTAACAGTTGTAAAGCTTTTTCTCTTTGAACCGAAGTGATGGAGCGACCGACAGGAGCATTCGTTGAGCCGCTCTGCTCTGCTTGGCTAAAACATCTCTCTGTCTTCTTCTTTATGTGTGCAGGGAGACAAAAAAGACTTACATCCTCTGTCCTGACACCAGACAAACTGCCTCCACAGCCTCCTCTGTTTGTGTGTGTGTGTGTGTGTGTGGTTGATTGATGTTGATGCACATGAGAGAGGCTGATCTTCTCTTCATAGCGTCCCATAAAGTGTATGACTGCTGCCCACACACAGTAAACAAAGTCAACTGAGCTAAACAAAACTGTGTTTGTGTGTTTGTGTGTTTGTTTGTATTTGTGTGGGCAGGTTCAGAGGTTTGGCACCCCATGTGTAAAGAAGCAGCTCGCCTGGAGAGAAAACTGAGGGTGAGCGATACTTAAAATACCCACAACCCTTTGCGCTTTCTCCCTGTTTCTGTTTCCGTCCTGTCTGTGTTTCTCTTTGTCTCTGAGTGTCTAAAATTCTTCATTCTCAGTTTACAGACTGTAAAAGAAACAAAGCTGCCCTCTTGACAAATGAAAAATTGTTTCTCTTTACACTTCATGTTGCTCTTAACAAATAAAACACTTTAAGATATAAGATATAGTACTTTGAACACCTCCTTTTTATATTTTACAGTCCTAAATGTAATTTACAACAGGAAGGGGGAATATTTTGAAGCTTCTCCTTTGGTTTTATTTAGTGTAACTTATTCAAAGAGCCTTTCAAAAACTTTTTTTCTTTATTTATGACTCAAAAAAGCATTTTATTTTAAAAATTTATACATGCTGCACTCGGTTGATGCCTGCAAGAGCCAAGAGTCACAGTACAATGAAAATGTAGAAAACACAATATGGGGCCCTTACATAAGGAGAGAGAGGGAAGATGTGTCTTCTGTCCTCATCATCTCCCCTCTTTATTCGTCCGCACAAAGAGTCTGCTAAGTACATTTTAACATTTTCAAAATGAGAGAAAGAGAAACTGTATCCTCTTCTTTTCTTTTATAGTCAAATGTTTGCTGGCTCCATTACACAAATTTAATGCAAACTGATTTACCCAAATGTTTATCAAATGATTTCTCTAATTGGTTATCTTTTGTATTAGTCATCGTCAGCTTAGTAATAAAAGGTACATTATCCATGATCTTACACTGTAAACATGTAGAAGTTTTAAAAACTTTTATAAACATTTTGAATTGACTGAACTTGTGTCAGCTCATTTAAAGAAATTCTGTTTTCAATTAAATGTCTATTTTAAGTTAATTTGTTCAGGCAGCTGATCATTTTTGTGTAACTTCATTACACAAAACTTCATTGTTAATATAACTGAGAGCCTTTTAATTAAGGTGGTTTAGTCCCTTTTTTTGAATTCAAAAGATAGGCTCAGTTTTTTGTCTCAACTACAATTTATACTTAAAATTAAACTTTGAATATTTGTATCTCAAAGTCTTACCAAGTTGTCCTTGTGTTCAGTAAAGTGTTCAGTGTTCATTACAAGTTTTTCTTGTTATGTTATATTTTTGAAAGCTGTTGAATCTGAACTAACTTTACTTGGACCGTTTGTCCCAGCAGCTGAGACGTACCTCTGAGACGGCGTCCATTTCTCCTCCGGGCTCCTCCCCTCTCCTCGGCTCCCCTCATCGGCTCATCTGCGTGAGTACCATCATCACCATGGTTACGCCAACAATGCCATGGTTACGCCCCCAGCTGTCACTGTCACAGCCTTCAATCAGACCAGAAACGGCAGCGACAGAAGCACAAAGACTCCCTGAGAGCTCCTTCTGTTGATCTGTCTCTAAGCAGACTCTGCTGTCTGCATGACTGTTTGTTTCCCTATCAGTCTGCCCACCTGTCTGCAGCACCTTAAAGCCTGAGTTATGGGTCCATAGTTAGTTTCAGAGCCCAGTCATTTTCTGTAACCTTTTCTGTGGAAAACTGTCATCATCAAGCAATCAAGTGTCTTAATTTAATCTACTCGTCTGTCAGTCTGCTTTTCTTATCTCTTTGTGTGTGTTTTTGTACGTCTACAACATGTCTATTTATTTTTATCATCACATCTCTCTGTATTTGTTTAGTTTCTCTCCTCTGCCTGTGTTTTTTTATGTTTTCGCATGCAAACATGTCTTTCTGCCTTTGATTTTTCTTCTTTTATTTTTCTCTCTGAATTTCTATTTGTGTCCAGTGTCCTATTTATGACTCAGTTTCCATTTTCTCTGCCCGTCTCTCTCTATTTCTATCCACTCTATCTCTGTCTTTCTGTTTGTCTCTCTTTCTCCCAGTCTAAGGCTGATGCTGATGTTTTGGACTATAAGCAGCTGGCGGCTCTGCCCAGGGTCAAAGCCATATATGAGCGGCCTGACATCATCCCTTATCAGGCCGACCACACACACACACACCTCTCTGATGACACTCTGGAGCGATACAGCTGTGGACAGGTACACACACACACACATATACACATATACAAACACACACATAGTTAATAACGACAGTTAGAGCACTGACTGTTACTTCCTCTGTAACTTCTCTGTGAAGAAATAGCTATTTTTGTTGTATAACAGCAGTGACACATTTTTATTTTTCTCCTTTCATCCAGTCTTTGCGATCCTTATCGCCATATCCTAATGTAAGTATCCACATTTTACTTGAAGTGCAAGCTGGCTTTTACATGTGACATGTTGCTGTTTGCAAGAAGCAAACTATCTCTCAGCTGTCTGCAGCCATAATCAGCACCTTCACTGAGCTAAGTGGGTTGGTTTGGCCCAGGTGTGACAGATCAGCATTTAATTCAGTCGCTTCGTCTTTATAAACTTGTTATCCTCAGAAAACCTAAGTTGAGATATAAAGAGAGATAAAGTTGGATCAATGCATTCGTGATCAAAAGTAAGTTTCGAGTTGATTTTCATAGAAATTAATTGCTAATCATGCTGATCATGGCTGCTTGGGAGTCTGGAGAAAATTTTAAAAACCTGAGGGTCATTTAAAAGAATCAAATTACTGTAAAACTAGATTTTTTCCATTTACACATATCTCTGTTTTTGTACAGTTTAAAGAACTCACATACAGTATAATGTAATGAGGTGCTGGCAGATGGATCAGTTTCAAGACAGAAGCAGGCTAACGGTTACCCTCCGTTTTATACTAAGCTTAAACTCTGCCAGCTCAGTTGCATATCTAGTGAACAGACATGTGAGTGGTTTTGATCTTTTTCTTCAGCTCTTATCAAAGAAAGTGAATAAATATTTTTCCTAGAATGGCAAATGGAAAATGTACTTCATAATAAAGAGCTAAACAGTTTGGGAACTGTTTGCTACTTGCAGTCTCTCCTTAAAACTGGTTTAAATGAAAACACACCTAAGTGACCAAATCCTCTGAGAATATGTTTGTATATGTGTGTGTTTGTGTGCATGTGCATGTGCGCACATGTGTGTGTGTGTGCGCGCGCCAATGCTGTGCAGCACTTGCACAGTATAGAATATTAAAATGCTTTTAACTTGATTAAAATTTGTGTTTTGGAAGGAGCCTTGTGTGGAGTCAACTTTGCTGAATTTAGTAGATGACTCTCTCTCTCTCTCTCTCTCTCTCTCTCTCTCCAGGATCTCTTGGATGGTGTTGAGTTGAAAACGAGGCGTTCCTCCAGCTCTGTCTTCACTGACTCTCCTGCACACAGTCGCCATGGAGGCTCCCCATTGCATTGTTATCTCCCCGGTAATGCGCCCACTCAAGCAAGACACAAGTACCACACTCTCTCTCTCACACACACACACACACACACAAAGAAGCACGCATATATACACACCGTAAAATATGTAGTCCCCAAATGGAAAAATGTACTAGTTCTTTCAGTGGGCTTTGAGTCCTGTTTGGAGCCCCAGAATCCTTTGCAGCACCCTTTGCACACACACATACACACTCACATGTGAATCATCAGATTTTCTGTCAGTCTGTCTCTCTGTTTGGGGATGTGGCTTGTTCTGCTGCTCATGCTTTTGTTTCTCTTGCTGTGATTGGCTGCACTGACTTCAGGCAGTGAGAGTGGCAGGAGTTCCCCCTATTACAGTCAGCCAGAGCCCAGGTGTGCCACACCCACCACCACCTTCCAAGCCCCCAGGCATTTCCATGTGCCAGGTATGCAGCTATCTGTGATGCTAACCAGCACCCTGTTTACTAACCTGAACTCCCTTAAATCAGATCCAAACCGACCCATCCTCATAATATTTAATGATACCAAACCTTGTTGGTCATTAGAAACTTTACCCATTGATTAATTATCAAATGTGCATCGACAGTTTAATTTAGAGACCCTTACCCACATCCTGACCCCAGATCCACACCAGCTGCAAATTTAATAGAGACACATTCATTTTTCCAGTGAGCTTCTAACTCAAGTGTGGTGGTTTCACATAATTAAAAGTGCTGAAACAGTTAGTTGGTCTGCAGAAATTTATCAATAGTGATTTTGATAAATTATTCATTGTCATTTTTCAAACAAAAAATCCAGAACATTTGCTGCTTCCAGCTTTTCAAATATGAGGATTTGCTGCTTGTTCTGGTTTATAAACTGTAAATGATTTTTTCTGTTTGTCAGAGAAAAGAAAAACAAATTTAGAAAACCACTTTGGACCTTGCAGTTTATATCTTAAAGTAATAATAAATATGTTCATCAAACAAAAAAAAATCATAGATTCCATTACAAGACATTTGATTGTCATTCGAAAGACCAAAATTACAAATTTTGCTATTATTCCTTGATTGTTGTTGTTCCCTATCATTTTTGCGTTTTGGCTTATTTTCTTTTCAACATTCCTTTAAATATACAGTCTTCTGTCTTCAGCATGGAGTCTCCATCTAATTTGTCCCACTGATCTGGAGTATCTGTATAACATATAAGCTTTAGTCAAACAAGCTCTTCAATCCAACAACTACTAATACCAGTTTATTTCATCAAAATATTCTAAAAACCCTCTATTTTATCAGGGTTATGCCTCTCTCCCCTCTGAATGTGTAACTCTGTTTCTGTTCCCGTTGCATTTCGTTGCCAGCTGTGCATTTGATTTCCCTCCTCCTGCTTTCACTTTATTTCTCACTGCTTTTTTCTCTCTCTCTGGTTTTTCTAAGGCTGTTATTCCTTGCCAGCCCTGCGACTGCACTTCCTTTATATGTATTTGGTGGATGCTTTTATCCAGAGTGCCTCACAGTATCACAAGTGCATACAGATTTAGCAATGGATGGCCCATTGGGAGTCAAACTTCTAACTTTGGCAGGGTTAGTGGCACGCACTGTGCTGTATTTGGAAGGAGCAGGGTTTTTTTGTTTTGTTTTATTGCAGGTTATAACACAAGCTATTTTTAATTTAATGTAATGTGTTGTTGTGGTGCTTTTCCAGCACTTGAAGCTGAATGATTACACAGAAAACTCCACCAAATGAGAGCTACAAGGTGCCACATGCTCCTCTCATTTCCTCTTTCCCTTTATCTTGTTCCTTTGCCTCTTCATCCAGCCCTCTCTCCAACCTTCAACTGCTCTCCTCCCTCTTTCTTTATTCCCGGGCCATCTGCTGCTCTTTCCCGTAATAAGCCTGTGAATCTGTATTAATCAGCCTCTCTGCACGTCCGTCAGGTTGTCTGGATGCACAGTACTGTCTCCACCATGGCAGTTTATTACCCATGCTGTCAGCTTTATGGTAAAAGAGACTGTAAATGTATACAACTCAAATGGTGAGATGTATGAATAAGGAACTCAGATCTCTCCTCTTTCCTTCCCTCTTCTCTTCCATCTTTATTTCCTTTGCTTTTTACACTTATTCTCCCATGTTGTTTGTGTTCTCAGCTTCTGAGGAAACCAACATGTACAGGAAACCTCCCATCTATAAGAGACAAGGTTAGTGAATTCCTCACAGTTTTGTTCTGCCTCTGTAAAGCTGTCTGCCTGTCAGCTGGTTGCTTCTTACTTGCATTGTCAACGTATTCTCAGTATGAAACATGTCTGTTTGTCTAACTTAATGAATCAGTCGAAGAAAAGATCTGAGGAGGAGAAGGAGGTTGCCTCATCCTCAGTTTTGGCTCAAAAACAGCCTCTTTGACTTGGACTTCACTTTATTAGATTACATTCTTTTCAATTATTTTTGTTGTTTTTTTTCCGCAGATATTGTTTGAGAGGTGTAAAGGCAATAGTGGAGGAAGTATTAAGACCCTTAAATTAAGTGAAAATAAGAGTACTACACTGGAAAAAAGCTCCTTTACTATTGAAGTTGTGCATTTTCCTGGAATGTTAAGTATCAGTATCCACATAAGTTCCTTTTTTAAATATCATTATAGTATTAATACCATGCATTCACCCATAAACTGCTCAGATTTTATTGCACCCAACATGGTACTAAAAATATGGTGCTAAATACGCTAAATTAGGGATAAGGACCACAGCTGTGCAATTGATGGTGGCAACCACATCAGAGGTGAGATTACAGATTCAGTTTGTGAACTGAGATAAACCTGAGAGAAGCAGTGCCAAATACTCTGTGTGTGTGGGTGATCCATCAATGCTCAGATGTCGGGTCCAACAGAGTTACAGTTCCTCAGAAACACCTCTGGATGATTTACACTGAGCTACAAAGTGCTGACAAACCTCCCTCTCTTCAGTTTGAGTAGGCAATCTGTCGTCTGGGCTCAGTGGAGGAATTTGAATTTACAGCATGAATCATTTATAGAGCAGTTTTGATATTAAGGCAGAGCTCCATAATCAGGTATATACTGTATATTTAGTACCATAATGTCTGTCATTGTCAAACTTGGCTGCATCTCAAAAAACAAACTTTTTAAAGCATCTCGAGGAGGCGTTCGGTTATATTACCAGAAGGAATCAGCTGAAATATATTGAGAGTTTTAGAATAGCAAATGTGGCAGGTAAACATCTGAAAACCTCATAATTCCCTCCCAGAAAGGAAATGCTTATTTAGATTGTGTCAAGTGTGAGTTTGGACTGTCCAAAGTCAAAAATTCTCATTCATGCTGCCACAGCATTAGTTGAAATATAACCCTTGTTATATGTCAAAAACTCCCTCTTTTTACACTGACATAGTCTGTCAGTTGCTACTGACTTTTACACACAAAGTTAAACAAGATTTGTCCTGATGTTTTCACATTTCTCATCAATAACTTACTTCCTTCATCATTTTGTTCTAATGCACACTCAACAACTTTTGCATGCTTACTGAAGTTCTGCATCATATCCCATCACATTTCCTCTGACCTCCTTTCTGTTCTCTGTTCCCTCGTTTGTTTTTGATGCCTCTCCTCCTTCCCCCCTGCTGTGCCCTCCCCCCTCTGTAAGTAAATGCACTACTTTTTCCATCTTGTTTAACAAGCGCACACACTTAAAAGGCATGAAACCTCTCACACTGAAACTCTTAACACTGGTCAAACATAGAGTTCAACGCAAACAAGGCGAGATATGTTGCTAAAGCTATAGGTAGCTAATTAACAAGAATGGGAGAGAAAGGGCAGTTAAAATGGCCTAATACTTGCTAGTTTGACAGCCATGAGTACTAAAAAAGAGCCATTTTGGTTGTTTGCATTGATCATGGTAATGTGAGATGGTTTTCAAACATTATCAACCCCAGCTTTAAGGCTGAGCACGTTTTGGCATTCTCCTGCTATCCCTTCCACATTGACTTTAACCTTCTGAGTGGCTTTTTTTGTCATTCAAAGCATGTCAGTCAACCTTATAATGCTTGAAAAAAAGTTTTTGTGATTTAAGTTTATATGATATCTCTCTCTGTTCTCTCTCTCCCAGACCTTTCTGCCTCTCCAACAGCCAATAAGAGTAAAACCAATGAGAACCTTGTCAATTCCAGCCGCCTTTCCACCTCCAACTGTAACAGCCTTTATCACCCAGACTCCAACTACTACCCGTATGCTGGCTCTCCAAAAGGTACAGGCTCTCTCTGTTTCTGAAATGCTCCATTCTGCACACACAAGTGCACAGAAACTTGGAAAGATGCATTTACCTCCATCATTGCCTCTAGTCTCCAGGGTGAGGAGGTTTTCGTCTGGAGGAGAGGAGGATGGATGGAATCACAATATAAACAGGGTAAGAAAGGAATACATTCTCCCACTTCTCCCTTTTATTTCTTAAGAGTGCATGTTAATATTTAATGAGCTACTTAATTAAGTGCTTGTTTCCAACCTCACCCACTGGAAACGAAACAAAGTGATGCTCCTATGGTGATATCTGTCCTTCTTTTCCCTCTCTATCTGTCCACACAACCACCATCCTCTTGCTCTTCCTGCATTATTCCATCACCATCTATCAACCCATGCATCCATCCCACTTAACCATCTGTTATTGCTCCATCTATCTGCCCATTTTGCCCACATTCTCTTCTGGTCCCTTTAACCCATCCTTCTATTTTTCCCCTGTGCTCTTCTATCCCTCTCCATCCTTCCGTCCCTACAGGGAATTGGCAGGATGATCCTAAAGGAGGAGATGAAGGCGCGGTCAGGTTGTCACGACAATGACCAGTGGGGGAGCAGACGCAGTTCCCGATGTAGCAGCAAGGAGGCGCTGAACAATCTGGGATTCAGCTCCCTCAATGGCTGTAAGTGTGCGTTGAGTGTTTTTAACTTCTCAAATCTGTCAGTGATGGTACAGGTTTTTTTATTGATCTGCTCCATTCAATACATATTGCTAACTTAGTTGTGTGTGACAGTTTCTTGGTCTTTTCATGTGTGTGTTGTATTCACTGTCTTGATGTTACTTGTAATGAGCCTTATGCCCAGGTTTCACCCAGTCAAGACTAAGAGTCATGCTAGCAGCTCTTTTGGCACATTAATGCGGAAACATTTTCTAATTAGCAGTAAATACAAACTACTGCTTCGGCTGAGTAAGAAGGTATGAAAGTCCGCTAGCTTAATGCTAATGTGAATGCTATGGGAAAACACATTGTAATGCTACCCATTAGCATCGAAGTTCGGTAAACAACTCGAATGAACCTATCACAATTTTAACAAAGTAGTGGAGAACAGTATGCCACGCATGTACACTCAGTTACTCACAGACATATGTTTCCTACACCCTGTGCAAGGGTTCAGTGATGTTTTACACCTTTATAACTCGATTGCTGCTTTGTAGTTAATCAACAGGAAGGTGATAAGGGTACCACCTTTAATCAAAATTCCCAAACACACACACACACACACACACACACACACACACACGCACACTTATCTTAAATAATAATTAATAAAGAAATACACTAAAAAAAAAGAAACAAACCAAGGTTGTCAAACAAGGACAGCACAGTTTTAAAATTCTAACAAAAAGTGCAGGGAGCTCCCAGGCTCAGCAGCATGTCTTATAAAGTTAAATGAAAAAATTAAACAAATAAATAGCTTCCTAAAGTTCTACTGATTGGCCGTGCCGTGGCTCTGTGTGTGACCAATCAGATGGTGCTGTGGGTGGGACAATGCTGGAGACAGAGTAGTGACTGCAGACAGAGAGGAGCAGCTGCATCAGGGCCAAAATAACCTAAAATAAATTGATCTCTTATCAGTCGTCAAAAAAAAAGGCCAATGCCGATATGCGTCAAAATGCCAAATATCGGCGCCAAATATCGGCGCAGATAATCGGCCCGACCGATAATCGGTCTATCCCTAATTAAGATGATAATTCACTGTACACTCGTCACTACAAGAGACACCGTTCATGTTGTCACACTGGTTCCAACTGCCAATTGAAAGTTATGTATACAGGTATAATAAGTTAGGATAGTGATCAGCTGCTTTGCCACAAATCTGCTCGCTGTTGTTTATCCAACCACCTGTTGATTATGCCTCACATCTCCAGCTTGGCCCTACAGTGGCCTGAGAGGTTCACTCTTTTGTACTAACATTCAGCAATTAACATAATCACAGTACATGACTATACAACAGATGGTTAAATACAACAAAGACTATTTGCTGCACAATTGAAGCCGGGGCACCTAAGAGCATGTTCTCTCACTGAGCCTCAGATGTACAGTACCACCGCTGAGGTGCATGTCATCTCCCTCTGCCTTTTAAAATATATGCTTCTCCACAGGACTCCTGTGCCGCGTAACACCATGCTGTATTCACCTCACATAACACAGCATGGAAAAGTTAGCACGCGCGTCAAGCTGAGAGGCCCACTTTTTAAAAAGAGGCTTCTCAAAGGCAGCTGCCAGCCGCCCAAAGGATGTGCATGCATTATTCATGTTCATTTACACAACCTCCTATCTCCCTATCATGGGTTCATCACACTTTCATAACTGCTCACTGTATGATAAAGGACATAGCACAGAAATATATAGGTGCGAAACAATGAATGATAAATAAGGTCCTTATATCCCATCCAGACAGTATGCTTTGATATGCAGGTCTTCTATTCAAGATCAAGTGTGTATTTTTGTCTGCAGGGTCACAAATTCAGCACACATCAGGAGATTCAGCAGGAGAAGAAGAGGAGAAACTGAGTTGCACATTAGCTTCTTTTGCCATCTTTAACACATTGACACTGACAAAAAAAATTTGCATAGTTTAACTGGCAGCATTTCAAGTGGTCTTATTTCTAAAATTATC
>JAPZDV010000006.1:14773046-14791072 GCA_029814665.1 Acanthurus lineatus
GTTCAGTTTGGCAGGTAGGTAAACAGTTCTTCACACAGAGACAAGGCTTTGTGATTTTACCCACGATTTATTGACTCCACATGAGGCAATGTAAAACTGTGAAAAAAATACAAAATACAAAAAGTAAGATATAAAGGAAACATGCATTGTGTATTTGCACCATTGCATTGCAATAATAAAGTTAAACATCTGTAACAACTTATTTGGGGAAAATATATCGAAGACAACTGGACTCTGTAATATATCTGTGAAGACGTTTTGCCTCTAATCCAATCCAATCTGTAACAACAAACAAACAAACAAAATAAACTTGTGTCTTTCAACGTGTCTTTCAAAAGTCCACTAGCTTAATGCTAACGTCTCTGGAAAAACACATTGTAATGCTAACCATTAGCATCGAAGTTCGTAAAACAACTCAAAAGAGCCTATCACAATATTAACAGAATAATGGAGAACAACATGCCACACATGTACACTCGGATACTCATAGATATATGTTTCCTACACTCTGTGCAAGGGATCAGTGATGTTTTAAACCTTTATAACTCCTTAATCAACAGGAAGGTGATAAGGGTACTGCCTTAAGCCAAAATTCGCACGCACACTTATCCTAAATATTAAGTAATAAAGAAATACACTTAAAAACAGAAACAAACCAAGGTTGTCAGACAAGGACAGCACAGTTTTAAAATTTTAACAAAAAGTGCAGGGAGCTCCCAGGCTCAGCAGCATGTCTTATGTCTGATTGTCTGTGCAGTGGCTCAATCAACCAGTATTGTCCCACCCACAGAACCAATAAGATGGTTCTGTGGGTGGGACAATACTGGAGACAGAGTAGTGACTGCAGACAGAGAGGAGCAGCTGCATCAGGGCCAAAATAACCCAGTTTTAAATTGATCTCTTATTGGCTGTCGGATTTTTAAAAAAGGCCAATGCCGATATGTGTCAAAATGCCGAATATCGGCGCCAATAATTGGCCCGGCCGATAATCTATCCCTAATAAAAAGGTTATCTGTCATCTCAAAAGCAAAAGATCTATAAATTTGAAAAGGGTAAAGTAACTCTTGAGTTCAGCATGATGCAGCAGTTTTAACAGTACAGCCTGCAAACAGGAGGATATAAAACAGGGCTATGTACAGAAATATGGCCAAATTAGAAAGAAAATCTTATGTTAAGACACTTTCAAAGAGCAGATTGTTTTAATGAATAACTCCTTTCATTACACAAATTGTTGGAGGTTATTAATGTCCCGTATGCACACAGTAGCATCAGCTCAAAGCCACAGTAAGTAACAAATAAATATTCACAGTGCAAAACCTTCTGCCTCTCTCTGCTGCCTTGTATCACACTACTAAGCCCCTCCCACCAAACAGACAAGCGGGAACAGCAGCAGAGGCAGTTGGTTGCCTCATAAGGCTCATTCTCCAAAGCCAGAGTCCCTCCAGCGCTTTGCAGCCCCAGGGCAGAAAAGCCCAGGCTTCAGAGGCAGCTACAACCAGGATGAGAGGCTACACCACACACACACCACTGTACCTCCTTAAAAGTTATTCCTTACTGTTAGTCATCATGCCTCTTTGCAGCTTATCAATTTGAACATCATGGCATGAAACATAATAAGGCTGAAACTCTCTGTGGAGCCTGATGGTTTCAAACATGAGTTTTGTACTGTACTCTGCTGGAGGCAAAGAAGGTATTGGAAATATATCACCAATTGTAGAATTTCAGGAGGAATTTCTACAATTGATTTGGGCTTTCACTTTCACTCTCTCCATTGATGGTACAGTGTTAAACAAAGTATTGAGGTCTGACTTTTTGGGACAAGACGTTCACCATCTACAGGGACATGCATGCACATCAGCATTTGCACAACAGCCAACAGGAGCAACCTTTGTCTGAGAAGGCACATGGTTGGCCGAAGTCTCCCATCACAGGCGAGATATTCTAAAGCCTGAAAAGCCCAAATTTTACTGAGACCACTTGAATAAAATTGCTAAATTGGAAAATTTCTGCCTAATTTTCAGCATCAGACAGTGAAAAGTGACAGATCTTTGCAAGTTGTTTCCCCAGTATGTTCTTATATTCACTAAAAACAATTGAGGAATAGAAATCAGTCTAGAGAAACAAGATTGGATCTGCTCTGAAAAGTGGTTGTCAACAATGTAAAGTATATATGATCTGTACATAGTCCTTTAAGGTGGTATCGAGGTTGAGGCTGAGGTTTATGTTCAAGGCTGAAATTAGCATCTGATTCCAGTCAAGCTAATAGTGATGATTGAGCAGCTGTGGTGAAGGTTAGAGGTCAGGAAAACAATAAACTCACTTTAATAGGAGGAGGAATGTGCATGTCTTGTTGTGATGCTTGGCAAGCTGCGGTGGAGGTAGACTTCCACTTCTGCATAAAATCCTTCATTGATCCCATTCCTCATTGCATTCAGCACATGTTTTGGCGAGACAAAGATGGAGAGACCTGGAAAAAGAGTGTTTAGGTGTAGGTCAAATGGGAATAAAAGAGAAGGTGTAAGAACAGGAGAGGCTGAAAGAGAGTGAACATGATAGAGTGAATTAAATTTAAAAGAGAATGAACAAGAGGGAGTGGGAAACTAAAGTAATTTGAAGCTGTTCAGAGAAGATGTATGACATGAAGCCAAAAGGTAAATCAGGGTCAGAGAGTGGTGGAGAGAGAGGAAAATGAGCTATGTGCACAGGGAGGTCAGACAGAAAGAGGTGTGGATAATGTGGGTGTCTAGTGCTGCATAATCATTGTGGGTTTATAGTGTCTGTTGTCATTATACTGATAAGAAAATACAGAAAGGTGTGTGTTCATCTTTTTCTCAGAAGAGGCTAATAACACCTTTGAGAGAACTGACATGAACTCCCACTCTATAACTGACATTTGCTAAATGTATGTACTTTATCTGATTTTGGTCCATTTTTTAATCATGCTAATATGCTAATATAACGGCTCTAGTGATAGCAGTAAAGGTCAGTCAGTCTACACAGTCTGTTTCTATTACGACCGAAATAATGTGGACATTCATTGGGTCCATTTGATGAATCCCGATGACTTGAACAACAATCCGACATTTCCCTTAGTGCCACCAGAAGCTTCACATATGTTGTTACTAATGACATTCCTACCTCAGATTTATATTCCATGTAGTGCTAATTAGCAAATTTTACCATACTACATGCTAAAAGAGGGATGCTGTACTGTGCAAGCATTATTCTTACTGAACTATGGCATCTTAGGATTGCCATTTTAAGCATGTTAGCATGATGAAGTTAGCATTTAGCTCAAGGGAGCACAGTGCCTGACATTAGCTTATTTACTACATGTTTTGATACAGCCTCACAGAGATGCTAACATGACTCTTCTCATAAAAAACTCCGAATGTCCAACAAGATGAAGGCTTTCACTCAAAAATGTAGCTTACTTTATTTAACTAACAAGCTTATATGTTAAGTACAGTATTAGTATAAGTATCCACAGGTAACAAAACTATTTTATCAGCTGGATGTTTGACTTCTGGTATGGTGATACATGTCATTACATTAGTAAAGCAAGGTTCTTGGAATATAATTGATAATGACAACAGAGTTCTGATACAAGAGTTTTTGTATGTCTAAAGTGTAAAGCTGGTGAAATAAACATGTTGTCTGTCTCCTTCCTCTCCACAGCTCCCCGGTCTGTCTACAGTGCAGACAGTGGTGAGTAGCTCATCAGCGTGTTTTGATCTCTGAGGTCATCTCAAGGGGAGGGCGACACAGTGGACCGCCCTCCCTCTTATCCTCTTCATCCTGTCGGTTCTGCTGTGACAGCGGCAGAACTGAAAGTGGGAGATTATCAACTCACACAAACACACACATACAGACCTCCTTTTTTTTAGTACAGGTAGGAAGACGAATGACACTGTGGCTAAGGGCTTTCATTCATCATCTTTGCTTTGGCAGCAGCACTGATTCAGGATCACTGACCTGAAGCCCTTAGCCATCTGTTTCACAGCCTCCAGTTACAAAGTGCACTTTTAGGTGTAAATATAGATGTTTTGTTTGGTCACATTAAATGTTCTTGGCCTTAAAATGTCTGTTGTAGCTGTATTTTGTCAAATGTACAGGTTTTTACTTTGTTTTCTTGAGATCAATTTTAATATTCTTGCATGGATTGGAATCCAAAAACATCCTAACTTAGCCTCCAAATTTCTTTTTACCCTTCATAACACTGCATTCTCGTGCATGCAGGTTTTCAACTTCCATGAGCATGACATTAAAATAGAATAACTAATCAATAATAGTGCAAATTGTCTAAAAACCAAAAATGTGAAGATTAAATGGCAACATTTTTATAGGCCACGCTTGTGCCTTAAAGACACTGATAAATAAGATTCTGAGGCCAGTAGTTTTCACAGTGTTTTGCATCAGGGCTCACTTATATGGACCAACTATATTTCTGAGATTTACTTCATAATTAATCTGTTAGACTGTATCTAATTTTTCTGTTGGCAGAGATGAAAAACCCATTATAGTTCAGCGTCTCACACAAGCTGTACATCAGCTCTACACTCCAGCCTGTATTCTGCTGCTTCACAGTGTTTGACATCTCTGTATAATTGAATTACATCCAACACTAGAGTGAACAAGAGAGAGAGAGAGAGACTGAAAGAGAAGAGATGGTGGGCAGAGCAAGAAAGCAGAGGAGAGGAGGAGGGGGCAAATGATAAATGAAAAAGCCAAGAAACAGATAATAAGGACAGTGAAGAAGTTGCAAGTGAAAATAGTTGTAAAAACAGAAATGAACAGCAGAGGAGTGACTTCAGAGTACCAGTGTGACTCTGCTGCCCTCTGCTGCTTCAGATGTGGCAGTGCACACTGTAAATAATGGCCTGACTAAGGATGCTTGGATGCTGCTGGTTGCCAATGGTTACAGGAGGGATGCGACTATGCTGGCAATAACAAAAGGAAAGATGGTTAAAAAAAACATTTGTGTTATCAGTGTGGTGGAAGTGTGTCTGGAAGAAGCAATAATATCACATTCCTCCAACACATTGGCTTGTGAAAGTGGCGTGTTTCTGCAGTTTGTATTTTATTGTTTGTAATTAGGTAGTACTTGTAATGAGAAGAGATGAAAATAGCATACCTAGGCTACTGAAATAGTTATAGGCTAAAAGTCATTCAAGGCTTTCTGCAAGGTTGTTGTTACTTCCAAAATCTGATTTTACCATTGTGTGATAGAAGCTACAGTTCCTTGTCAGGAGTCTGACAGGTGGGTGTGCTGGGAAAAGTTGTAGCCTTGAGGTTTAAAAAGCAGCTGCAGTGTGTGACATGGAAACTGCTTTGAATTCTTGCTCAAAATGGGAATAACTATATGAAGAAGAAGAAGACAGTTGTGAACAAGGTAAAAAAAAAGATGTCAGAAATCTTTTAAAAATCTTTTAGCAACTTAGTACAACACTCCTGAAATTGAATCATTACATTAGATCTTCTGAAGCTGCATAGATGCTGTCGGATGGTGGTGAAAAGTAATTAGGTACATTTACTCAATATTTACTGTACCATTGCACCAATTTTGTATATATACTTGTGTGCTTTTACGCTTCTTTAATGTTCTAATTTACGACATTGTGGATGAAAATATAGTACTTTTTACTTCATTTTTGTTGTCTGTGACCACTTACAGAAAAGCAGTGTTTAGTCAGGGCCCCTTGTTACTTTTCAGGTGTTAAACTGTTCCACCAAAGAGACATTTCCCCTCTAAACTCTTCACATGGCCTTTTATAATCTATGACTCCACAAAACGGCAAAAACAAAAAATTTAAGAAGAGTTCAAGGAACAATTAAAAATGTGTAAAGCAGAGCTTTTTTTTTCTTTTGTCTCCTATTAATCATCTCAAGACTGGTCAGATTTTATCTTGTAAATCTTTTAAGAGGCCTGGCCCTTACTTTGCACCACATTACAGCAGTGGTACTTTCACTTTTGTTTGGCATTTGTTTACTTCTTCATCCCAGTACTGTCTGCTCATTCAAAAATTCTGTGTGTGTGTTTTGTTTTACATAATACCTGTTTTTGTTTATTGTATTTGTATTTGTATTTGTTCTTTCAGACTCATACGTTGCCAAATCATCCTCGTTGCCAGGCTACGGCAGAAACGGACCAAACAGGGTAAGCAATCATGATTTGTGTGTTTGTGTGTGTTTGTGGTAGAGAGGAGAGAATAGGACAGGCATGATTATTTCATTAACAATGATTTATGGCAAAGTCCTTTTACCACTGAACCTTTAAAACTTATTTGTAACAGTTTGCTTCCTGATGCCAACTAAGACAGTAACAACTGGCAAGATAATGTCAGTGTGATAAATCCATAAACACATACTGATCAGAATTTTGTACAGTATTTTAAGATTCACATCCACTTTGTTTGAGCTTTCCTGTACATTACAACCATAAAATACATCATTTCAGTCCATGTGTAATCTGCTCTTGTTTTGTTCTGGCAGCCTGACAGTGCTGGTGGAGATTATTACCAGTATGACAGCAGTAATGCAGTTAATTGGCAGATCAGAGGTAAGCTTATTGTACAGATTAAATCTACTTATCCCCAATTTTTCTAGTTTTCTTTTGATTTCCCTCCCCTCTAATGGATTCTGTGTTATTCAGAGTGTGAAAGGTGACAACAAATTCAACAGTTATCATAGCTGATGCTGTATTTTCTCTTCTTCTTTTCTTCTTTTCTTTCAGAATACAAGGTAAGATATTCTTGCCAAAGTTAGAAAAATGAGAAAATATTTAAATGCCTGAATAAGTGATAACAGTTTTCCAGGATGTGTTGCCTCTTTAATGTTTGTGCTGAATGACGCCTCTATCTTACCTAGTAACACTTAGACTTTATGATGCTGATTGGCTGCAAGATTGATCAGAGCCGTCAGCTTTGTCTTTTATGACAAGACACATCACTTATGTGATTGAAACCTTAATCAGAAAAAAAATATATGATTAGTGCGATGTGTTTGTTGCATGTTCAAGAATTATGAGAAAGGCATGTAAAGAGTGCTTAAACACACTTATTTTAATTTATTTTAGTCATGTGGACGCTAGAGGGCGTGTAATTTTTTTAATTCATGTTTTTTAAATGGTGAATTTGAATCGTGTTTTAAAAACATTAAGCAAAGAAATTTAAAAGAAATTAAAGGAAACATTTTAGAAATACAAAAGTAAAAGTTCTTTCTGGAGTGAGATTTAAAGTTTTTGAACTGCATTTGTTTTTGCGAAGTATTTTATGTTGGCCATGTTCTCCATGCTACATTTTGGTGCATTAAGCTTGTAGGAATAGTGATTGTAATGTAAATACTGAAACAAAACCCCTTTGTTTCTCTGTGTTTCTCTGTCTTAGATCTATCCATATGAAGCCTTAATTGTGTCAGTCAGAGGGCAGCAGCGTCTTCCAAGTGATGTGGACCGAGCTAGACTGGAGGTAATTAGCACTAAATACAAGGTACAGCTGAGGCTGATGTATTGGAAGACCTAAATTTGGATAAAGTTAAATTATCAGTCTGGATCTAAATGGTTGACCACAAACAGACCAAGATTTCTATAGAACTACACAAGTATTTACTGATCCAATATCTGTTCAGACAGGGATCCTTGATTTTTACACAAAACTAGTGGCTATAAGCTTTGAGGTTATTGATGATTTCTGGTCTCTAATTTGCTCCGTTTTCTCTCTCTTTCCAGCGACACCTCTCACCAGAGGAGTTTTTCAGAGTCTTTGGCATGTCCATGTCTGCCTTTGACCACCTTGCTCAGTGGAAGAAGAACGAACTTAAGAAACAGGTCCGCCTCTTCTAAGAAAAAGCAGGTCTAAAGCCATCAGTGTGCAGTGAGGATTAGCCTCTAGAAGGGCCTCAGATCTGACCCCAGATTTAACTGGCTGAAGTAAAAATCTCTCCTTTGATGATGAAAGAGCAGAACTATTGGCATCCAGATCTTGGCGTGCTTGTAACTGCTGTGTACTTGGACTTATTAAGCAATATGGAGTTGGCCTAATGGCTATAATAAACTGGACTGAGATAAGGAGAGAAGTGAAGAAAACCATCATAATTTTCAGAGGCAGCAGATGAGCCACACTGAGGCTGCAAGAGGGATAAAGTTAATGAGAGCAGCTGTCAGCTTGCTTCTTCCTCTCCTACCAGCAGATGGCAGTGTGTTAACATCCAATCCAGGTTGGCTGGTTGATAAAATGTGAACTGAAGTACTTGGTACCATTCAAATGGTTTCCTACATTGAGCTACACCTACATTGATTATAGATATTAAGGGATGACAGCATAACAAACAGGCAGCCTGAATGACTGAAAAGTAATTTGTCAAAGAGACACCAACCTCAGCCACTCGTGAGCTGACAAGACAGGCAGATGACAATAGTGTGATTCTTAAGCGTTAGGGTAACTGAACATGATGTACACATGGTGTTTTTATAATGTGCTAATACTGAAAGCCAAAGGTTTTCTTCTTTTTTAATTCTGGCATGTGTTCGATTTTGATGTCAGACTTCCTGAAGCCATATCAGTTTTTCTCTTTGACATGAGAAGACTGTAAGGTGCACTGAGGTGTTTTTTTTTTTTAATTTTGTGACTGTAAATTTTAATTTGAAAGGACAATGTCAAAACTCTTAGCTCAGAGATGTTAGTTGAGATTAGAAATCAAAAATCACATTTAAAAGAATATGTTCCATTTTAATTTAAGAAATCAAAGTTTTTGTTGATTCATACTTGCAGCTGCTCTCGTGACACAGCTAAGAATTTAAGCTGCTGGATTACAGTTAAACCATACTGAGTCATTTTTGTGAAGTTTGTGTGTGTGCGTGCGTGTGTGTGTAATTACAGCAAATAACTAATTTTTCACAGATGATAATTCAGGAACCATCTGAATAAAGAGAATAAATGCTTGGGAAGTGAAGAAATGAAATAATGGGAGGTGAAGGAAAGAAAGATGGAGAAAACAAGAAAGAAACAAAGCAAGGAATGTGCAAAGGGATAAACAAAGCTGGATAATTAGTCATAAAAAAGCTGTAATGAAGAGTCGATGGCTGGATTTGTGCTTTTTAGGATAGAGCAAGTGTGAAAGAAACTGTCTTAGCTAAAATGGATTCAATAGGTACAGAAAGCAGTGATACTGTAGTGCAAAAGTTTTGTAAGTGAATATAAAATATGAAATGATGTTGCTCTCTTCTGCAGAAACTAAACTACGAGGCGGGCGTGTGTGTGTGTGAGTTTTTACAGATTTTGGTTGTTTGGTATTACATTTATAATTTGCAAACTTGTGTCTGTCACTACAACCCCTGAATAAAAACCTAAAGCATCTTTTATCATTTGTTGTCTTTATTATAGCTAGAGTTTTTTATTAACCATAAATGTATATGATAATGGTTAGGATGGTGAACATGCTGGTTTGTTTCAGGCTTTCTTGCCATTTGAGTACTATAGCTGATATTATAACTGAAGGAAAAGCTAACTTTAACAACGCAGATATTCATATTTTATGAAATCATATGCAAAATGTTAATTTTCATCTTTAAATTGCAGGAAATGTATTAACTTCAATTTAATTTTTTCCACCACTGGCAGTCACTCAATGAAAACACTAATGAATGACATCCAAAGTTTGAAGATATTACACTCACTAAAATGTGAGTAATGCAATGGGGGGGAGGTCCGAAAAAAGTGACTAGATTTGCTCCGATATGTGTCACTTTAGAGTCATAGCAGGAAAATGTGTAAACACCACCCCTGACAGAGCGGGCTGGCACTAGGACCCGGCGGAGCCTCAGAGGATGAACCAACGGCTGAACCAACTGTAAACTGTAGCGGGCTCGCGGCCGACCGGACTCACTTGGCCGCACGGAGGTTAGTTGAGCTCCGCCGACTGCCAGTGGCGACCACGTATCACATGTTAATAACCGTCGTTTTCAAATGAAACGGCTAAAGGAGTATTGCCGGAAATAAAATAAAAAATAACGAACGACATGGACACAAAACGCCAAAGTGGTGAGTAACTTTCCTCTATGTCTCACTTTTTTGTATTTTTTTTCTCGACAAAGGAGTAACGTTTACCTTACAGTGGGTTTACAGTGGAAAGTTTGAAAAGGAGACTAGCATGGATGTAGGCGATGAATGGATAATGTCACAAACGGGCGAGCTACACAATTCCAAACATGTTCAAATCTCAGTCATCACTGTTTGTTACTTAAACTCACCAAAAGAAATGAAATAAAGTTTTACATTTAAACAAATGATACGAACCGGTAGTTGTTTTTTTTTACTGGAGTTCCCATTGAACAAATTTGAAGGAAAAAAAACGAGTGCGGCTCGCGCCCGGCACGCGTGTAACTGTTGGAGTAAAGCAGAGATGATGTCATACACCTTTACGCCGGTTGTAGCGCTCTGAATGTTGTGCGTGCGTGCGTGCGTGCATGTACGTGTGTGGATGGAGGAGGATTCGTCACTCAGGTAGAGTGATGCAATCTGATACCAACAGAGAAGTGCCCTGTTGGAAGCTGCGCCGCTGGAAGTGAAGCAGCAGCGGCAGCATCTGCTGAATGGCTGCTCTGTTTTCAGAGCCTCCAGGCTACAGTGCAGCTAACACGATGTGCATTATGTGACACCAGGTGATGAAGCTGAAACCTCGACTGAAAAATCTGGTAAACAAGTGACAATGCTCAGGGAAACAATGGCCATTATTAAAGCCATTTTGGTTATAATGTTATTCCTAATATGAATAAAAATCTGCAAGAGTAAAAGTATTTATTCATGCTGTCACTAAGGCACTAAGAGCGCACAAGCATTTTACCTACAGGTAATTTTACTAATAAGGTCATTGTCTGGGATGGAATGAATTTACCCAAAAATGATGCCAATTGGCTTCAGTTCCCTCAAATAGATATAAGATATGAATGAGATTTTGATATAAAAGAAATAGCTCATCATAATTTTAGAAAAAAAAAAATCAGTAAAAACTGCTGACTCTGTTCAAAGCCTGAGCATATTTGCCCCCAGATCAGCCTCCAAACTGTGTTAATTCACAGTTGTGGGTTGGCTCTTATAATTATCATGCAATTATGATGATAATAACCGAAATATTATTTTTAGTGCCTTTTAATTAATGATTGCAATTTGGGTGCGCCACCTACTCACTGTCAATCTTACATTAGTTAATGCAGACCATATAATTTTACTTGTCGTGGATGGAAAAGTGCAGATGTGGCAAATAACATTAATGATCGCTCTTTTATTTAAGTGTTCTTGAAATTTATTGCAGTCTGATAGTGAGTGAGCATGCACACTACCTGCACACTGAAACAATCATAAATTAGACTGCATTAGTTATTATTTTCACCTATGCTTGTCCTACAGCGACTTGCAAGTGTTTTTCTGGGGAAAGAAATGCTAATGAAACAGATGGACAAGCAGCTTACAAAGTCTAAACAAAATGTTTTGTGACCAAATACTTATGAAGCTGTGCACTTGGCAAAAAGGTGGAAATATTCTCACTGTGGACAAAACTTGACTTGGTCATGGCCTTTTGGTCCAAAAACAGTGTTGTGGCAACGCGTTGTAGTAATTAGAGTTGTAAAATGGCTTTTTTTAAAGGCGGAGTTAGAACTACAAGAGCCAGTTTCTCATACGATCTTCATTGGGTTTGAATAATGAATTTAACTTCTCCTACTCTCTAATTACATGCATTTGTACACTCACACACCGGCACACCAGTTCTGTGTTTAACATTTGTCATAGGCCTTGACCTCAACTGTGGCTCTCTTCCTTTTCCCTTTTCCTCGTCCTCTTCCAGTGATCCTCCTCCCAGTCACCTCTTTGCATTCTCTTTCTGAGTCAGAAGTGTAAAACTCTATTTGACTTAATTTTGCATGACATTTAAGGAAATTATTTTTCTTTGTAAACCCATTTACATCTCTGTCATCTGTGAGAGACACCCTAAGCTGCAGGTCTGTACGTCATCTATGTTGGTCAGGTGTAGGGGGAAACTGATGTGGCGATAACACTCATTCAGTTGAGAGGAAAAACACTGGATCATGTTTTGTTCAGATGAGGGTTATATTATCATCATCACTGCAGTATCACTCCTGGAAATCACTGTCACAAAAACAACCACAGAATATTATAGTTTGGGTGAGTGCCTGTGTAAATAAACGTGTGTGCTTGTGTGGGTGTGTGTGTGTTTGTGTGTGAGTAAGTGAGTCAGTGAGAAAGAGATAGAGTTGCAGGAGCTTTTAGAGAAATTATCATTTCAGTTAGCTGACTGAAGGTATGTCAGGCACCTAAACATCTGCAAAACCACAAGAAGTTGTTTTTAACCTTTGTTTTTTGCTTGGATTCAACAAAAGGATATTTTGTATTAATTAGAGGTGCTGGAAGACAGATATTTTTACATAAATGGACAGAGTAAGGGTAGCTCTTTCCCTGCTAAGTTAAACATCTTCATATTTTAAATCTAGCTAACTGTTGGCAAAGACTAAATACGTTTTTTTCCCCTCAGATATTGAGATTCATGTAGAATAAGTTCTCATTTTACCAGCAAGAAAACTGAGTTCCCCAAATATCTGAAGCTTTTTGTAAAACTGGAAGAAAGAAGATTCCTTAACACACTGACATGCATTGAAATATTCTATTTAGCTAATTAACCAAAGCAGATGGCCTTCCCAGGGTAACTTTGGTAGCTCAATGGCTTCTTATCTGGTGAAACCACAGCACTTAAGTCTGGGTTTTAAATTAAACTCATGCTTTGCCACAGTGTCTGCACCAGTGTCATGTCCCTCTGTTTCCTGTGTCTCTTCCCATTTACTATCTGAGGAAAGTGATAAGATACTGGAAGAATGCAAAAAAGAAAGAATTCTACAACTTTTCCCCCAGCTGTTTCTTTTTAAAGATCTTGCCAGCTTGGTTCTGGAGGGGACTTTTTAAAGTGTCTGACTGACTGCTAACCCCAGGGAAAGCAGTGACACCATCAACTGTTGTCACGAAAATATGAATTACAGAACTGAATCTCTGAAGTAGACTTTTGTCTTAGAGCAGGCCGCAAAGACTTGAACTCTGACCTTTGTCTGAACACGATGAGTGTCTGGTGAAGGGATGGAGGGAGGCAGACGGAAAGGAGTTTAAAGAGAAGGATCAGAGAGAGGAAGAAGAGAAAGAAAGGAGTGGAAGGGAGAATGTTGGATCTGGGGGGACCTCAGCCTCTGGGAGTGTGGGGGAGGCAGGAAGAGGATTGCCTGCTGTAGTGTACTGCAAAATAGCAGCTTCATACACTTGAAAGCTTGAAATTCTCTTAAATTAAAAAATTGCATGAAAAGCATATGTTTGTGTCACATAATGGATCTTGAATGTTCCTGTTACAGTTAATCTTTACCTCAGGGAACATAATTCATGGAAACAAAAAGCAATTCAGTGCACTCACATTTCCTCCTAGTCCTGAAGTATTGAGAGAGAAAATAAAAAGGAAAAATAGTTAAGATGGGAGAGGCAGTTCAACTGGGAGGTAAGGCTTGAATTGATGTGATTGATGGATTGGATGTGTAATGGATGGAAGTAAAGGCCTCAGGTTAGGAGGAGAAAATGATCTTTTCTCTGTAAACCTGCTGCCCATTAGTACTATGAGGTGGGATAAACAACAGCAGCAGTGAGTAGCAGTTGTTTTGTTCGAAGCTGCAGCCAAACACGACAAATCAGTTCAAATGAGAGTCGCATGGCTCAGGTCCCATGACTGATCTTCTTCAGGAAGTTTCTCTGCGGAAACACAAAAAATGTATGTAAAAGCACACATACACGCGCACACGCATTTTCTTTCTCCATTATTTTAGTAACTGTGTGTTTGGTCTGTATAGGATGAGATCTCTGTTTTACAATATAGAGTACTGTTTATGTGCGTTTGTTTGCCATGTCAGTGAATGTCTGTGTCTGTCGGTAAAAACATTCAGAGGAAAATCGCTGGTGTGTGTGTGTGTTTGTGTGGTGTTTGTGTCTGTGTGTGTATGGAATGGGGGGTTACAAAGATCCCTCTGTGGGTGAGACCGACCACAAGCCTCCAGAACAGCTGATTCTCAGCCTCTAAACCCTCCAGTTCCCCAGAGAGAATAAGAGAGAGAGAGAGAAAAAAGTGATCAAGAGAGAGAGAGAGTGAAGTACACATACTTGGAGAAGAGAGACAGCAAATGAATGCATAGCCTTGACTGTGTAAAGTTAGACTGTAAGAAACAGAAGATGCACCAAAGCTTAAAACTCCATCAGCCCACTACTGTTTACACTGACATTGATTGTATTGAATCTTGCAGAGCTTTTTTTTTATTTTTCAAGAGAAGTGCAGTACAATAGATCTTTAATTCAAGTAAAGATCGGCTAAGAAACTTCTTAACTGCTTCTTCAATAGATGTGGAATGAACTGACAACAGTGACAATAAAACCCCTGGAAGCAAACGTGTGAACAGAGACAGAAGAAGAGTTTAGGATGTTGGGACAGAATGACAAACAGCAGGATGAAGAGAAATGGAAAAAAGAGAGGGGAAAGTGGTTGGAAGGGTGAGAGCAAGAGGAGGTGAGACGCACAGTAGGATGGAGGAGAGAGTCAAGATCAGGAAGGAGTGGAGAGAAGCTTCTGTTGACGGCTAAGACAGGAAACCACAGCTGCTGGCCGAGGAATATTGCAAACACACACACATACACACACACAGCTGCTGCTGGAGATATATCCTTTAACCCTGAATGCCCATGGATCGAGACGATGCAGCTGTGTTGCACCACGCCCCTCAGACTGTGTGTGTGTGTGTTTGTTAGTTCCTGTTTTGTTTTTTGCTGGAGTTTCTGACATTGTATTGTTTGCTCTGGTCTTTTGCAAAGCATTGTGGTCATCTAATTTTGGCCCTTGTGGAGACAATAGAGTATTGTCAGCCTGGAGGGGGCAGCGGAAAAGGCTATGGGATTGTGAGGGCTTTCCCCTCTCTCTGTCCTCACTGTTGGTGAGGGAAAGAGAGCCTGTTTTGATCTTATTTTAACTTCACCCTTGTACCAGTTTCTTTTAAGAGCTGCATATTTTGCAGCATGTTTCATCCTTAAGCAAATTTGTTTACTTCATGCTTTTTATTCAGTTTTCTTTTGCATTATATTTAACATCTGACTAGTCACTACAGAGGACATGTACAGTATTTCTAGCAATGGCACATTAGTATCCTATTTCTGATAAAATGACATGAAACAAAGTACCTAATATAGTACTCTCAGAATTCTTTAGACTGTGACTAAGTCAAGAGGTCTAAAGGGTCTTTTTGTTTAAATCATTCCTTAATAAAGTTTATAAAGGAGGTAGATTACTTCTGTAGTGGACAGGGTAAAATGACATTTTAAATTTTACAGTTTAAATGCCAAAAATGGCAAAGGTTAAAAGAGTCCCCAAAGTATTTTTCTTGGCAGCGTGGACAAACAGTTGTGGGCCATTTGGCACAATAAAACTTTCCACTAAAAATTACTGAAATTATACTATTTTAAGGGTTAGCAACTTGTATTCAGGATGATCCTTTCCATCTGTTTAGTGGCTAGAGTAATACCCATGCTAACAATGGTGACCAATATCCAGTATTTATTTCAGCTGATTACACTACATAAGTGGAGATCTGATGTCATTCATTCCAAACCTCTCAGATATCTCTTAACGATGGATGATCAACTGAATGAACCACCTCAGTGGCAGAAGCAGTTAGGTCACCATATCCTATTCCATCTATAGTGGAACAACATATTTTCTTCTTTTTACTGGCTCAGTTTCTTTCGGGGAAGGAAGTTTCCTGCCCCCTCCTCCTCACCTCCTTTTCCCTCTGATTTTCTTCCCCCACCTCCTCCTCCTCCTCTCTTTGTCGGCAGGATTTGTGAGAGTGTGGCAGAGCTTTTGGAACAATGTCAAGGTCAATAAAGCACTCACAGACACAGGCATAGACACACAGGATGTAAGTATCAGTGTTGAAAGTGAAAAAAAATCGTTTCTTAAAGAAACCCTTAAATGTCAGAACTGAAAATCTGGGCTCAATCTCTGGTGGTGAAGGGTCAGGGAACAGACCGAAACTCACAATATCCAAAAAGCACAGAAAGAGGGTAGGCAACATGTTGGATGTCGATGTTAAATATTTCTTCCCTGTCAGCTGTTGCAACAGGCGGTAAGCTGAGTTCCAAACTGACTTCATGCCCCTTGTGAACTGCCAGTTTAGTACACACTTGCCTATTTGACCTTGAATGCGTGTGTTAAACTGATATTTGACGCACAAGCATTGTAGCAATGTCAGTCAAATGGTGTTTGGCATCATCCATAATGCAGACTTCTGACATTCTACAGACCCAAATAATATGTTCTGTTGTTTTTCTTTTTTTGGTTTTTAGTGGTGATGGAGCGACTTGTGAATGAGCTAGGCTCTCTGCTAAAGATGCTGGACCATGAGACAGTCAGTCCTGCCACCGCTGACAAGATGGCTTCCATACGTAATATCCTGGACTCGCTGCAGCTGTCAGGTACAGAATCATGTGTCAGATGGAAGGGGCAGTGTACATGACACTTGTCTGGTGTGTATCTCTAGGGTGGGCATGCCAAAGCAAGCTGCCTGTTGACAACAACACTGACGGCAAATGGGGTAACATTAATAATTCTGAATGTACCAGGTCATCCAGCAAGGAGACTGAAGATTTGCATAACATCACATTATTCCCATAGTGATTAAAAAACAGGAACAAATATAAATAACTAAACAGAGGAATAAATAACTTTTATTTTTTTATAAAAAACAAATAGATAAAATAGACATTAAAACAAATATTCCTGTGAGTAAAAACACAACTAGCTGCCACAGCTACTTGCACTTATCGGCATCTGCCAGAATACAGTGAACACAATGAGTAATCTGTAGAGAACGATGTGGTTTCCTTTGTGATTAATGGACTAAAGCATACCTAGTCCAGTAAGACTCCAGTTATCAAAAAATAGTTTAGACTACAGTTGACTCTAGTCCCACCTCATACTATCATTAGGGCAGTGATGTAACTAAATTTCTTAAACTTCACTGACTCCAAAATGCTAATTCATTCTTGTTACATTAAAGTTTTGTAAATGTATGACTCAACAAATTCACATTATGTATTTTCAAAAAAAGAAAATAGTAAAAGTCTAACAGGAATATGTAAATTAGAATATTAAATGGAGGAAAAGCTATAAATGAGATTTGTGACTTTTATTTATGTAATGGAAATTGCTTAAGACTTGCAGTTTTTCAGCTGTTTCCTGCCACACATTAATTCAGCTCGACACTAAAAGCAGTTCAACTGAAACATGTCTAAGTTGAGCTGTTTGTTCAAGGTCAAGAACAGTGTTTACTTAGGCAGCTATGGTCAGAGCATTCTTTCTTATTCGTCTTTATGCCATGGAGCAACCACATCAGCTATCCACACTGCAACTGCACAACACTGAACAGGACAGTAATGTTCCAGTACATTACAGTAATTGTAGTCAGAAACATACAAGACAATGCAGTCTCCACTGAACCAAATCTTACCGAGGTCTTACAGCAGATCCTTGTTTATCTGGGAGAATGTCAGAGAGGGTAAAAGGATTAAAGGTAAGAGGATAATGAAATGAAAAGTTTAAAGAGGATGATGAGAGGACGGGAAGAACAGAGGAAAAACAAACATCCTGATAGTAACAAGTCCTTTCAATTGTTTGAATAAATCTAGACTGCCCTGCCTCACTCCTCTGGGTTTTACACAGCACATTAGCACGTTCCACATAAATTCAGCTTTGTACAGCCAAATATTTAGAGATTTATTTCTCACACTGATTCTAAAACACTTCCAGAAAGTTTAGGAGGGTTGGCAAGCTTTCACACACATTTTACAACTTCGGTTATCTTTGTTCTTCTGGTGAAAAGATTTACAAGCTCAAGTCTGCACTTCCTTGCAGTCTGACTTAGGGTTCTGTACAGTTTGTTTGTCTAA
>JAPZDV010000006.1:14791297-14870523 GCA_029814665.1 Acanthurus lineatus
ACAGTTTGTTTGTCTAAACATGCAGATTGTCAGTCTTGATCCTTACAGAGCACTCACTTGCCTTTTTGCTACATGTCTTTACCCTCTCATAATCTGACCTCAGCATAGACCACAATCGTAACCCTGACTTTGATCCTTTTCCTAACCCTTAATTTACGTTTTCCACAGTCAATGGATCAGACGTTTACATGAACAGCTGTCTCTATGGCAATGGCACCAGTTTTGTAGAGTCTCTGTTTGAGGACTTTGGTGAGTGAACCCTCAAGGCACCATCAAAGCCGCCCACTGTTATAAAGTCTTATGTAGAAGTGGTCGTTGGCATTTATTTCCAATTAACACAAAAATGCATAGTACCTATATGCGTACCATCAATCCTCTGTTGTTCCACCAGACTGTGATTTGCACATGCTCAGTGCATCTCCGGTGGAACAGAAAGAGCACAAAGAGGAAGAGGAAAAGACTCATCCTAATAAATCTGTAAGTTCTCCTCTGTAACTATCTGTCAGTCGATCTGGTTATCTTGTACTCATAGCTAAAACTTTGGTTCAATTTTTACCTCAGACACCGACCGACACGCCTCCTCCTTTACCAACTACCCCCCTTCCTGATGACTACTATGAAGAGGCCGTTCCTTTGGATCCTGGATCTACTCCTCAGTACTTCACCACCAATATAAACAGTTCTGTACACACATATACACATACACTCAAAAACCAACTCAAAAACCCAGATTTGCCCACTCGCTAATATATGTGACCAATTAATATTTTTGAGGTTTCTCTTTCTCACATCTTCTTCCACTTTTCTCACTCAGCTTCCAGGAACTCTGTGGAGGATGCTTACTATGAAGATGCAGATAATAACTACCCCACCACCAGGATTAATGGACCTCCCAAAAACTCTTGTGAGTTTGCCAGCCATTGAAGTTGACAAATATAAACAGTGGCGTGTTCTGATCTTGAAGTATGTAGAATACAGTGAACAGAAAGAGAAGTTGTTTATTTTAATATCTTTTTTTTTTTATGCTCAGATAATGACTCAGATGCTCTAAGCAGCTCCTACGAGTCTTATGAAGAGGAAGAAGAAGAGACCAAAGGGCGTGAACAACCTCAGAGATGGGTGGCTGAGGAGAACCCAGATGGACCTGTTAGAGATTGCCGCATCTGTGCCTTCTTGCTGCGAAAGAAACGCTTTGGCCAGTGGGCTAAGCAGCTAGTTGTTGTCAGAGACAACAAACTGCAGGTAAAAAGTATTGCTTACGATCATTTATTTAAACTTTAAACTTTACACTTTGTTTAAAGTTTAAACTTTGTTTAAACTCTGCAACTTAAGAAATTAATAAATACATAATGCTATTTAGGGCTAAATGTTGGATCAATATATTAACATTGAAGGTACAATGATGACAAATGTTACCTAAAACGTATGCTCGCAGCAATAATGATACCTTAAATTTTGCTCAAGATATAAAAAAAAGTTTTTCTTCTGGGACATTAACCTTACAAAACTGCTAGAACATTTTTTGGAGGTTACATTTTAGTATCAAAGTGAAATAGCATCAAATGGCACATCATAGTCTGTCTTTCTGTATCTCTCTTTTACAGTGCTATAAGAGCATCAAAGAGAGCACTCCCCACACAGAGCTACCGCTGAATCTCTGCAACGTCATCTATGTCCCAAAGGAAGGCCGCAAAAAGAGACATGAGCTGCGCTTCTCTTTGCCTGGAGGTGAAGCTCTCGTCCTGGCTGTTCAGAGTAAAGAGCAGGCCCAGCGATGGCTCAAGGTACCAATATTCACTGTGTCAGACGGCTGATAATGAGACACACACGCAAAAACACAGGGGATTGTAGCTAGGGGGAGAACACAAATTTATCTGGGATCAAAAGGGTTTTCTTTTTCTGGAACCAGGTGGTGCAAGATGTTGGCAGCCAATGTAGCAACACTGAAGGACTTGATGGATCTGCTTCTCCTATTATACAGAGAAAGTTGGAGCTTGATAAGGTGTGTGTTTTTGTTCATGTCTCTACATATATCTTTGTTTACAGTATTTTCCTTGTGATTCTACATATGTATGTCATAGTGATTTCTAGTATCTATGATATTTGTTCATAATCCAGTCACAATTTTCCTGAATTTTCTGCTCAAGTAAGGACTCCCTATTCCAATTTAACTGTACAATTTTACTTTCCCGTGACATCTGTGTTCATTTTTGAGGTGTATTACATTCTAAAGCTATACTCTAGTTAATACATTATAATGTAAGTCGCTGACATCACCTCTTTCAGCCCACGCATGACACAACTATTCCTGTGGCTTCCAGTTACTAGCAGTGAGTGAGGTGACATTATTGTGGTTGCTGGGCTGGCTTGTTTTCAAAGAATGTAACCCTCATCAAAGTTTAGGCACACAGCTGCAGAGCCAACGAGCTGAATGCATGGTGACATGGCAGTTACACCCATTTTTGGCTTATATTTTTGTGTAGTTTTAAAAATACATAAAGTCAATAAACACAAAAGCACCTTGGTCATTTTTGTGGATAAGATTTTGCTTAGTTTAAGGATTGAGGGATCTGTTAAAACAGGATGCTGATATGCAGTGTGCTCTCATCTCACCTCCTTTTAAGGAAAGAAAGAGTAAATAAAAATGTAGCACCCTCACACAATTTCCAATTTTTAACACAACCCTTGTGATTACACACTATACTTTAAACACCTTTTTTGCATGAGAAAGGAATAGGTGATGGCTACAAAGATAAGAAAAACTGGGAATTGTGTACAAAAATATGATTCAAAATCAAAGTGCAAAGAGGCCCAGTTAGCTTATAATATAGCTATACTGTAGGCGGGAGCTATTACTCCCATGCTTCATACTTACCCATCTATAGCCCTCCAATGTTCCACATGAATCAGATTATATTACAATGAAATGCTAACACAACTATTAAACATAAATCACTCTCAATCACACAGATGGATTGAAAAAAATATAACAACATTTATTTCAAAGCCCCTCAAAAAAATAAAATAAACGAATAATAAAAAAATAATAATACCCGGGATTTTCTAACTCTATGGTACCATGTTCGTTGGCGCGCTGTTGGAGCTCGTATGCAACCCTCATGTGGCGAATTATTAGTACTCACAGTCTCTTGGAAAATCAGAAAGCTGGTAGTAGCAGTCCATGAAAACCTTCGATACCGCAGCCAGCAGAAGGAAGAAGAAAAGCTCAGTCCACGTGCAGAAAGTCCCTGGCAGCGGCATGTCCTGAGCATCTCTATTGCAGCAGCATGAGTGGCAATGTCCGAAGCACACTAAGTCAAAGTCAAAATTTCAAATTTCAAATTAATACACTGTTTGACAACCATGTGCCTGATTTTAGCGTCCACAATATCTATACTTACTCAGGAACTTGTATATAATCCCAGGCTTCCAACATGTCTGACGCAGGTCTCCTCCGCTCCTGTGAAGACGCACGCTAGTCAGCTAACTCCGTTTCATGTGCTAACAGAGATAGCTAATTTAGCAACACGTGCTAACAGCAACAGCTCACTCAGTAACAATACTCACTGAAACGTTTCCCAACACGGCTCACACTCCGGCTGGTTAGAGTTACACAGAGTCGTTTTAATTCTTCCAAAAAATGGTATTTACAAAGAAAATAAAACAAACTTGAAACAGCTTATTAGCCTCTCTTTCTGTCTTCGCGTTTGGTTTCTCCTCGCTCCGTGACGGAGCCTCCGTCTCGTCTTGTCTGAACTACGACCCGCCCTTCACAAAATCCAACAGGTTAAAAGTCTATCCCTACCTTGTTTGATTGACACATGTCTATCCAATGCAAAAAACAGAAAACGGACACAAGAGGTTCAAGGTCTACCCTAAATGCGGGATATTGGAATACTTTAACAAAAAAATACAGTTCTCCCTATTAAAATAAAAATTACAAAAATAATAAAAGGTTTCTGTTTTTTTTTCTTTGCCAGGTGCTGCAGTGTGAGCGGCAGGCATCAGACTCTGACAGCGGACCAACTGCAGACAGCCAGTCCAATGCACAGGGAACAGGACGAGACACCATCGACTCACTGAGTAGGTTTACCTACATAAGAACACAGTTAAACCAATGACACAAATTGATGGATACAACAGAAAATCTTACATATAGCATTAGTAATTTTAACACACATAATATTGGATATTAAATCATCATAGTGAGATTTAGATTGTTTGTGATATGAACTTTTTGTTAGGTGTATTTTATAATTCTATTTTTCATAGTAATTACTTAAGTTGTGATACATATTTAGAGACTTGTTCACAATGTCTCTAGAGTTAGCATAAAGGTCAAGAGACACTGCTTTGGGACTGTTCATCTCCACCTACACCATCTTTAAATCAGCAGAAGGTGGATGAGGGTGAAATGAATAAAGCAGACCTCAGCCTCTTTTTTCTGGAAATACAGAGTTTTTGCCAACTGGAACTCAAACACACACCTCCTGCTTTGACACTGCTGTGATAGCTACTCACAGCCAATGATCAAGTCCGGTAAAAGATGGGTGGAGTTAGTCTGTGCTCCAAATTACACATAATTGTATGAATATATTTAACCTCACAAGTTAAAATTAGTCATCTAAATTATTTTTATATTTTACAGAAGTTGGAAAGAGAGAGTGTTATTTATATAAAAATACTAGGTTATAATGTTCAGTTTGGTAAAACAGTTTTATTGAAGTGTTGATTCAGCTTTATAGTCATTTTGGAAGTTTCAGTTTGTGATTCTGTCGCAACTTATACAGGGAGACTTATCCGATTATGATTGTGCAAAAGTGTTAATATTAATATTTGTGCCCCTGACACAAACCTAAACCTAAAGCTAAAATCAAGCCTTAATTCTCAGATGGTCCTTAGAGGAAGTAAATACTGAAAATTCCTTGTTTTCCCAAGTTGTCCCAGCTTATAGGTCTTGAAAAAAAGTCCCCACAAGTACATAAGCACAAACACATAGACACAAACACTTACACACAAACATAATCACCCTTTTAAAAGCATGTACACTATTTCTGTGTATCCATCTCCAAAACTCCGGAAGGATAAACCAGGGGATCCATGATTTTGGCTCAGAATACAGGTCAAACACAGTCATGTTGATTCAGTGTTGCTACTGACTGAGCGGCTCTGAACATAAAGAGACATGAGAGAGAGGGAGAGACAGGAAGTGAGGCACGAACAGATATGACATCCTTCCTGTCCTCTTCCTGCCATTGTCTTCCACTGACATGGGAAGTAGGGTGGACAGAGCACTGCAGCACCTGGTACATGCAGTATGAACACGCTTGAGGGATAAGTTGAATAAATAAAAGACTTCTCTGAAATGTATACAATACATTATTACTGAACTCATACTAGAACTAAAAGTACAAGTCCCAACTTAGTGGAGGTTGAGGGGATTTTTTGTTTGTTAGTGAAGACTTTTTTGTTTCTTGTAGTTTTAATTACATGTTTTGTTTTGTTTTTTAATCAGAAATTATTGTTAACAGACTGCTGATGTAACACAAACCTCACAAGATATAGCAGTAATAAGGCAACAGTGTTTCTTATTGTTGATCATACATCACATAGAGCTCTATTTGCAGATACTATTTATCAAGTTCTCCACCTTGTCAGCCTCTACACTGCCTGACCAGGGTATGTTTGCTCTCAGACAGGGGGAAGCGTGGTGCGTTTTCAGAGCTGACAGGGTCGATGAGCCGAGCGGCAGGAAAGAAGATCAATCGGATCATCACTTTCTCTAAACGAAAGCCTTCTTTACCCGGAGAGCCTCCCTTGTCTTCCAATCACCATGACAACCCTCGCTGTGGTGAGCATAATGGTTGATCAAGAGGCTTTTTGATTACTTGACTAGCTAGTTGGTTAGCTTTTGGATTGCTTAATTAAGAATCTGCTGCATTACGTTCAGTTTTACATTGATGTTAAATAGAAAAGAAAAAGTTTGGTTTGAAACTTATGACTAACATTGTGCTGTAAAATTATTGTATATTTCTCCTCCTATCTTCCCTCACAGGCTACCTCAATGTGTGTCTGAGTGGCACTTGGAAGGAGCGTTGGTGCGTGGTGCGAGGTGGAAGCTTATACCTGCAGAAGGACCCTGGTGACCAGCGACCACCGGTCATTGTGGTGCCACTCAAAGGTGCAGAGGTGGTGCCAGGTGGCCTCGGTCCAAAACATCCCTTCTCCTTCCGCATCTTGCAGGCAGGAAATGAACTAGCGTCTCTAGAGGTGATACATTGTGGCCCAAAACCAGAAAAAAATTTTAACTGTCAGAAGAGAGTTTATGTAGATACATTCTTCGCTTCTCATGATAGTTTTCATATGTGTGGACACAGTTAAGACAGAACGTTAACATGTGCACAGGGATGGCATGCCTTCAGTGTAACTTTGAGAGTGTTTGTGTATGTGTGTACATCAGGCAAGTAGCTCAGAGGATCTGGGCCGCTGGTTGGGTGTGTTGTTCGCAGAGACCGGCAGCACCACTCTCCCTGAGGAGCTACACTACGACTACATCGACGTGGATACACTCACTGACATACGGCATGCTGCCAGACACTCCTTCCTGTGAGTCACTTCCCTCAGTACATGTTTGTGTGTTTTTGCATTTGTTCATCTGGAGTTTTGTGGCTTTTATCCTAAAATGCATCTGTCTCTGTCTCTATGTTTTTTCCTCTCAGATGGGCCACTACTACCGCTAATTCCTCCAGTAGTCCCTCAACAGACTCCAGAACATATGATGAGGTCTATGAGAGTGTTGCGGTGAGGAAACGTCTTGTGAACCAGTGATAAAATACAATGTTTAACTTAATGATGCTTTAAGCTTTCCAAGTCTTAATCTGCCTCTTACCACTTATTCTTTCTTCTTCCTGTCATGCTATCATGTCCTCACAAAAAAAACAACATTATATGCAGTAATTGCCCATTACTGCTGGCAAACACAACATTTAGAGTTGGCTTCTTCTTCCAGGCTCAACTGAATTAAGAGAGCACTATGGTAAAGTAAACTAGAGAGTGAATGAAGAGAGAGACAGCAATATTTCCAACAGTGAATCCGAGGAAAAAATGTTATTTTATGATTGTTTCACAGCTGTTACATTCTAAAGCACAAATAAAACACCCACACCTCTGAACAACCCTGCAAGAAGGTGCCACAGTGCTGCATACTACATCCTCTCCACTGTTTGTCTGTCTGCTGTGTGTGTACACACATCATACCTGCAGCTCACAGCAAGATACAGAGGAGACAGCACTGTCCTGGTTGCTACATTTTTATTGAGCCCTGATCCTGCACTGTTTTTAGCTTGGGGCTATCTACCACTTCCCAAAGGCTAATGTTCAGTAATGTGCCAAACACTGGAGAAAATAAGAAAATACAAGCAGGAGGAGGTTATTCTGTTGGCAGAGACAACGCCTCCCACACTTCTAGCTGATGGTAGGGGATGACTGAGAGATTGAGATGATGAGAGGGTTAAATTTTTATTAGCCGTTCCAATGGTTTTATTTGGAAAAATGATGAATATTATTCCTTTAAATTATCATGTGAATTCTGCCTCCTCTATGTTGCTTTTGTACCTGTTAAATGTTCCAATTTTACTAAATGATTAAATTACTCATATAGATCTCCCTATGTGACTTAAAATAGAAGGGATCTACATTTTAAAAATGTACTTGTTTTTCCTACAGGAGGGGGATGTTGAAAGCAGAACAGGACAGGTGAGACGTCATGCCTCCTTCTCCAGCAGGGACTCTGAAAAAACTGAACAACAGGCTGCTGTCAAGAGACATGCCTCCAGTAAGTCTCTTTTCATACATTAACACTATATGATAGAAAATATGGCTTCTCCTAAACATGATTATGGGAAGGAAAAGCAAGAGACTGCCAAGGTGGATCATTTGCTCACTCAATGACTGGCACTTTTTTTTCATCACAAATCTGCGCCAGCATGCTCTCCCCACTTACATTCTGCCATGTTTTCTGTTAGATGTGAATCAGTATGCACGGTATGGGAAGACACGTGCAGAGGAGGACGCCAGGCGGTACCTGACACAGAAAGAGGAGCTGGAGAAGCAAAAGGAAGAGCTCAGAAATGCACTGATTTCCCTTCGCAGGGAGAAGAAGGAGGTGAAGGAGGAGATGAAGGGTGTTGCAGGTCAGAGACAAATCATGCACACAGGACTGTGTAGACATCAGCTTTATAGCAGTACCAACTACAAGTGTATGTATATGTGTGTGTGTAGGTCATGGTGTGGAACAGCAGTTAGTCAAGCTGGAGTTGCTGTGTAAACAGAAAGAGGAGGAGAGAGTGGAGCTGGAGCTAAGACTGACAGAGGTGAAAGAAAACCTGAAGAAGTAACTGGCTAGAGGAGCATTGGGTCCGCCCACTGACACCAAGATCAGCGTCAAGGTAGACTACCACAGCAGAGACGCTTGGCTGTATGATTCTTAGAAAACATAAGCTATGAACTAAGCTATTAAGACAAATTCAAGGGTTGCAGAAATGTGCTCTGTTGTTTGTTAAGCTTCAGATATACCTTTACTGTACATCTTAAGCACTGTATATTGTCCCTCTTCTTTTGTGGATGCCGGATTGTGAGAGTGTTGTAATGTGCAGACCTGTGTCCTGTCAATGGATTTTAAAACCAAATCTCAGTGTAAAGATCTGAAATAGCTGAACATTTTTGGATACACATTTATTCCTCTTTCTGAGATGACAGGATCGATAACACTCTCGTGTCTATATGATAAATATGAAGTAATTAGCATAGCATAAGCAACTAGCTCTGCTGAAGTCATTTCAGTCAGTCAATTTATAGATTTACTGAGAGTTTTAATACTAGGAGGAAGTAACAGCTGATAGCCAAGAAGCAGTCCATGACAGAAAATAAGCTCCAAGAATCTTAAACTGTTCCTTTAAATGAGGAAGTAATTTGTGTTGGTTGTGTTGGTCTTGTGTGTGCGTGTGTGTGTTTAATAGGCACAGGGCAAGAAGGTTGAAAAAGTCTACAATGAGACCGTGCCAGTCAACTCAGCATCTGAGCTTCGTAAACGTCCTCCATCTCTTTACGCCTCCTCCAAGGGGAATGTCATGCAGAAGGCAAAGGTAGACAGTGTGTCTGTGTGCGTGTCTGTGTGTCTTTGTGTAAAAGGACAGATTGAAATGCTTTCTTTTCTTTGTGCTGTCTCATGGTTTTCAGGAGTGGGAGTCAAAGAAGGCGACCTAGACTGAACATAAACATATTGACAGATGGATTCAGGAAGAGAAAAAACTGAGCTGTGACAGGAAGATTTGTAAGAGAAGAAACAGATGAGGAGCAAGATAACTGGCATGGAGTAAAAGATGAAGAAGAAGGGGAGGGGGACAGACTCTGAGGCAAGCTTCCCCCCTCTGTTTGGAAAAAAGGAATATTTGCAAGTGCAGGCAGCTTGGTGCTGTCTCAACCACTGTAAAAATGAGAGTTGACTGATGTACCAGTACAGTATTAATGTGGATCACTATGAACATGCAATGTATTGTTTGTATGAGTTTGCATGTGTGTTTACATTTGCACAGGGCTGCAGCAAGTGAAAATGTGATTTTTTCATAGAAATGCATAGTGAAGGGAGCGTGGAGTTCATCAATACTGTGAGTTCAGAGTTACAGGCAATAATTACTACCTAAACCCACTGATTTTATGTATTTTTTACAGGATACTAATGTAAAATTAAGAACTACGGCAAAGAAATTATTATTGTTTCCTTAAGTTATCTTTATCAGCAGAAATATACCAAATCTTGTGAGGTGTATTCAAGCCATTAGTAAAGCATATTGAGTAAGACACTGTTCCTTAAAACCAATGAGTACATGTTTATTACTGCCATATATAACAATTAGGTTTTACCTTTATACATGTATTTTTGTTCGTATTGCCTTTGCACTTTATCTTATTGCATTTTGTGATTACAAAAATGTCTTTGAAATTTGCTTAAGCACCCCACTTATCAAGATTGTTTTAGGATAAATGCCTGTGTTTGCTTTCCTGTTCATCACAGTTATGAAGGAACACACACATGTTGGAGTAAAAGACTACTTTATCAAAAAACTTTGTTAATTGAACTTTTTTTTTGTTATTCATTTTTTTGTGTTCCCCAAATTCCCTACAGCGCAACATCTGTTCTGTCTGTCAGGATAAATTTACTGAAGAAAGCAGAATCACAACTTTGAACAAAAGGGCCATCTAGTGGTTATAGTGCTTGATAGTTTTTCTAAATTTTACATTCTTGCAATTAGTATACAAATATTACACCATCAGTTTCTACTAACTGATGGTGTAATAATATATCTAACATATTGTATGGCTTTGAAGAGCTTTTTTTTCAACACCATTTACAATGAGTTTTTGTTAAGTTTTCCCCCCACTTCCTTTACTTTCATTGCATTGTAGCAGAAAAAGCTTAGGGCAGCAGATATCACAAAAATCTGCAAAAATTCAACTAAAACTTGCTGCATACAACTAGTAATATTTTTCTATCCTTTTGTCTTTTTTTAAATCCTAATTCAAACTGCAATCAGTGAAAGTAAGAAAATTCAACAAAATGAGACAAGACAGTATTTTACCTTCTTTAAAAAGTGTTTATTTAGTGCATTTCTAGTTTGTTCACAGCAGGAACCAAAATATTAAGTTAATCTGTGCTCCCATTAGTTAAACTGGTTCTGGTTCTGGTCCAACACCATTGGTCCACTCCCATTTTGGTGCAATACTATTGGTCCAGTAGTGTTCCGACACTCTCCCATTGGTTCACTAGTGTTCTGGTATGACACTATTGGCTCACTAGTGTGCTCTTTTGGTCAGGAACACGAAAGACCAGGAAAAAAAAGGACCATTGGCATGCTGCTACTGAGCAGAGGTCCACAAGCTTCCATGCAACAACAAACAAACAAACAAACAGCAAAGGACGACAACAACAAACGGAAAGATAAACGACAGCATTGCTTGTAAGAAGTAAGCATGGAAGCATATACAGTAAACCTTATTTTAACCTGCTAAAGCCCTCAGGAGGTTTTGTCTGATATACAACAGATCTTAAAAAGGTAAAATCCCCCCCAAGACACATGCGTGCGCACACACTCGCTCTCACTTGCCCACACACACAACACTCCTACTTCAAGCACAGCGTGTACTTGAACACTCACACACGCAGACACACACAGGCGCACCTGCATGCAAACAAATGATCAGTCCTCATAAGTGTACAAGGAATACGTTCGTCATTTTTAAAAATATGACTTAACCCCATGAGCTCTGTGTAAACATAGCGTACGGTAGATTAGATAAGGACTTTCTTCCTTCCTTTGTCACACTGCAACTTTCTTGCCATTTGCCAATAACCTAGTTAATACTTGGACTCTTTGGTTCTCTGTAACAGTCTGTTTATCTGACTATGTGACTGACTGACTGACTCTCTCCATCCCTCTCATATTTCCCTCCCTACCTCCCTCATTCACTCTGGTTATGATACAGCAGGAGAAGAAGTCAAGGGAAGAGATTCACAGGTCCTGTCCCTCTGCAGACCAGAGCAGCGGAGCCAGACGGATTGATTGTCCTTGATTTATTTACATCACAGTCAGTCACAGTGGGCTCCGTTAAGTGGAAGAACACATTCCTGTCCTCTCTCATTTTGTCCTCGCCTCCTCCATCCCCTCGCCAGCCTGATGTGTGGGCATGTCGGCCTGAGATCTGTGTGTGTATGTTGTGTGTGTCTGTGTCTGTGTGTCTGGGTGTATGAGGTGTGAGGTGTGAGGGGTGTGGGGCTAGGATAAGTCATTGTTGCTCTGCGACTTCCCTCCGCCATTGAGAAGGGCCGAAGCACTGCGACTCTTCGTCGGTGTGCCGCTGCCTGACCGTGAGAGTTCTGTCAGGTCGTGGAGGGATGGCTCCCTATACATGGCCACTGTACACACAAGAAAAAAAAAATCACATTAAATTTAATCATTAATCAAATTTTTACTCAAAATCAGAGATTCCAAACCTTTACAGGCTGTGGCCCTGTAAAAAAATTCAGTATTTAGTTGGGGCCTCACTTGTCAATCTTGATGCATCAAGTACTAAAATAAAATATTTGCCTGAAAAAGCAGGAGTAGAGAAAAGTTCAAAAAAAATATTAAATTTTATATTTCCTTTTTTCATTTCCTGTAAGTCATTGCCCTAGTGACTCTATGTGGGGGTCCGACCCCTGGGTTGGGAACTAATGGTCTAAATGAATCACTCAGGTCTGGTATGTTCGCCTTGCTCAGTTAGGTATATTTTAATCCCCTGCATGTAAGTAACTCAGTAGTTTGTTTTTGTCAACAGTACAATGAATTTGGTTTTAGATCAACAACAAATTCTGACTTTACTGTCAAGGGCAAAATTCTACAATGCGAAATGAAGTTCTGAGCTGATGAATATTGATGATCTCTAGTCTTTCATTAGCATGAAATAAACAGCGATAAATAAACAACTTTTTTTTAGAGAAAGTATCGATTTGTTTTTGCCCGCTTGGAGGTTGCAAAAACAAGCTGTAATGCAACATTAACATAAATCACTTTTAAGTTGCAGGCCTGTTAGCAAACAGTTTACACACAGCGGGTATGGAGCAACATTAGCATTCATTTGTGTCTATCTGATGAATGTAAGCCAAACATTCACTCTGCTTTTAGCTACTTTGCTCTCCACTAACTTCTTTGGGAAATATCTGATCTTCCACTTTCTTCATCAGAAAGCCACTAACTTTTTCCGCCTGCTGTTTGCTAAAAGGGGAGTGTAGCTGCTGCAGCTGTAGGTTAGTACACCAAGATGGACTTTTTCTATGCATTTTCTGAGTTGATTTTCAGCTATTAGTTTAAGTTTTGAGTAACAAATCAGTCGTGAAAATGCACTCACCCTCTCACAAAAATGATAAAGTCATAATGTTGTACCAAAATAAAACATCTGCTGTAAACACATACACTTTGCTGATCAAAAAATGCACAAGGACCGTAATTTTCACTTAAAAATAGCGCAAAAAAGCATAAAACAGTAAAAGAAGCATTTTATAAGGACCTCTATGAATAGACTTAAAATTTGTATTAATTCACATATTGGAGAGAGCAGCTGGTTGGGGCTTTGTTGGAAAAAGGGACATGTATTTCAGTTTTTTTACATGCACAAATTAGGCAAAAACAAAATAATAATCACTCAAAGCTTGCTGACAGTGGTGGATGGTTTGGATGTTATTGTGGTGATGCCACTGTCAATCATATCTGATCAAAGCACACCAACAGAGTCCTGATGAAGCAGATTAATTTTTGAGTGTTAAACTTATTAAACAATAATTAACAAAGTTTTTTGAAACATTAACATTGGCTGTTTCTTATTTACTCATGAATATTTAAATATCCTGTGCTTTTTTTAAGTTCAGGAAAACCAATTGTCTTAATCAGCCTCCTGCTATGAATGATGGCAAAAAACAGTTTGGTTATTTCACATGAGACGATTCTATATTCCTGCTTTTATCCATGCTTTTTCCATTAATGTTAAGTTGGCAGGAAACAGTTGCAAACATGTGATGTCACTTATTTCTGGATGCCAATCAGTGTTTTTATATTATTTGATTCCAAATGTGATGACAGTTTTGGTGCTGTTTGCCAATGTTACCAGGTCACTGTCAATCAAATATGATAAAACATCACCTCCGCAGTCCTGATGAATCAGATTGACTGAGTTCATGAGTGTTAAGGGGTAAATTTACCAGATTTACACACCGAGGTCTGTTTGCAGTTCTTGGCTTTTTACAACTGTTTGTGTCAAAAGTCTAGTCTTTTGTGTCTCCAGAAGGACCTGTCTGATAAATTGCCTCAAGTTATGTCACTCAAGTGAGTACTGACTATAGATTTGAAAAGGAAAAAATGTGTGGGTGTGAACTGAAGCTAGGAAGAGGTGAAATTACCTCAAATTTTCAAACCAAGGGCCCTAGAAACTTCTTTTATCTAAAATCCAATCTTATCTAGATAACAAATGAATTTCCTTAGTATGGAAGCCTTTGGTAGAATGGCATAGACCCTGTACCAAATTCAAAATAACTGTCAAAAATGGCAGAACTTGCATTTTTTGCAATGAATGGCAATGATAATGAGGATGGAGAACAAAATAAACACTGAAATATTATGACTGAGAGGATACTAAAACCATAATTGTTAAAAAATGCCTAACAATAACGGAGATGCTAGCATCGATGTTAGCTTGTGGGAGAAGCTAACATTGATTTTAGCCTGATAGAAAAGCCAGTGTTACCTTGCTAGAGAGGCTAACTTTAATTAGCTTGTTAGCCCCTCCATAAATCTAAACTAACTGACATTAGCTTGTTAGCTTAAAAGTCTTTTAATGGTAGACAGTGCATACTCAACTTATATGCCTCATCAAAGCTAAAACTGAAAACCCCGCCATTTTTCATCTAGTACAGCAAGCTAACTACAGCTAGTGAAGTGAGGCAGCTAATATCATTGATAGGGGAAGTTTTGTTTTTTTAAGTGACTACAGGCAAAACAGATTTTTCAGGAGAGGGGAATTTTACAGAAATTCTCTTAAAACAAAAAAAAAAAGTTGTACAAGTCTAGAAATATAAATTTTGCAGAGTAAGATTCAATTCCAGTTTAATTTAAATTTCAGTCTGTCGCTGCACTAATTGGTTTAATACTGTTCTCTTACCTTTGAGCGGTTTCGGTATGAAGTGTGCAGCAGCCTTGTTTTTCTTGACGTGGTTCCCCTTCATAATGCCACCCTCCTTGTTGAGTCCCAGGTACCAGGCCCGACCCGAGGCCTGCTGCCGGTACAGCATGGAGGAATATGTGACGTAGTAGTTCTCAAACACCGACTCCTTGAACTTACACTCCGGGGTGAAATGTTCCTGAGGGGAGAGTGTGACAGATATTAGATCAAATCATAAAAGAGAGGAGACAAGAAGGTGATTAAGTGGACTTGGAGAGGTGGGGACGTTAGCCGCAGAGACGGAGCAGAGTCACAGAAGGTATGAGTTTGTAATGGCAACTCCATTAAAAAGTGTTCAATCATTTCTCAGTTTTGCCATCAGTGTATTCATCCATCCGATTTCTCGCTCTTTGAATCATTATCTCGGCCGGGCTGTAGTCTCCGAGAACAAACTGCACCAACTTAGGACAGCTGACATTTGCATTTCCTTATTCTTGCATCTCCATAGCAACCGGCTACTCCCTTGAATACCAACCAGCCCACTGAGAGAAAGACGATGCCCAGGTTGCAAGAAAGAATGCTTTTCCTCTCTGTCACCCGTTAATTTTGTATGAATTTTGATTAAGTTTTGTGCATTTGTAATCCTCAAATAGATTCAGTAAGAAACAAAGGGATAAATGTGATTTATGTGTGTGCATCTATAAATACTTTGTGTGTTTGTACTCCGTATTTAATATCAGATGAGAGATGAAACAAGCGATAGCACAGAAGCGAAGACTTTAAAACACTGAGGACTGGACATGATCGGTAAGATATTGTGGTGGCATACGTGCCTGCACAGGCGTAGCACCATGGCTGTTATTACATCGAGGTGTTGGTTTTCATCTTTTGATCTCACAGCCTTATTTGGATTGCTGGAAGTGTGTGTTATTTTTGTTGATTCTTTTTTGTTATTGCATCTACACCACCCACCATCACCGCTCAAGAGTAAAAGTGAGATACTTAATGCACTGCACTGCAGCCAACACTGTCTTCTGACCCATCTGAGAAAACATATGCAGAGATGGGCAGTATTTCTGTTTATTGTATAGAGTGGCTAAGTCAGGGGAAAATATGTACTGTGGTCAATGGAGGGAGAAAAATCATTTTTTGATCTCCTTCAATTTGTGCAAACAATAAAACATGATGTTTTTTGATTCAAAAGACAATTTTGATAGTCAGTAAAGCCACAATAGGTATTTCAATTAGGGCTTTTAATTTGAAAATGATGCAGGAAGTGGCAGCTTTCAGCATAACTGCATGACATATTCAATTAATCAGTCAGTGACAGAATTTTGCATTTGCATGGTTGGCCTCTTTGTTGCAGACTTGTCAAAAAATCAAGTAAATACGACCAATTTTGTAAAAATTCAAAATATCTCATGTTAAAAATGTGTTCCCATAGCTTTAAACCACAAAAAATATAAGTTCTATCTTGATACATTTTGTGGCACCAATATTTATGTATTTGTGAAGCATTTTGTTATAAATAACAAGATACAGTTTGATGTAACTTTGCCCATCTCTGCACAGTGGTGGATGTATGTGTGTGTTATCAATCTAAGAAAAGCTTAAAGACACACTTCAACAGCCGTGAGCACATGGACACAAAGTAATTCCTCCTATCAAAGTATGACTGAAGGGAGATAAACAAAAGGAGGCTGGAGGATGATCAATCCTTGGAAGCCATAATATCAGTGGATAGATAAGAGAGGCTCAGACACTAGATTATGGCACCAAGTGGCAGCTGACTCATAAGGCAACACTGCAGTTAAAGTATCGAGGTGATGATAGGATGATAAACTGGTCACACTGAAAGCTGCTGCTTTATGACTCAACCTGACCCAAAGAGCAGTCTCTAATGGTGTGTATAATGATGATGAAGAGGATGATGATGATGGTGGTGTGTTTCTATGTGAGTGTGAGGCGACCTACAGAAGTGTAGAGAAAGCCTTCGTTGTTCATTGCCAGGTAGAGTTTGGTCTGGACGCCCTGGATGGCCACCACACGGAGCCCCACCGGGATCAGGTTGAACACAGCTACAGATGCACACACAAACCCACAGACACACACACACACACACACACACACACACACGCACGCACGCACGCACACACACAGAGCAAACAAACAGGCACTCACACAGCGAACACGGAGGGGAAACAGAGAGAGAAATCCTCATCAATATCAATGTAGCATCTGGTGACGGCACCTCCATTTTGCGACAGAGAAGCTGTTTTACAAGGTCACTCAGGCACTAAGGCCACTGAATTACACTAATGATTTAGCAGCTGATATTAAATGTGGGATGAAGAGGGTGAGAATTATCAAAAGGCACATAGAAAAGAAAGGTTTGGTAAACATTTGGCAGTGCAAGGACTAGTTTCAACAAAAATCCACAGCGCTATTTCGACCAGAATAGATGTTAATACTCCTAATACAGCTACATCTGAGGATTACTTTATTATCCAATCTGTCAACTACTGTTTTATATTAATATTTAGTCTATAAATGGTTAGAAGGCAGAGAACAATGTACAAAATCACCTAAAGATGATGCACTCAGATCACTTGTTCTGTTCAAACAACAGTCCAAAGCCCAAAGATAATCACTTTGAAATAAATCATTCATGAGATTTTAATCAGAGAAAGTTTGACATTTTGTTGAATTAGTCACTGACGCAATGATCAAATGTGTTTCTACAAACCAACTAATTGATAAAAAAACAACTCTGTTCAGGGATAATTTCCTGCTCTTTAATGTACAGAACACTGCAGGGTTCAATAATGGTTGTTTGTGAGATTAACAGCGCAGTTCAGCAACATAAGCAAATTAAACAATGTTATATCATGTAGGTTCAACACTCCTAATACATGACTGATGTGACGTTAAAGCAGCAGTCTGTCTCATCTAATTTAAAGGCACAGTGTTTTTTTCATTACTGTTGTTTTCTCCTGCTGGTTTGCATTTAGTGAGCACAAGCAAAAAGGATATTTACTGCTCATGTTTCTACAGTTAAAGCTCCATAGCAGCCAACAATTATTCCTGACAGTTTGATGATTCAGACTCTTGTTTAATTATATTCATTTAGTCAACCATGTTCTTTATAATGACTGGGGTTACATTGAGACGTGGATTACATGGATTATCCTTTCAAATCCAAACAGCTAGGCGTTTACATGATGTATACAGTGATCATTTAATTAAAGCACATGCTTTCTTTGTAGTCATGTCTCTCCTTTTGTAGGCTACACAACAGTTGGTGGCCTGAGGAGTGGCAGAGATTAATACGTGATGCTGGCAACGCCGACCGTGCACGAGGAGAAGAGTGATCGCCGTCTAAACCACAACAACAGAATTGAATTAGCCTTATCAATCACGGTTGCGGTTGCAGCCAGTATGTGTTTGTGTGCAAGAGAGAGAGTGAGATGGAGCCAGAGAGGGAAATTGTGCTCGACCTTTCATTTTGTCACCAATTTGATGGTTGCACATGCACATCCTTTAGATATTTAATCAATTTTTGTTAAACTAGGGAGCATTTAACACAAATGGATTGCCATGTCTGACCATGCCGTCTGACCTTTGGAGGGAAAGCCTGCTCCAGTTCACAAATTAAATGAACACTTGACATGTTGTTGAATGACTGTCTGAGTTAAAAGTCTCACATCAGACAGATTTCCGCGGGGTGACTTTTATCTCTAAATTGGATTTAAACTGGTTCAGAATGCTAACTCCAAAGTGGGTACATGGGATTTTAACTTAATCAAGCCTTGCTAGATATTGAACCTGCAATATGCTGTCGTGCACCTTGAAGTAATTGCGAAAAAAAAAACAAAAGAAAACTTGTTTAATCCATACAGAGCAGTAATATGTGTTTATCTTCCTTTACCTCATGAGCTCTAAAGATCCCAAACTGAGATAATAAGTCTGAGTATGATTCAACCTGTGCTGCTGCCGATCTGAGATTATCTTTCCTTTGTTAAGATTTTCACTTTTTTTTTGTTTGTTTGTTTTTAATTGACTGTTTATTTTGCTTCTACCAGAGCAGGAAAATAGTTTACATGCATTTTACAGACTACATTTACAATTGTGTAAACACTGAAGTAACACATATCCGTCCTTTCATTTATGGTGATATTACCTTCTCTGAAGCTGATTTTACAGCTAAAACAAAGCAGCAAACATAACAGTCATAAGCCAAATGTTCCAGTCATTATCCAAAGTTTAAATGACAAACATTTGCCGGTTCCAGTTTGTCAAATATGATGCTTTGTTTGATTTTCTTAGTCACATATGATAATGAATTAAATATCTTTTGGCTTTTGGACTGCTGGTCAGACAAAACTAGCAATTTTAGGATTGTTACTGGCTGATAAGTCACTACTGCAATAAAAACTGCAAAAAAAACCCAAAACATTAACTGACTTTTAAGAGCAAAAGAAGAAATACAGCTACTATGGAAAAATTTGGATGGCAAGCATTGATTTCTGCATTTCCAAAGGTCAGGGTTAAACTTACCGTAGGTGCTGTCTTCATCCTTGGTGCCATCAATGGTGCCATCAGGCTGCATCTGCAGCTGGAAGCCCTGACGACTGGAAAGCCTGGTCACAATGCCCTTTAACTGGGGCTCTGAGAGGAGGAAAGCAGAGGAGACACATTTACTGCACTCATTCCTTATTAATGTCATGTGATCAAATCCAGCAGTCTCCAAGAAGCTGGAAGTGTCAGAGGAGGAGAAGCTGTTTATACTTCCAGTCGCTGGGCCTTGAAGGCCCAACATCGATCCCTGACCCCTGTGCATTGTGGCGTACACTAAAATCAAAGAATAATTGACAAATGAAAAATGATGCTAGAAGTAGTTCAAGTACTACTTAAATAGGGATCCTGTCTGTCTGAGATGTCCATCAGCTATGATACACACACACACTCACACATACACACACACACATGCTGCACCAACACTTTGCTGTGGGACAATACAAAGTTATTTACATGAGATGTTTGTAGTGTCATGCAACAGGATGAATTCCTGAGCCACTGCCAGGTGGAGACTATCCAGAGGGTGTCGAATGATGAAGTGATGAAGTACCAGCCGTGATGAGATGAGAAAATGGTGTTGGTTGGTGGTGATGATGGTAATGATGCTGCTGGTGGTGGTGAGGATGGCTGAAGTGGTGGTGAAGCTCGTGGCTCCCCGACTTTTCTCTCCCCCCGCTCTCAGACCTGGTGGCCGCCTTCTCTTCCGTTTCTTCCTCGATCCAAACAATTTGACACGCGAGAACACGTTCAGCTTGCTCGGCTTCTCGTTTGTGCCTTTGCTGTTGCTTGGGCTGCCGCTGCCGCGGCAAGCGTTCGCCTTCTCCCGCTCCCTTGCCTGCCGCTTCTGGCGGATCAGGGAGCTGGCTATAGCCGCTGCCCGGGACATGTTCCCCCGGTAGAGTGAAACAAGACTGTGCGTCCCGGTTGGAGGGAGGGGGGTCGCGGATAAGGCGGTGGGGTGTGTGGGGGTGCAGGGAGGGGGTCTACACCACCCACGGCTCAGTTCGCATCACACACCGGCCGTTGCAGTCTCGTAGATATCCGTGATTTTAAGAAGCGTCCACAATCCTCCATCGGTGCGTCCGGGCGCTTCATGGAAGTCGTTAAACAAATCCAGTAATCTGTCAGTGAGTGAGCGTTAACGACACCGCCTCACATCCCCCAAAGGGATCTGAGTGGCAAAGGCTGTCTGCTCCCCCGCCTCAGGTGATTCTTGTGTCCGTCCCGAGAGAGTGTGGAGGAGGAACAGCGTGTGCAAATCCTGTCCGGGTCCGAGTGGCGAATCAACAGCTTAGAAGCTGATGCGAACGACACCGGGGATTGTCGTTCATGATCACTGCAGCTGCTGCTGCTGCCGTCTCTTCTGCTGCTGCTGCTGCTGCTGCTGCCGCCGCCGCCGCTGCTGCTCTGCACCGCTCCACCGGTGATGCTCTGCTCCTCGACGCTGTCCGTGACAGAAATGCAGCAACCCGAATGTTTGTCAATGAAACTGCTCCGGGCTGGTTCGGTGGAAAAGGGATCATGATGCAGCCGTGCCGTTCATAAAACTGCTGCAGCCCTGCCCGCCCCGAGGAAGAAGAACGAGGAGGTGGGGGTTGGACATGGGGGTGTATGTGTGAACGTGTCGTGCGTGTGTGTGTGTGTGTGTGTGTTTGTCCGTGTGTGTGTGTGTGTCTGCGTTGGGAGAGTGTCGGTTTGGGGTGTGCTGAGTGGGGTTTTGGGCACCTCTTCCTCATAGGGCACCTGTAACCCTGAACCCCACGTGGCATTATATTTACCTGTAAGTATGAATACTGATGTGTGATAGGCAGCAGAATTGAGAGGATGGGGAGGAATGGAGGGGGGGTGTAATACAGGAGGAGAAAAAAATAAACAGGAAAATAAGAGGGAGGGGAGACAGATAGGTGAATGAATGAGAGGGGGGATAATGGAAAAGAGGAGGCGGAAGAGAGAAAATGAGATATTGAGTGCGCGTGTGTGTGTGTGAGTGCGCGCGTGTGTGTGTAAAGGAGAGAGAGACATAAAGACAGGGAGAGAGAAGAAGGGGGTGAAGCTTGTAGAAAACACAACCCATAAATGGATTGGGAAAGGGAATGATGCATGGCAGAGAGGAGGAAAAAATAAGAAGGCACAGAAGCGAGCGAAATTTACAGTACTGAGTGACAGAGAGGGGGAGAGTGAGAAAGAAGGGAAAAAAGAGGGGGGAATATATGAGAGAAATATGTTGGGGAAAAAGAAGACTACATATGGGGAAAGATAAAGGAAATGAAAGGACAATAATGGAAAAGAGAGAGAGAGACCTGGTGTGTGAGAGAGATAAATTGGAGAAAATGAGGGAGGGGGAGAGGAGGGGCTCTCATCATCTTTTTTGGTGCAGAGGTTCACCGCTGCTGAAAGGCTGCAGCGTGCAGGAAGGAGGTGGATAACAGAGGCAGCACTTCAGCTTGGATGAGCTGCATCCTTTTCTAAGATGTTCCCCTCTGCATTCGCGCCAGAGCAAAGGCAACGCGTTCAGCAGCAATCAGCCAATTCATGCATGTCGGCTGGCCACAGGCGGCCCCCACAGGGAGACAGATGCACAGCTGTCAGCCTCAGATACAGCTGCAATGCCGCATGGCAACTGTAGCTTCAGAGGGTCTCGAGGAAGGCGAGGCGTTGGACGAGGAGCTGACTGACTGACTCACAGCGGAGGTCGACCTGTGGCACCTGGCGCCAAGCGGCAGGCAGAGACAGGGCATGCTGTTCTCCAGTGAAAGAGGTAGTGAAAATCGATGGCTTGAGAGCAAGAGGATGTGGTGAGCAGTAAATTACATGACTGAAGAGGAGGCAAACTCAGTAAAGCTGCAGCCCACCATGACAATGAGCCAATGGGTGAAGGAGAAAGTGATGGACTGTGGACAGAAACTGGGGTCAGGATCTGGTCACTGAAGTGGAGCCTTTAGCCTTTGTCCTTGACTGGAGGAGTTCAGTTACACCTGGTTAGGTAAGACCCTTGTAAATGTACAGATAAATATAGTTTAGGACAGTTACTGTACAGCTCAACCCACATGCTGTTCCTTCAGTGGAAGAGATGACACTTCAGCCATGCAAGATTTCATAACAAATCTGTAATCTAAAACTTAAAAAAAGTATGAAAGCAAGCACATGCAGCCACTGTTACGAAAACACTGACAGCTCGGTCTGTTCCTTCATCTTTCATTTATGAGATCCTTGCTTTTAAACCCCACGTTCCCCTGAAAGCTGAAGCCACACAATCAGGAGATAAGACAATGCAGTTAACCAGTATAGGCAGCATACATTGAACCATCAAGTTAAACCATTTGCCTTAGATCAGAACAATAACTAATTGAAAAGTCTCAGAAAATCGGTAAATCAATGGGAGAAAATCAATGGAAAGACCATTAAGCAAATAATCAGAGGGAAGAAGTAGAGATTGATTTTATTCCAGGTTTTAAAAAAATACCTCAGGATAGCTTTGATTAATTAGGCTACTGAATAACAAATTAAAGTCCATCTCTGTGTAAACAGAAACATAAAGTGGCCTCAGTGGGATAGATTGTTGTATCAGTAAGTCAAATAAAGTAAGCAACTTAAAATATTTGTATTTAAAAAATGCAGAGGGCCAATAATTACTAAATATTTTTAATGTTATTTAATCCATATCACAATGACAGGAGGTTTCAATTTTTGGTCATTAGTTTCACACACATCTGGTGTTGAAATATCCAAAAGCTGTATTTTTATCAGACGAGGGATCCTGTGACAAAGTCCTATCTAAAACTGTACCACTTAATGGGATCTTTGACAAAAAGAAATGTGTATGAACCTCTTAGCTGTATGGTTGATTGATTAACTTCTATATCGTTTGCTGGAGCTCCATATCGCCTACCACATGCCAGTAAGCGTTTAACAAAAAGAGATATGAAATAAAGAGGTACAGTGTATTTACAGCAAATATCCAGAGATAGTCCTCAGACTTAAAATGAATGCCAGTCAGAGCATAATCAGCCTCACAGAGAAACTCATGCATGCAACAGTATTTATAACAGAGTTAGACACTGCAACAAACCGCTGGAGCATTTTAGACAGTAAACCCTCAAAAATCGCAGTGAACACTGAGACATGCTTGTTAAAGAATTATGTAATTCACGCAGGCTGTTTAGTGGTCCATTCTGGTTAAGGTAGAGTGTTTGTTTTGTTGCATCCTACTTTGGTGGAGTAAAAGATGTAGTCACCGCCCTGCAGGCCGACATGGATCTTGACATTAAGGGGATCAGTCCGAGCGCGGAGGCTCTTATTCAGGGTCTGCGAGGGCGTTGGTGTTGACCCATGTTAAGCCAGTTTTACAGTTATCGCTTTCACAAAATGATACGAAAATGTGTTGTGTTAAATTCTATGATATTTTAGAAATTTGGGGATTTCCAGAAGCTCACCTCTGAGCGGAGAACACGTTAAAGTTCAAGATCCCAGTAACTGAAAAGCTTTACAGCAGATTTTATTTTTAAAGCCGCATAGGATGCAGGTGAGTGATATTTAGAGCCTTAATTACAAGGTCATATTTTCAATGTATCATATGACTCTCTTAAAAAGCCCATCATGTATCCAATGAAGCTGTGGCACAGACAGTCCCAGCAGCAGGGCGCGTCCTTCTCGATTTCAGCACCATGGCACAAGTTTATACTTTTAAAATGAGTTTTACTTTACAGAACATTAAAATAATCAAATTATTTTAAACACAACTTTTTAAAATCGGATAAACATATTCAAAGCTTTTCAAAGTTCGAAAACCAATTATAACTAAAAAAAAAAAAAAAAATTCATCAAGGCTTTACTATTGTAGAAGAGTCTGTAAATATTCACCGAGCATTTATTGACCTTATGGCGCTTAACGACGTGTATATTTTCTCCTTTATGACTATTCCCCAAAGCATATTATTCACAGAGCTGTTCGGATAACCGTAAAGCTGCCTTAAAGGTGTTGTATCAGGATTACTACAGGCCTAATCGCGTTTTTTCACTGCGTTTCCCCCCCGGTCCTACCTGAGGTCGCTCGGCGGAGAGGGAAAGTCATGCTGCGCCCGTGGAGCTCTGGAGCCTTGTGCTCATGGCTTTTGGTACTTCCTGTTGTGAGATGCTCCACGAAAAGAGCAGGAATTACCGAAGTTCAAACCAGAGAATTCTCCACGGCATTGGATCCATTAGGGCCGTGCACATGGCGTTGACGGGAGATCATTACAGAACATTAGGGGCCATTAAGCCTTTGGAACCGGTCATTAAAGATTCATCTGAAGGCCCCGCTGATCTGGCACAATAAGACAGGGAGGGAGCCAGGAGGCCATTCCCAAATCCAAGGATCTATCGAGGAAGCTCAGTGTTTATGTTTGTGTGAGTGACATCAGAGTAAAACATAACTGTACCCAAAGCAGATTTACTTGCAGGAGATACAACTTGGAGAACACATACCCTTAGCTGCACTTGTACTACAGGAACTCCATTGTTCTCCCAGTAATTAGCATCTCTTAACTGCACTCTGGTGCACTGTCAGTGTCACAGGACTCTACACATAGCCATAGGCCTATTTATTCTCCTCACTATTATTTAATCTGCTGATTATGCTCTTGTGAACTGAGTAACCAGTCTATAATATGTCAAAACAAAGAAAAAAATGCCAAAGTGATGTCATCAAATCACATGTTTTTCACTAATGGCACTCAAAACCCAAACTTTAGAAAACTTTTATATCTCTTGCCTTTTAGAAACAGACATTTATTTAACTGCAACATGCTGAGATGCTATTAAACCTATTTTAATAACTATTGCTGCTCTTTCTGTCACAACTGGAGCAACACAAAAAACCAAGACTCAGAAAGGATTTTGGCATTTTCTACGTCAAACACAGATAAACTGAAATGATGCAGAGGTAAAGCACATCCTTAGCTGACTGAAAGATAAAATATTATCAACAAACTATCTTTCAAACACACTAAATCAGAACTTTGGTTCTGACACCTCAACATCACCTCCATCCCAAAAGTTGTTAATACCCTCCCAAATTTATTTTAAATGCTAGTAAAGATCTCAAACCCTCTTAAGATACCAAATTTGTTGAGCTCCATTTCCAAAAGCAATGAATAAAATGATCCATTTGATAGCCAGACTACTTTCATTTGATGAAACTGTTCAATTGTTCAGAAAAGCCATTACAAGACAGTTCAAACGAGGCTCTAATCCCAGACAAATACTAGTTACGACCCTCATGTAGCAAATTAGGAAGAGTAGGAGCCAGTGAAACTTTCTCAATTCAAAAGATTTTTAAATACACAGCATGTACACACATACACAAAAACAAACCCTCCTAATAGCTTTGCATCATCTCTCTCAGTGGGTCTGTGGGCTACCTTCAGTGCAAACCATCATTGCACATTATATCATAACCACACATACTCTGCCAGTCCAGAATTGCACATCGGCTCTACACGGCCGCACACAGCTCTATATCATCAGCCCATTACAGTGTTGTGCTGTTGCAGAGCTTCCTGTGAAGCAGATGGTTAAAAACACAGCAGCATCATATTACTAAGATGATACAGAGATTTTTGCAGATTGCAGAGTGTCTATATACTGCAGGCCAGGAGCCTATAAAAGCTGCTGGGTTGTTGCTGAAGAATGCAAACTCAGCAACTTGAAAAGTTAATACAAGAAAAAACACCAAAAGCTATTGAGGAAAAAATATGTGTTTCATTCAGAATTTCCAAATCTCCATGGGGCCATCACAGAAAATTTTGCAGGTGAGCATGTTATTGTTCCTTTTTTCGCATAATTGTATTATTACACAAGGATTCCTGTGATCAGGAAATAACTTAATTCACTCAAGCTGATAGATCGACCGGGTCTCTGTTGCCTGTTTCACTGTTCTTTTTTTCTGAACTGAAATATCTCCCAGAATAGCTTTGAAGCCTTGGCTTGAAATAGCAAACAACAAAGATGCCAGCAGGAACATTTTGGCAAAGGTTCCCTGGCTGGCAGCATGGGCATAAAGCCAGTATCCAATCACTGTAGTTTATTCAAAAAAAAAACTCTCTTGTGTTTCCTTTCAGATTTGGAGACAATCAGCTGTCATTTAATAACAGTGATTCTACTTACTAGCCACCGGATGGCGCCATATTATCAGGTTACATAGAAAAGGAGGCGGGAGTGGTGAGAGTCTCTGAGAGGTGAGTGAGTGAGTGAATTATTAAATGCCAGGTTAAAATTTGTTTCATTTTCTCTAAGGGGAAAGTTTCTTGCTGTCTGGTTATCAGATGCTCAGCTTGGTACTTCTCACAGCATTAACACCAGTTTACAAACAAGTCAGATGGACATGAACATGGAGGTGCAGCAGTCCGTCAAACCACTGACATCCCTGTTTGTTTACAATTATGATCACTACTACTCCCACTATTACTACCACTACTACTACTACTGTACTACTACAATTAGTATCATTACTACTACTAAAAATAATAATAATGGCATACTTGTTTAACTGCCATTCATACAGTATATTTGCATGTTTTAAAGACAAACCTCTTGGCTGACTACAGGAGAACAGTTTTCCTGCATCAATGGTTGCAAATCCATCACACCTCCAATGCATTTCTCTTTTCATCTGGACTCCAAGTTAAAGTTTGTCTTCTGCAGTGGTCATGTTCCACTTTCCACTTTTCATTATGTCACACAGCATTTATACAACCTACTGACGGAGCCATAGCCAGGGACATTTAGCTTACTATTGAGGATTACGGACCAAAAAATGAATGAACTCTCAAATTAATGACATTTTTTGTATGCATAAAGTAATATATGTTGCAGCAAATACTGCATAAAGTTTTCTCTGCTTGTGATATGCCATGCATTTTCTGTTGTTTAACTTTTTTCTGAAGGACACTCTTATTTGTTAAATCACATTTATATTTTCTTTCATTTTATTTTTCCACAAAATTAAACTTAAATAGCTTTATATGTCCATATAAATGTTTGGTAACTCTGTGGGGCTGTTTTGAAGCCACAGTTGTGCTTCAAATGTAAAGAATAGCATTCAAACACGGCAACAATGATTACATTTTTATGGTTATATCATGCTAATTTCTTGCTGGTGTAGTGTTTATCATGTTTGCCATGTTAGTAAGTAGTGCTGACCTGCTAAAATTTGCTAATTGGCACTTTATACTGAATACACTTTAAGCTGATGGGAAATCCAATCAATTCCTGGCATTTGGTCCCAAACAGAGTGACCAAAAAAACTGAGACTTTGACCTAAATGATGATGCCATAAAAGGCAGAGAGTCACCAAAGATGTTACAATCACTCCTGTGGGAAACACGAATATTTGTCTAAACATCAGTTGTATTTCAGTTCAGTGGTTGTTGAGATATTTTGGTCTGACTCTATTTTTTTCATTAGTTTTGAATAAATTTAAAAATATCAAGTCATTTAGATCCACAAGTTTTGTGCTTGTTAGTAACTGTACTGCACTTTTGCTGGACTGAATGCTGATTTCACCAGGCTACATCAGTGAAACATCAGTAGCATCTCTGTGGTGAATGCTGCTTATTTATGAACCCACACACACCCACACACCACAACCGCATATGCATCCACACGCACACACACACACACACATACATACACACACGCGCACACACACACACACACACAATCCACACTTATAAGCCAATCTCTTCAAGAACAAGATGTTAATGAGTTCTTGTTCCACCTCAAACTTAATCCTCAATGCCACGAATATTATATAAAGAACATTACAAGGTGACATATAACCCTGCATGTTCGTCCACCCGAGAAGGAACTGAGTCATTACTGAAGATGTTTTAATCAAAAACTACAATAGACTTGACATATTCCTGTAATTACGGGAGCAAACACTGTCAGAGGCTTTTATGTCTGACTCAATCTATTCAGTGTAATGACTGTGGCCTCAGTAATTGCTCTGTGTTATATTTTTTGCTCTTTTACTTTGTCTTTTTAATTTTTTTCTATGAAATAATTTAAATGGGCCTATTTATTAATTTGGAGACCCTCAATAAATATAGAGACACCTGGAAAAAAATATGCAAACCATTCAACAAACAAGGCTTTACTTAAAATGTGCAGCTTTTTGAGACTACTATGGAGCATCTGAGGCTTAACTTTGAAGTGAGTCCTATGCTGCATTATATTGAATTATTATACTGTGTTAACACTGTGGCAGAGGTGATTTTACTTGAATAACAAGTCGTATGTTTCACTAGGGCAATATTTATGTCAGGGCTGTTGCACTGGAATCCATTGCAGTGTGCAGGGTCTATTATAATTCCTGCCTCTCAGGTAGATTTATCACATAAATCAACGCCCCTCATTTATTGGCTTGTTTTTATTGCTTTTTTTTCAGGTTTATTGATGTGTCTGCTTTGTATCCTTAAAGGGTGCTTTATGAGTAAAAGTTACCATAAATCAGGCCTCAGAAGCGGTTAGTGTCAGTTGTACATTTTGTTGCAATCATTTATCCACTTTATCCACTAAACCTGATCGAGTAATCTTGTTTTGGTATCTTAACCAGGGCTGGACATTTAACTGAAACTGCAAGAAGGCCAGTTTACCGTTGATAAAAGTAAAAGTGTCATTGTAAGATGATGACATTCATTTTACTTTATTTATATATTATCCAATTGTGGACTCTGTGTGTAGTGTAGAAGATAAATTGCAAAAATACTCATATGTAGTTCGTTTCCTCCCCCGTGAGGGACAGTGTAACTAATTTTAAAATTTAAGTTTTGACTCCAGTTGCCTTGTTACTATGTTAATTGATTTGACCGCCTTTTGTGTGGCTCTCATTCATAGAAATATTGTTTTAAAGTTGTTCAGTTTCTACCAGTAAAAAGGCCATCTGCTGTCCTGGATTTGAGTGGAGCTGTGCACCTACATGCACAGTGAGAGCTGTGGCTTATGAATTAAACTCTTACTGCTTTTGTTTTAAATGACTTATTAAATACAGCCACTTTAAGTCAAAAGAGAAACAGCCAAAGTAAAAACATGAGACGTCCTTTTAAATTCTAATACCTTCCACTTTCATAATAAGCATCATGTCACTCTCATTAAAATCCCCGCACGCTGCAGGTTTCTGGCTTATTTTTTGTGAATGAATAGCCAACGTATCTCGTGCACAAACTATAATGCATGCTTGCGCTCAGCTTGCGGGCAACTCCCTTTTTTTTGTCTCCATGGCAATGATAGTTTCCCAGTTTCCATTGCGGTGTGCCGCGCGTCAATTTTATTGCTGTCCAGAGGGGAGAAAATGAATTTGTGTGTGCGCGCCGCTGAAATTGGATCTTAGAGGCAGGAACCCTTCAATGGGGGAAATGCAAGCTTATAGTGATTTAACAAAATAAACATATAGGCTTATTGCATGTTTTATCTTCAACGCAATGTAATAAACACCATCTAAGGGTTAATGGTCCTCTCCTATTTGTGCACTAAAGCTATGAGCTGCAAGACCCTTCCACAGAAAAACTTGTTTTTTGCAACGTTTTTGCGTGAACCTCATCTATAAATACGTATTTCTGAAGTTTTTTTTATCATATAAATTACCAAATACACGTCCAAAGATATTTTGAAGTAGTCCAGTTTACATGCCTGCATTCTGGACTGTGAGGACGATGGGAATAAGTGATGATCTCAGCAAAGCTTCAGCAGATATCCCCTCTCTTGCGCTGACAATAAAAAAGACACAGAAGCATGTAAAGATTACACGCCTCCCTGTGTGTGACTCGGGTTCAGCATCACTCACCTTTGGCGGCATGGTCTTTATCCTCTTTGCCTTTCGTTTTTCCGCTCATGGAGGAGCCCTTCCGCTGCTGCTGGTTGTTGAATCAAACTTCAGGTGAGAGACGCAGAATCTCGGTTTTACTTTTTCATCCTCTTCGGGTTTTTTCCCCCCCTCTTTCACACACGGCGGTGGTGGCGGTCCATGCAGCTCTCGCCCTCTGTGTCGCCGTCACTCCCTCCGTCCCTCTCCGCCTCTCTCTCTCTCTCTCTCTCTCCTCCTCCTCAGTGCGACTCTGCCACCATAAAACCAGCGGCAGCGGCGCTTCCAGCCGTGCACGCGCATGAAGCGGTACTCGCACGCGCACACCGAGACAAAGAAAAATTACTCAAATATTTGCGCACGCAAGGCGACAAACTAAAACTGAACACCGCTAGTCTTTACGATCAAATATGATAAAAACACACTTTCTCACGAGGCTCCCTGTATAAATGTCTCATATCTGTTACTATAGACTTTATTAATGGTTAATTAATAATTCATTATTGCTTTATGGCTCAGTTTTGCCCCAGGCTGTGAAAATCCTCCTCCAACAGGATACTTATTCTGTCTTTTTAATCAAGTTCAGACCTTCAGATATCATTATTTTAATATTTTCAACTGTAGACTTAATGGAGTTATTGTTTTATTAATATTTATGATTTCAAATGACCAGTGTTTTCTGACGGCCAGTTAAAAGGTGTGTAAATGAATGACAAGTGTTTATTTAAGGTTATTTATGTTTGACTTATTTATTAATGATGATGACATTGGAAAGCGAGACACTAATGACTCTGTAAGTCTTTAATGAGTTACTAATGACTTAAAAGGTCATTAGTAAGTTATTAATAAATACCTTATTAAGCCTTATGAGACTTGATGACTTATTTAGAAGCGATTAATATGGTATGTCCATATTTTCATTTATGTTTATGGGTCAGTAATAGAGGCAAACGGCTCAAACTTGTAAATAAAGTATAAATTCTTCGTCTAAATTATTAATAAAAACTTTCAAGTTTCTGACTTTGAGTGGTCTGTACTTAAATAAAATAAATAAAAATTTACACATTGCTTTGAATAGGCTCTAGTTATTTGTTTAATCTTAAGTTTTACAGAAGCTGTTTGTCCTTATAGAGTCTCTTTATGTCTTTATTTAAGTGCTGCAGTAAAATGAACCTGATCTTTCTGGTAGGTTGTAACAGTAGGAGGCACGGACTGACTTAAAGAAGGTCACCATATTCACAAGGTTGTCTTCTGGCCGATAAATGTAGATCCACCTGCAAACTCAGCGGTCTAACACTATGCAAATGAGGCAGTCTATTGATCATTTAATCAATTTGTGCTAGAAAATGACTTTTTTTTCCTAACCAATGCAGACTTAAGATACACTTGTATTTCATCCAGTGTCACTGTGTTACAGAAATCATGTTCAACATTTTCAACAGCATCATGTTTGTTTTTGGATGAAATGTGTTTTTCTTGAGGTAAAAATTGGCCCATCATCAGTCACTGTTATTTACTTAATTTAAATAAAAAATGACAGCTTCAACCTGCTTTCACATTACATTATAGAAACAAACAGTAAAATGTTCTTTAACATCTCTGCTTGCTGTCAGACTCTTCACTTGTGTTTTTCTCTTCTCTTCTCCCTGCAGAAATATTCAGTTCAAGTCCATCTGACAAGACCCTCCTGAAGGCTTCAGTTTGTTAGTGCTCAGTAAAGAAGTTGGGTCAGAGATAAATTTAGTTTTCTCTGTTAACCTACATCAAGCAGCACAACAGGACTGATCTGCTGAAAGTAGCCCCAGTTTTATTAGTTGTTCCTTTTTTTCCTGTATCAAGAATTCGTTACAGGAGACCCAGTTTATGCAGAAGGAGAGATGGGAGAAATATTTATTGTTTATCAACCAAACTGTGCTGTTATAACTGGCTTTTCTGCAGGTGGTCAGAATAAAGACAGACAGGTTCTGTGTGTGTGTGTCCTCATTTTTAATGTCTGGATATGTGTAATTGAATTGTCTTGAAGTCTCTCTTGCAAAAGAGATTTTGATCTCAATTAAACTTCCTCATTGCTTAAAGTTTAACTAACTTTGTCTTATAGCCCTCTGTCAGTTTTACAGTCCCTGCTGAATTACCACACACCTTATATTACGCAAATAAAGGGGTTTTGGTCACATGATAGAGACTGATGGAGTGTTTTCCAAAGCTTTATAATGTAAAAACTGTTAAGCCATGAGAAATTAAGGGATTCATGTGTATGTTGCAGTATTTTTTTTTACTATTTTTCATTGCACAAATGTAACATCTATAATTATTTTAGATGATGACCTTCTCCATGTGCAGGGTTAAACACTCAGAGCAAACAGACAAGCAGCATCTTGTGCACAGACCCACAGACAGCATCATTAAAGCACAACACAGAGCAGATCAAGCATAAATATGAAAAATATATTTATTATTATATAAAATATTAGATGTATAATTGAAAACAATTAACCTCTAAACTACACAAAATAAATGATTTTCCTTCTGCCCCTATTCACATAACATCTTTATTACAGCCATTTTCATCAATTAGAGAGGCTTTGCGTCCATTAAAGATTTACGTTCCCTAATCAACCCCTGACCGTAGAGTAGAAGTTCGTGCTGTTCGTAAACTTACAGAGTCGTAACCACTGACTCACATGACGAGCTGATCTGACTCTTGTATAACAGGCCTGTGACGTCGGGATGAAGTGGCTTTGACTCTGCAGCCACTAAAATGAGTCAACAGACCAAAGCACAGCTGGCTCCATGCCAGAGTCTCCCCTGGAGGATTACTGATCTGAGACCAGCTGCTCTATTAGAACAAACAGTGCCACATATGACTGCTTCTGTTCCCATCAGAATACATGCAAACAGACAGGACCCTCACTGGCTACTTACTTGTAAAATTACATTTAGCTTTCAGTTTTATTTGTATCCTTTTTTGAGCTATTTATACTTTTAAATACCATAAACTATCAGCTTTTTGTTGTCTATGGTGTAACAGGTGTGCAAGGTTTAAGGTTAATTAAAGTTTTAGTGTGCAGGATTTGATGGCGTTTAGTGGTGTTGCAGAGTTGCAACTGATTGAGTATACCTTCATTCACCCTCTCTTGCAGAAGAAGCAGTAGCCAAAAAAATTGCAAATAGCCCTAGTTTGTCCATTTTGGGCTGTTATAGAAACATGGCGGCGCAACATGGCGGACTCTGTAGAAGAGATCCCATTCCCTCTGTAGATATAAAAAGTTTCATTTTAAGTAAATGAAAAACACCATGACTCTTAGTAACAGGTGATTATACAAAATGAATACATACTCATGAATAAATTAAATTGCCGGATTCTACAAATAGATCCTCTAAATCCTACACATTGGTTCTGTAATGCAATTTGTTAGTTCATATCTGTTATAGCTGTTAGATACTATATAACTATCAGATTTTTATTGTCCTTGTTCTATCAGGTGTGCAAGGTTAATTAAATCACATCAAGGCAGATAATAATGGGTAAAGTGTCAAACAGAGGTGAGAGAGGTATTTAATTAAAGCGTCTCTGAAATATGTTCTTGCCACTGGTAAAATATCCCACATTGATTTCCTACACCAGGTCCAAATTACTTCTTAACGTAGTGAAAACAGATTACGCAGAGCTCATGTAGAATTCCTCTGTACTGAGAACTGTTCTCAGGTCAGCTGTATGCTGCTCACTAATGGTGAGGGAACAAGACAGGCAGAGACATTGACCTCATGAGTCACACACTGGTAGTAAAACAGCTGTATAATTATACTGGGAAGGAGAGAGGACATTTTAGTATTGATTGATGACAGTGTGACATGACAGAAGAGGTTATCGGCTTGATCTCCGGCCAGAACCCACAGTCTTCATCACTGCACCTCCTCCCAAGCTGTTCAAACCAGGCGGAGGTCCGTCTGCATGATTCAACTCACTGAAGAATACACACTCAAGATGATACTCTGCAATACGAGAGTCAAGAACTAAAATTAAAAAAAAAAGCAAGACACAGAAAATATTGATGTCAAAAGCTGCCTGCAGAAATGGGACAAATAAAGATAGACAGCACCGTACACAATAATGACGGGAAATTTAATCAGATTTTTTATCTAATTAACTGTGTGACAAACATCCATTTATAATTGTTGACCTTGATTGAAGCTGTTATTTCCCTTTTTGTTTGTAGAACAAATAGCGAGAGTTTTAATGCCTTTTTTTAACTTCAAATTCTGTTTAACCTCAACAGTTTTTTATCCGCTTAAAGACATCAGATTAAATAAATACTTATTTAATCAGCGTCTGCAAACAATAATGCAAGATTGCCTTAAATTTGATCAGCAGTCATGTAACCATGCAGTCTGTATTGTTCCAGTCTGGACTGGATTCTGTCCACTGGGGACCAGTTTTCGCACCAGCATGCCTTTCCTGGTCTTAACCTACTTTGCTCTGCATCTCTGTGTGCATTTACATCTGAGACCTTGCCGTCAGTGACCCCCTCCTCCACTGCTGAGCTGCTGTTCACAGCTCTGACAGATCTGGTCCCAGGACACTAATCAGCAGGAAGCGATTTAATCATAACTGTTACCAAAGGGGCGGTGAACATGCTAATTGTTATAATCCGACACAGCTTTTTTTTCCCTCATGTAAAATCTATAGATTGCACAAGGGATGATTTTAATAATTTGAATATGTTGCACAAAAAGAAAAAAAGGAAGCATCCCTCCCTCACCCCATTTAAATCATCCTCAGCCAATAAGTCATCGCAAGGCCGCTGTTGCCAAGGAGCTGCTGGCTCAAGGCCAGTTGACTTGGCTGTCAGTCACAGTGATTTGTCCGCAGCCACACCCTGTGTAACTCACAGTCCAATCAAACAGCCTTCAATACTCAAGACTGAACCTGGAGTTCAGGTGTTCTTCACTTCAGTGTATAAATTGCAGCACCAGCTGAGCAGTTTTAATGAGATTTTCAAACCCTTTTGCTGTTTCTGCACGGCTTCAAGCAGATTTATCTACCTAGATTTTACAGTTAAAGTTAAATGGGATACAGTTTAAATTCTAGATGCATTGGCATGTGTGTATGTATGTGCATTTGTGTGTGTGTGTGTGTGTGTGAGGGAGGGGCTTTTATGTCTGTCTTGGTAAGAAGCAATATATAGGTGCACTATGCAGTTTTTTACAGGCCTATAAACAAACAAGTCACAGCTCTTGATACAAGATATAGCAGTTTGCAGGAGCTAGCATGACCTTAACATGTAATTTAGGTCCAAGTGTTTATATTTGTAATGTTAAGAGCACCAAAAAAACCCATCACATATGACACCTTTATGTGAAATGTGAGGAAGTTTTGTTTCCTCAACAGACTGTTTGAGGATTAAAACTTGATTTAAAGATTAATGTGAGCATTTTTAAATTTTGCTGAACACCAGCATCACATATGATAATAAAAATGTAATAATAATGATATCAAAATTAAACAGAAAGTTAGCAATGTGACTTGTTACACAGCAATACATTCCTAGTTTGCTCACATTAACTAGCTTAAGCTATCAGTAATTTAAGACCAAATAAAGAAATGTGAGGCAAAAAGCAAACAAGCTTCATATCATGAATAAATTTAGCGTTTTGTTTGTTAAAGAAAAAATCTGTAGTTTAAACTTTATACTTACATCACCTCTCTGATTCTCTTAAAGTTTTCTGTTTTTTTACTGTGTTGGTCTGTTCAGCTGAGATGCTGTGTGCCTCCCATGCAGATGTTCAAAACTGTATTTTCATTTAAATAAGATTTGAAACATTTAACATTATTCTGAACAAATGAGCAATTATTATTGCTATGATGTGTTATTATAATGAATTAAATACGCATCATTCACATTATAAATTCATGGTTTAGTGTTGTTCTTTATGAGTAGTTTATAAGTGTAGATGTTATTGTAATCTGAGTTGTATTTTTGTAGGTTCAGAACCCTGGATGATACAATTTCTCTTTTGGGTCTTAAGCTGAAAAAGCTGGGGAAGCTTTGTATGAGATAATTGAGAGTCCTCACAAAAATAAATGTGTTTTGGTGTGTGTGAGTGTGTGTGTGTGTGTGGGTGTGTGGGTGCGTGTGTGTGTTTACCCAATTTGAAAACTGTCACGTAAGCCACGCTGCAAAAGCTGCTTATCGGACAAGACTCATCGTGACAAACAGCATGATTAACAGCTGGTAATGTCAACACTCACACACACGCAAACACTTGTACACACTCAGACACACACACCAGAACTGTCCCTCTTTCTCATCAATGGTCAATATTTGCTGTTGCTCAATTTCAAGCCGTCACGACTGCATAAAATCATCTGCTTTTTAAACTTCCTCACTTTATACCTTTAAGTTCTCTCACAAAAATTCAAAATCTTTCATACTTTTTTCTCATCATTTTCACTTTTCTATTACACACACTCTCTCTCTCTCTCAAACACACAAATACAAATGTGAAACACACACACATAGACACACAGAGCCTCCCAGGTGTGTAAACAGTGTGTTGCTGTACTTTGGAGTGGTGGATCTATCAGGCTTTGGCTCTGCAGTCAGAAGCAAACGGACAGCTGACAGCAACAAGATGGCCAGAGTTTGTGTTGTGGCTTTCATCGCTGGTTTCCTGCTGGAGGTTTACGGGCTGCCCGTTGAAATCCCGCCAGAAAACACAGGTAAGGAGAGCAGGTTTGGATTTAGGAAGCAGCTAAAGGTCGGAGATGAGCGATAGAAAGAGGCTGGTGGTTGGGCGGTTGACCATCAGATCATTTTTACAGGCCTGATCTTCGACCCCAAACTTTTAAAGTGACACTACTGAAAAAATCTGTTTTGACTATGACAACAAAACAAAGCCATTATGCCAGAAAATAGAGCCAGATGTGGTTGAATAATTTCATCTTTTGTCGTCTGCTACTTTTTCAGGAGCTGTATTTGTGACCCATCAGACGGCAAACGCGGTGCTGATTCGTCGCCGCAGGTACAACAGTGGCCATCTTGAAGAAATGATTTATAAGGCCAACTTGGAGCGGGAGTGTAAAGAGGAGGTCTGCACGATGGAGGAGGCCAGAGAGGTGTTTGAGGATGATGAGAAAACTGTAGGTTGCACACACTAACAAGCAGACACACTTACATACCTACACACATGCGAACAAACTCAGAAGTTTCTCATTAAAAACTGTGTTTCTCCTTCAGATGGAGTTCTGGGCCGGCTACATCGGTAAGACAAGTGAAAGACAATTTCTCACACTGACTTTTAATTCCTTCACCTTTTAATTTGTGCATGTTTTATATTTGTGTGTAGACGGCAACCAGTGTGAGCCACCTCCTTGCCAAAACGGAGGTGTGTGTGAAGACGGGATCAAGTCATATGTTTGCTGGTGCAAACCAAACTTCAGCGGCAAGAACTGTGAGATCGGTGAGTGTGACTGGATGCATGTTAAAAACTCAAACAAGAACCTTCATTTTCTTTTTCCTGACATATAAATACATATACAGATTTTAACTATGTCATCAATGTGTGTCCTAAAATGACTGAGAACAGCATGCAAAACAGATTCTCTAAATCCCCTGCTTGTTTTTCCCCAGAGGTGTCCAAACAGTGTACAGTCAACAACGGTGGTTGTTCTCATTTCTGTGTGATGAAGGCGGATCAAACCGTGTGTCAGTGTGCTGCTGGTTACCAACTTGGCTCAGACAAGAGGACCTGCGAACCAACAAGTAACATGGAATATTAAAAGAACATGTCAAGTGGTTGTTAAGTTGTTTTAATTGTATATTTATAAGTTCATTAATAGGTCTTAGGACAGCCCTGAATGCTTTGCTTTTCCACTCTAGACAACATGACACACACATCATAGTGTATCTGAACAAACAGAAACTTTATGGGAACAATCCCTGAGTACTAGAATACACTGTGTAACAACACCTGTATTTGCTTTTATCTCCCCCCTCAGCACAATTCAGCTGCGGTCGTGTGAGCTCGTCCTCCACCTCAACCTCCTCCTCCGGCAGATCCTTACTAGACCTTCGGTCAGCAACTCACGGACAACGCAACTTCAGCGATGGCCTGCAGGAAGACTTTTATTACTACATAACAGAGCCGTTTGATTACTACGACCTCCCTTTGAATGGTTCAGACCTGTTGAACACCTCTATGGCCTCTGCAGTAGAAAAACGAACAGTGAGGTCAGCTCCAAGCTCCTCTGTAAATCCACCCGAGGAGGCGAGCAGTGTCACCGAAGCGCCCTCAGAGACAAAGGTGCCGCCTCACTGGGCTTCCTCCCCCACTCTGCCCACCATCACAGAAGAGCACAACACTGATCAGAGGATTGTGGGAGGTGATGAGGCCACTCCTGGAGAAATACCTTGGCAGGTACTGTAGTGCAGAGAACTTAAAGGCAAATAGAAAATAGAGAGATTTTATTTTAAAAAAAGAATTTTTGTTTGTAAAATGGGAGTTCTTGTATACAGGCGTGTACAAGTTTGTACACGTGCGTGAACCTGACAATCCATCTCCATCCAGTTAAAGGAAGAAGTGGAGTGAGTTCAGGAGGAAAATGATGGAGTCAGAATTAAGAAAAGCACATGCATTTGTCCTCAGTTTAGAATATCGGGTACTCTTGTTTGTTAATTTCAAATACATGGTCACCAGCAGCATTTTCATGTAATTGGTTATTGCAAGGAACTTTTCCATGTGATGGTGCATTGGTTATTAAACAGACTTCACATAGAACTGGGACAAAAATATTAAAATATATTGAGAATTAAAGTATAATAAATGCTTAAGTTAATAAAAAGTTTTTAAAAAGTCAAAGGTTCAACGAAATTAAAGGAGGAGAGATAATGGGCTGTTGTGATGCTTGAAATTGCTACAAATTAGATAGAATTTTAAACACTGAAACAGAAAATAAACCAGATTAGTTGTAAGCTGTTTTTGTGGGATTTTTTATTAGATCTGTACTAAAGAGCAGTGCAATAATCACAAAATACACATGACTCTGGCTATGAAGAGGCAGTTATTCAAATGACATAATTTCAGTTCAGTTGCATCATGGGATATGTAGGATTCAGGGAGTTTTGGTCAAGTGCAAGAAACAGATACCTTGCTGTGATACAACTCGGCCACTTTGTGCTTATTAAAGTTTTTGTTTGCAGGTGGCCCTGATGTCTCACTCAGCAGCCCTTCAAAGAGCGGAGCCTTTCTGTGGAGGATCTCTGCTCAGTGAATTATGGGTCATCACTGCTGCCCATTGTCTTGTACAGGCAGGCAAACGAAGTTTCTTCGTCAGAGTGGGTAAGAAAAACAAATGTTCTCTTTTTGCTCTACATCTCTGATCTGTATCTCTAAAGCATAGACAGCCTGGTTTTTATCACAACATTAAATGTGAAGTTATGTTTGTCTTAAAGGTGCTTGGTTTGATTTGTCTCTGCTTCTGAATATGTTTTTTTTTGTCGGTAGCAGTCAGGATTGGTGATAATAGTCTTTCATCAAGAGCCAAGAATACAAAAATACATTCACTCTTCATCCTTTCATCCTGAACTCAGGCTGCATTACACACTTAAGTGACTCACCATCACAAAGTGGTATACTTAGAATAGATGGGGATAACTAGTTAGCATGCAAAGTTAATTTAAAGAAAAGCAGTGATAGAAAAAGAGCAAAACAAGAGTTAAAATTAGAATTCAATTTAAGAATTAAAATTAGTTGAAAACAGCTCTTAGTGAGTAAAGGGATGAAGTTTGACTCTAAACTCACAATAGCTCTTGTGGACTGTCTGGAACGTTGGCAAAAACTCACGCATGTTGCCTTTAAAGGAACATGTCAGTAATTTACCGCAAGTTAGAGTTGACTTTGTCTCAAAGTAAAACTTTGCAATCATCCAAGCAGCTACTGGTCACAGTTCAGGTGTACAAAAATAATCTGGTTCTCCTTCAGGCTTGGATGGTGAGGGGCTGCAATGTGCAACCTTACCACAAACTTGAACTTTGACTTCCAGCTGTTGAACCATGACATTAGGGGCTGCTACCCCCCCATCACACACATCACCTGGTGTGTAGCAGTATTTAATTCTGTTAATTCTGTTCTAGGTGAACATGATGTGAACCAGGTTGAGAGTCCAGAGCGAGACCACGTGGTGGCCGAGCAGCACATCCACTTCAAGTACGATTACGCAACTTCACCATATAACCATGATATTGCACTCCTGAAGCTCGCCAGTCCAGTGGAACTTTCCAACCAACGGCGTCCCATCTGCCTGGGCCCCAAGGACTTTACTGAGAACCTACTGCGGGAGTCCAGGTCTTCTCTGGTGAGCGGCTGGGGACGGCTTAAGTTCCTGGGCCGTGAGGCCACCAAGCTTCAGAAGCTGGAGGTCCCCTACGTGGAGCGCACCATGTGTAAACAGAGCAGCCGGGAACAGGTCACACGCTTCATGTTCTGCGCTGGTTTCCAAAATGAACAGAAGGACTCATGTCAGGGGGACAGCGGGGGGCCACATGCTTCCAATTACAAAGGCACTTGGTTCCTTACAGGCATCGTCAGCTGGGGGGAGGAGTGTGCCAAGGACGGGAAGTATGGCATCTACACTCGAGTCTCACGATACTACACATGGATCAGTCAAACGACAGGGATTCAAATTAACTAACTGACAAATGGAGTCATGTATGTGAATAACTGACAAAAAATCCAGCGGCACTTTTCTAGTTAAGCCTGTCAGACAGTTTGTCATCTGAATCGAGTGAGATATCATCCATGCTAATATGTAACTTAATGATGGCGTTTGCACGTTTCATGAAATACTGCAAAATAAAACCTTGTGGCTCTTCAACCATGTTTGAATTGAAATTTTCAATGCAAGAAGAAATATTAAAAGCTGGAATAGCTTCCGTTGAAATAAGTTGTTGGACTGGATTATTAGCCCTCTGCTCTGGTTGAGGTTGGACAGAGATATGCTGACAGTTTTGGGATGTCACATGGATTAATTTTTAATTCATCCCGTCACTCTGGAGAGCTTATAGCAGAGCAGAAAATTGTATTAAAAAAAAGAGTAATATTGAGCTTCATGGCTAGTGGCAACAACAGAAATGAACACCTTAAGAGTATACATTATTAAAACCAGAAATTTATAAATACTCCACTCACTGTGGCCATGAAGCATCACTTCTGTTTTGTTTTTTGTGTGATTTCAGCATGTTGTTCAAACAATAAAATACTAAAAACAACCAATACATCTTAAGTAACTGATCAATCTCACCCTCTCTGTTGAATTGGTACCTTATAAGTCAAGGTAGTTTTAATAGGTCAAAGGTTAAGTGTAATTAGTCCAACTAATAGAGGCTCAATTCCATTTAGGTGTATCAGTAAAAGTCATGACCCTGAAAAAAGTTTCACTAAAGAGTTCAGCCCTCACTCATAGAATCAATTACACTGTGGTTTTCTGTCTGTTGGTGTTAAAGGCTCTGCTGTAAAAAAGTCAGATTTAGCTGGAAGTAGGAAGCAAGTACTTCCTGTCCCCTTTGACCCTGAAATAAATGGTGGCAAATTTGGGTTAGATTAAAACAAAAGGAAGGAAAAGGTGTATAGTGCCCTGCCCATACATGCAGAACAACAAACAACAGAGTTGTCAAGGGTATTTGTGCATGGTTTGCTTTAACTTTACAAAGGTCCAGCACAGTCACCTAATCTATGCTGGAAGAAATCACATCAGTCAGGTTGAATCAAATTAAATAATCCTGTGCTTATATTTTGGAAAATAATCATATACATATATATATTATGCATTATAATACAAGCTTTCACAATGATTCAAAATATCAAAAAAGTGCAAAATGAGCAAAAGTAGCGAATACCAGTTTAAGGTTCTGTGGAGGAGACTGAACAAAACAATCAACAACTGCTAATGTGACAGTAAAGGCGGTGTTGAGTGGATTTTAAATAAACTTAACATGATGAAATAGACGTACCTTATTTCGACAGTCTAACACACACTATCAAGTGACCATAATGCTCCCACTGTGGGTGTTGAATATTGTGAAACTTATTTTTTATTGTTTGTTACTTTTATGTTTGATAGTATCTGCCAGATCATATTTATAAAGCCCAGAGATGTAGTGAGATGAGTAGAAATTTAATTTATCTTGTCACTTGATAGCAGACTGTCAATTTCTGACTGTCCAAATAAGTTTTACCACACACAACTATTGTCCGAAGTTGTATTTAACATCTAAAACTTAGATTGTTACCATTTTCATTTTCATTTTATTGCGATTGACTTCAAAAGCTGTCTGTAATTATACAACATCTCTCTGACCTTCAGAGATAAACACACACAAGTGGCAGTGCTCTCGTAACCACTATTTTTTTGCTTTGTTTGCAAAGCTGCTTTACCGTTAACTAAAGGAAATCTGTCAGGGCAGTTTTATAACCAGGGAGTTTTGAAGAAATTAAAAATCAAATATTTCATAAAACCACAATGCAACAGTAACAACTGGAGATTACAATTCTACACTCTCTACTTAGAGTGACTAACAAAGACTGAGCATAGCTCCCCTGTTGGTGTAAAACAGCAGTGCAGGCAGAAACAAAGCAGTATGCATGTGCGGTGGTTGGTCCATGCAGAAACAAACACGAAGCTCCTCTCATCTCAGTGGTCATAGCAGCAGATGCATTCATTTGCTGGAAGAGTTGCACAATTATAACTACTTAAATAATTTCACAAATCACAAAGGAAAAAATAATAACACATGAAAACCAGCAAGTGCAGGAGGAGTAAAGCTTAAATTGGCAAGTTAGCATAGGCTTGAAATATTTGCAACTCATGTATCAAAGCTCTTCTTAATGCCTGATAACCTAACTACTGAATGACAACAGCCAGCTACAGTGACAGCCACTGCAGACGTCTCCCTAAACTGTGTTAATCCTGCTTATCTGCCACTTTCTGCAGACAGAAAGTCATGTCAGAGAGCGACCGCGAGTGCTGCATCAGTTTTTCTCTCAGGAGACATTTTCACTGGTCATTGCAAGATGAAGCACAGGAGAAACTAATAACATTTTCAGTGGCTCCACTGGAACTTTTCACCAATGCACCATGCACAAGGTCAAGGCTTTACAGTGGCAGCCATTATTGTGATATTAAGTTATTAATTGCACCTGGGCTTTTCCTGCTGTATGTCTAAAAATATCTACAGACAGTTTGCAATTACAGGACATACATAAACACCACTAAGAGGAAAAACTGTAAACAGGTAAATAGGGAGACCTGCCATGTTTTGGTGCCTGTTTTTTTTTGTTCATATCATGTGTCACATTCTGAATTTTATCTTCTGTCACTAGGAGATGAAGCAACCATGGCAATATTGGTCATACACCAACATCACTTGTATACGCTCTAGTGAAGTAGCTGGCTACTGTAGGAAAGAAAAAGGGTTTGAATCCATTGAAAACAACGACACTGCAAGGAAAAGTTACAGTAGAAGCCACAATATTTAGCTTAGCTGTTTGGCACATGAACAGTTATGATATGTCCGTAGGCATATGCAGGATTTCTGTGTTTCATGTTTCATAAGAAAATAGAAATGATACCACTTGAAATCTTAAACAAAAGTCCATTCTGTATGTAAGAAATAAAAGGCCCTGTTTAACCTCTTCAGTTGTGAGTCCAAATAATGTACTGTTTTATGCTGAGAAGACAGATGAAGACAAAGAAGGCGCTCGCTCTGTGAGGTCCCACACACATGTGCTTTGCATCATTACAGTCTTCTGAGGTCCATCTGCAGTTTGCAGCCTTCTGAGGTGAAAGAGTCGCAATAGTTCAAGGAGTAAAATATGTAACTGATGTGCTTCAATCTAATGATCTGATCAATGTCACAGCAGAGTCACATGCTCCATTTTGGTCAGACAGTTGAGAGTGTGATGGTCAGTGTGTGTGTGCACGTGTGTGTGTGTGTGTAGGGGTATGAGTAACTAAAACAGGAAAATGGACGCATTTATCCTCTTTTCTGATTGGCTCTTAGCAGGTCTCTCCCAGAATCCTGTGCAGGTCCTCAGGTAGAACACGCCCTTCTTCGCCACGACTTATATTCCTCACCATCCTTCATTTTAACACAAATACACACACAAATTAGTACACATAACACGCATAAACGGTGGAAACCATTAACATAAAGTTAGTATTTTAATATTTCCATATATGGGATTGTTTGAATCTCAGTTTTAGACTGTCATAATCAACATTTCAGAAACAACAGAGCGTATCTTACCACATCCCCGACAATTCCTCGTGCAGCAGCTGGATGACATCACCACAGTTGAAGATGATGTCATCGCTGCTGGCCATGCTGCTCTCTACCATGACCCTGTACCTGCCTGCCACCTGGAAATGAAACGGACAGATAAAACATAGAAGACTGGTGCATTTTGATACTTTTCTGTATGCACAGTAGTAAATCTTAATCTATAAATAGAGAAATAACAAATACATAGATACAGACAGAGGCCATGATCAAGTGTTATCCAATATGAGCCTGCTAAGGAAGGAGAGGAAAAAGTGTTGTGAGATAGCGAGGAAATATTTTGTTGAAAACATGATTCTGATTCTGTTCATCTCAGAAGTATGTTTGTCTTAGTTTCTCTCTGTTTCGGATCATTGAGCCACCAGTTGTCAGTATACGCCTGGCAAATCAAGAGGTCCCACATCCGAAGAGACAACACAAAGGGAGAAGAGACAAGGTCACTGTAGGTCAGGCGGGATCTGCATCCTGGCACTCATCACGGTCTGTTGGTTTCTGGTTTGTGTCCCAAGGTGCTGAACAACATAATTAATAATTTAGATACCTTTGCCATGCCAGTAACCAAATCTCACCAGTGGGGCAGGCTGATCCTCCTCATCTGAGTCTGATATGTTGGAGAGGTCTGTAGCACCCCAGTCCTCCAGACCCTCGCAGATCGCCACTGAGTGGGCGGGGACAGGCCAAGCTGCAGGCGACAAGACAGTTTGACAGACTGCAGTTTTTAATCACCTACCTTTGATGATCTATAAGGATCTACTTAAAGAAAACTCACATACATCAAAGATGTTATTCAGGTCATATTTTAAATAAGTGTTTCATGTGTTTTCATCATATTTTTCAAAGCATATTTTTAACTCACCTGAAAGAAAAACTTCCTCTAAAAAACAATTTAGGGTTTAAAGAAGAGCTAAAGTTAAGAATTAATAGAAATGATTCAAAATCAAGCAAACAAAAAGAGAATTGTAGTTGACATTTTTGTGAGTTCAGTGACTTACTGCGTCTAGGTGAGTGAACCACAGGGTCCGAGTGGGCGGGGCTAGTATGTACTGACTCCTCCCCTTGGGTTCTGTGGGAGTAGCTTGTTGCCGTGGAGCTGTGAGGAACAGGGAGACACGCTGAGCAGCCTCCCACCGACGCTCCTCCCCACGACATACACATCTCTGATGCACTAAACGGCATCACCAAGGGAACAAGCCCCGACCACAACAAACAAACAAAAAACAAACAACAACAACAAACAACAACATCCACGGTGTCACAAAACAAACTCATCCACATTCTGTAAATCAATACAGCATTCCATTAAGTTCACAACCACATATATCACAGCGTCTGATTTCAAGGGATGTTTGAGTTTATGACACAAAAATCAATTATATCAGAGATTGCTGCAATATATGAAAAATATGAGTGCTTAGTATTCTGTACACATGGCCAGCATTTGCAAAAAGGCCACGTTGTGGTTTGAGCTTCTTTCAGTAGTAGATGGGTAGAATTTACAAAAGAAAATATTAGGAAGTCACTTTATTTGAACACATTAAAGATTACCCATCAGCTACATAAAGAGGAAGCACTGTCATTACCTCCAAATGCAGTGTGATCTTTCATCTCTCAGGCAAATTTAGAAGTACCACCAATGATTATCAAATGCTTCAACACTGTCTTTGTGATTGCATCCAAAATTAACCAGGTGTTCGTCCTTAGCTAGTTGGCTGTAAGCATTTGTTCCCAAAAAGAATGACAGCAATGCTGAAAATGTTGTTGCAGTATGGGCCAACATAAGGTTGTGTATTGTAAATCTCAGGACGCAAGACCATTCCTAAAATATTAAACATGCTAGCATGCTGTCAATAAAGACAACACTGATATCTCCTACAGCTCCGGAAACACACACCAACACCTTACAAACCTTCATTTTTGACACTATCCCAGAGAACCAGTACTTTAAACAGCCAACTAGCATCAGAGTGACAACTGTTTCATTGTGAAAACCTCTTATTAACCCCTTTTTTAGCCGCTTTTTATGTAATTTTCTCACCCTGTCATGTCCATATGCTTGCTTAACCACAAGATCAATATCAGGACACTATAGGAGTGTTAAAGCAGCCCTGTAAAATGTTAATCCAGAGGTTTTCCATCACGATCAATAGCTTTTTAAACCATCTAATGAGGAACTGTTACACACACAGAAAGATTGCTGAATGTTCTTTTAGCTGAATTACAGCGGCATGAAGTTTAAGCACAAGGGGCAGCTTTAAAGCCATCTGCTGGACTTGGCAATGTAGTCATAAGTATCAGTTCTCCAGGGTGATGACAAAAATGCTAATACATCACAAATACACACACAAACTCATTCAATAACTTTAGCATCCTGAGTAAAGCAAAGATGGCGTCACAGGGTGTCATGTGGATGAAATTTGGGGGTTATTTGATCACCAGTCATTTCAGAAATTGAATTTACACCATTAACGTTAACATTTCCTCAGTTTATCCAGTTTTAAATCAATTTCTGAATTGTGACTGGATTATCGGTGAGCTGACACACGTCAGGTGGTCATAAACAGACACAGAGGATGATGGGTAGGTCATGCAGTGATAATCACCTGTCAGAGAGGAAGTTGTCTGAGAGAGGAAGAGGAGGAGCATCATCTAAGAAAATGAGACAAAGGGCACAAACATATTGGCTAAATGTACAAAAAATCAAATTATCCAAACAACAAACTGGATTCCACCTTAAGACCTTCAAATGGACTAAAACACAAACTAATATTTTTATGGGAAAGACCATTAACTTTCCTTTTTTGCTGTGAGAAAGTGAGAAAGTCTCTCAAGTATGAGCAGTAAAGAGTATGAGATGTTAATAAAAGAAGATTAATAACATATCTGCACTTCTATAATGACTGTTGAAATGAGCAAATTATAGCTGAATCCAAGTTTAACTAAATAAAATCAGACATTTTAAATAAAGACGAGAACTATCAAGTGGCAAGTGATCAAGTGGCTAATGAAGAATGCAGCAACAGAAACCTTGGCGTAGTTTCAGCTGGTTGGTGAGAATTTTTCGAATCTCCGTCAGCCAGGCAACTTTGACCTCCACTGTGGGAGCCTGGACACACACATGCACACACACACACAGACCATAACACAAGGGAGCTGTGTGAGGAAACACACTAAAGATAGAGACGCTGAAACTTTGCGCGATTAAAGATTATTTACCTGAACTATGTACACCACTTCTCTGCCACTGTACCAAATTTCAAATTTCTTCACATCTCCTTTCACAGTTTCTGTGATTCCCACTGCACTCATCTGAAGACAGAGAGAAGAGCCATTATATCTCTTAATAACCTGTCATCCTTACTGACTCTGCAGAGTTATTCTTATAATATATTGCAACCAAGCATCAATTTTACACGGCACAATTCAACAAAAACCCTAAGCATCTTCCCCCATTGATCAAATAGGTGGCATCGACAGTATGTGAATAAGCCTCATACAGGGAATAAAGTGAAAATATTCTGTATTGTTACTCTGAGGCAGGATTTGAAGCTGTAGAAAGGCGTCCTGTCGTGGGTGTCCTCGTCTCGGCGCTTACAGAAGAGCAGAGCGTGCTCATAGAGGAAGAGGTGCCTCTGCATTGGTTTGAATCTGGCCAGCTCCTTCATTCGCACCGCTGCCCTCTTATGGCTGATCCACACGCTAAAGCCTCCCTGCAGCACCACCCGGCCAAGCTGGCTGAGGTCACCCTGGGACAGACAGACACACAGACAAACAGAGAGGTGGGCAGAGTAGACATATACATAGATGAGCTGCACCGACAAGTGAGAAATTCATCCATCCTAGTTCCACCTAAAGCACAATACATGGACTAAGTTTATCATCATGACAAGGTAACTGCTTGTGATTCATTATTCATCACCCAGAAGCATTAGTTTACGACCAAGACTTCTTTTTGTGATGCAATGTGTAAATTTTCAAGTGATCAGGTAGAACAGTTCTACAAACTAGTAACAATGCTAAAAACAGGATAACACACCTTTATCAGTCTTCTCACAGAGGCCGTTATTATTCAGAAGAAAACATTGCAACCATCTCCAAACTGGATATAAGTAATGTTGATATTTAAACTTCTGCCAACAGCAAATACATTGTATTAATTAGTGGAAACATTTTCTTATAATATTCTTTTTTTTATGGAACATACAAATGTGCTTTGGTTCACTGTTAACACAGTTTATACCAAATACAGCCAGTTAATTTGATGCTTTCCATAAACAAAAAACTTGAGGTTCATGTAACAGTTGGCCATAAACGTCAATGGGAAACATTATGCAAATTAAATGAGACAACCAGGAATGGGATACAAAATAAAATTCATCCCTGTTGTCTTCTGAGACATTGCAGTTACTGCCTGTATTGTTATAGACAAAGTGATGAAAGCTCTGGCTCTCATTAATCTGGCATTCAATGATGATGATCGTCCATATCATCGAGGTCAGTACCTGATATCCAGTGATGGCTATCTGATGCATGGAGTCGTTGACAGACTTCAGCAGCTCCAGCATGGAGTCCAAAGCCTCCTGGAGTTCACAGCGGTATCGCTGCTCCGTACAGTGTTTCAACAGCTCCTGAGCAGAGCCAGAGACACAGGTCGACAGGTCAGTGTTTTTCCATTTATCCAATTCAGTCTTTCTTAATCTCTGCCTGCATGAACGTCTGCATGTACAAACCAGGTTTGTCTGGATAAATCTTATCAACTTGTGTCTGTGCCTTTTTCAGATGTCTCTCTATGTCTTTGTCTGCATCTCAGTGTGTATGCTTTGCTGTTTGGAAAATTGTCTTGATTTCTTCTCTCTCTGCATCATCATGTATTTGTTTACTCATTGATCTAAATTTAAAATTTAGTCTTTCTGAACAGAACAAAGACTGTTCAGCCCACATCACCATTATATTTAGTCACAGCAGAAGCATGGCTTTATGAATGAAAAAGGTCACCTGGCTGGTCCACCAATTTGATCAAGATATCTGAACAGCTACATGGGATGGACAGCCATGAGTTTTTTAACAGACATTAATGCTCTCAAGAGGATTAATTCAAATGATTTTGGTGATTCATTGAGTTTTCCTTTGGTGCCACCAGCAAACCAACATTTTTGGCTCATGGAAAAATGTCTCAACAATCATGGGATGGATCTCCATGACACTTAGTTGGTGCAAAATTAATTTTGTTTAGTGCAAATTAGCAAATATTCTAAACTAAGATAGTGAATGTGGTAAACTAATATTATCCTTGTGGGTTAGGGCTAGTAGCACGCTGACATTAGCGTTTAGCTCAAAGCAAGTTATGCCTGTAAGTACAGCCTCACTGAGCTGCTATGACTGCAGATTATGTGATCTGCTTTTTACATGTGTTTTGCTAAAAGAAGAATTGTGCAAAAAAAGATCAGGATTTTCTAAAATGATTGGCATGTTGTCTCAAAATAATCTGCCTTTAAGTCATTGTCTAAAAACTACAGCTTGTCATTGTCTGAGCTGCCTCTCTACACTTTTTACTCTTCAGTGAACAGCTGAGATTTACACAACCTTGAGCAGCAGCTGGTACTTGGTGAGGCGTTGGACCGGTTTCAGGAGGTAAGAGTCCAGACCCAGCTTGTGGTCCAGCTTCTTCTGGCACTCCTGGAGAGAAGGAGAGAGATTCTGATTGGACAGACTTTAAGATAATGAACAAGTAATGATCGAAAAATTATGATTCTGATCAGAAAATAAGAGAAACAAACAGTTTTACGGACAACTAAGAAGATTATTCCCCTTACCAATAATTATCTAAATGACTTTCATACAAATGACGTTAAAGCACTCCATGTGTAACATATAGGACCGTAACTACCTGAAAGAAGGGCGAATCAGAGCACTGTCTCCATAGCAACTCAGAGCGAGGCTTGTTTTGGCAGTACCGCTCATACACCTGGAACTTCTCTTTCTGCTCACACAAAGACACACAGATGTACACTTTGATACGTTGTGTCATATCATTTCACACGGAGCTGCCATGATTTCCTCCATGTTTCCTCACCCGCCGCAGGAAGCAAGCCCCCACCATCTCTGGCGTTTCCAGGCAACTCTGCAGATCTTGGAGAAAGATCCTAAATCAAGAATCCAGGAGGAAAATGAAAGGAAATTGGATTGGCGTGCAAAGAGGTGAAGACAAGGACAACTCTGTGACAGCTTGTGTGTGCAGTTTGTGTGTTTGTGTGTGTGTGTGTGTGTGTGCGTGTGTGTGTGTGTGTCTCGCCTGCTGTGGAACTGGTAAATCTCAGGCATGTTGCCGAACAAAACATCCTTCTGGCTGCGTAGAGCTGCAGGAAGGAGATTAGACATGGATGGATCCTCCATTTCTGCCCTATAGCCCTGATGAGAGGAGGGAAGAGGAGAGGGGAGGAGAGAAGAAAGGAGAAGGTTAAGGACAAAGAAGAAGAGAGGGAAGATGTCAGAGAAGGAAACAGGAGAAAAGAAAGGGGTGAAAGAGAAAAGAAGGGAGAGAGGAGAGAATAGAGAGGAAAGAGAAGAGTAAAAGGAGGGGAGAAAGGTGATGAAAGAAAAAGGGAAGAGAACAAATAAAAAGAACAGGATAGGAAAATTTACTTGGAGAAAACTGGGAAAACACAACAAAATGTGTTTGTAAAACATGACCTTTCTTTAATTTCTTCCTCCCTCTTCCAACAGCCTCTGCTCTTCCATACTGTAAACTGTCTAAATAAAACAAAATGCTATAGAAATAATCCAATTTAAACTCAACAGAAGGACAGAGAGCAGCTCGTCCACATAGATCCTCTCTGTGGCTATTAGTTCCTTCATGATATGACTACAAAGAAGAGAATAAGAGAAAGAAACAAAGACGGAATGAAAATTCAAAGAAAAGATTTGCTACTGTGACCTTGGCTCTTTTATGGGTCACACACACATATATACATTTATATACAGTGTATATATACAGTGCATGAGCAAAGTCACAGGTCAAGCTTTAGGTCATGGATCATATGTAAAAGGTGAAAGACTGCGTACCGTGTGACCTGCTCTGGATTGTCTTCAGCCTCTGAATCTGTTTCAGTGGTGGATCCATACAAACAGCTGCGGTTGCCTTGGAAATCGTGCATTACCTCAATCTGACAAAACACACATGACACATGTATCTCAACCTCAGTCAACGGATCACCAAAGCCAGAGGGATTCACCTTCTGAAGATCATGAAGTCTATACAAGAAGTCAAGGCAATCCATCAAACAGATGCATTATATTTCAGCCTGAAACAACCCTGACCTTTCCTGGACCTACCCTGCCAGCGTGAATGAAAACACACACACCTTACGCTGGCTGTTGTTTCTCCTTGCAGCTCTCTTGCCAGGAAGGAGGTCAAAGGAGAACTTTGAGTTCAGGACGTTAAAGTCTACACCTGTGGAGAGAATCACACACTCGTAAATGTGACTAGTGATGACAGAGCAGAGTGGAAATGCAGACAAAAGACTGCTGCAGGACAAAATGTGTTAACGTGTTTCTATGCTTAAAGACAGGAGGTGAGAGAAGATGTAAGCTTGTGGGGACTGGAGCCGAGATAACTGTATCATAATAACTTTCTACACAGCAGTAAAAAGTGGACTGAATCTAAACAATGAAACAATGAAACAATGCTTCTTATGTCAGAATCATGGAAAAAAAATTATTGAAACAAGTGAAACTACATGAAAATCTGATTCTGATTTAGTTGAATGAGAAAAGAAAAGAGGATGAGTGAAGAGGGTCGTACCATGTTTTGGGGAGAACAGGGGTGACTTGCAGCGCAGTGAGGTCTGGTCAGGTTCAGGTCTGGGGGCCACCAGCTGAACCGGTCTGACTTGTACATCTGCCAGCTTCCTCAGACACTGCTCTCTGTTTCTGATCATGGACAGCACCGAGTTCAGCTTCTCCGTTACCATGGAGATCTGGGACTGGAAAGATGAGAGAGAAAGTGAAGGTTTAGGTGAGCTGTGTGACGATGTCAGGAGCGATGGATTACCTGCAGCTGTGGGGTGAGTATGGCTTCAAACTCCAGGCTCAGAGTGTCCTGGCTGTTTCTCAGTGCAGATGGCGCCCTCTCCTGGTGACAGCTCAAGCACTGCAGCGCCTCCTGAGCTCCCTCTCTGGTTTGGAACCTGTCCACCATCTGACTTGCCAGGAGATAGGCGCCTTCGTCACACCACCGAAGGGCCTGAAAACACAAGTTTAAGATAAGAAACACAGATTTTAAAATTTGATGTAAAAATAGAAAGATTCATTTAAAGAAATTTAATATCTGCCTAAGATGTGACATTTGTGAGAATCAAAATTTCAGTGAAACAAAAACTGAACAATTAATGATTTTTAAAAAATTTTATGTTTTTATTTATTTATTTAGTTTTTGCTGCCACTATTCTGAGTTTGCATGTGTAGCGTCATTGAGTGAATGTGTTGGCATTTTTTTTACCCCCTCAAGGCGGAGCAGCAGGTCTCGAGCTCGAGTGAGCGAGGCCCGCTTGGTGCGTATGGCAGTGGTGATGACATCACAGTAATGTCGCAGCTCGTTGCAGCGCTGGATGATGAGTGCCAGGGCGTAGTGGTGGTTGGCGGCCAACTGGTGACCGTGCAGGATCACCACCTGGGCACGAGTCATCTCCTCCTGATCCACAAACACACACACATAAAGATTTTAGTTCAAAGATGAGTTGGACACCATTTAATTACGAATCATTTTGCATTAACATTAATTAGATTAATTAGATTTGGGTTTCATGTTGCTTTTGCCTCCTAAAGCAGGAAGACAATTAGGTTTTGCTGAAAACAAACACAATTTTTCTTAATAAAAAAAACTAAATAACATAATAAGAGCCCTAAGACTGATGATGCCTGCAGGTGGAGCTGTTCCTCTACAGCAAACAGACCTACAACCTTGCTAGCAATGACAGAGAGTGTTATTATACTAGGTAGTGATGCTTAATATGGATTTTCTTCAGCTAATAACTGATCATTTTCTGCTTTTCATACTCCCTAATCCATAGAATATGCAATAATTTCACTTTTTAGAATTTAAAAAAGATGTTTATAAGCTGTAATTTCTGCACACCTGAGAGGAAAAAGGCTAAAATGGAGAGAGCAAAGTTGGGCGATTTAATATTCCACAGGTGTAAAATACATTCTGATCCATTCCCTCCGATCATGTCTTAAGCTGTAACTGTGCGTGTGTCGAGTTTTTGATACCTGAGCACGAGTGTCCAGCATCTCCAGGTCTTTCAGTAGTTGTTCTGTCTGAACCACAGTGGTTCCCATGAAGGCAATGTCCTTCTCCTGGTCAATGAGCTTCTTCAGCACCTCCTCCATCTGCACACACACACAGACACACAAACAGTTAACAATCTGAGCAGTGCATCATAAACTTAAGTTTAATATGACATTGTGATGGAGAGGGACAGACCTGCTGGAAACTCAATTCATAGTGCAGCAGCTGGAGGTACTGCTGCAGCTTCAGGTGGTGTTTCTCAAAAAAGCCATCGAACGCCTCCTCCATGTCTCTGAGCTGAGCCAGGAGCCTAAATCACACACAACACACAGACGTCACAGAGGCTGGCTGTTAAAATAAAGGTTTTATAAGATGACAGTGTTAGTCTAAGAATATCTCCTCCTTCCCACAATATGAACTTGTCTTTTGTCCAATAAATGTCTGCAGAAAATGTCTAAACTCTGTGCCTCTGAACAGTTTCCATGTCTGCTCTTATGTCTCTCTCCTCCTCTGCATCTCTCTTAGAGGCCTTGACTGTTTCCAGGTTCGACAGCAGCAGGCGTCCCTCCTTTAGCACATTACGGATATCGTCCTGAAACGACAAGAGAAACGAGAGCGATGTAATCATTACACCTCCAAAAACCAGTGCAACTGCAAAAAATACAAAGAAAAACTGTGCTATAACAGCTGCCAGACAGAGAAAGAGAGAGTTAAGGAGGAGCGAGGGGAGCAAACAGTAACCTTCATCTGTCTGTATCTGTGTGTGTGTGAGTGCAGCAGGAACTCGATGGCGTTGGCATCGTCAGGAAGTTCGGTGTCAGACAGCTCTGATCCGAAGCCCTGCAGCAGCTGAGCGATTTCCTTCACTGTTACCGCAAAGGTCTCGATAGCCTGCAGGAAAAACATAGAAAAACACAAGAACATGAAAATAAATTCGACAGTTTTAGCCAAAGTATGGCACCAAAACAAAAAAATAAGGCTTTTGGGACGGGCAGGTTAGACATATCTCTTTGAATGAAATGCTGTGGATTACAGTTCTTTGTAAAAGAAGAAATGGTGCCAGTCCGCTGCTTTACAGTAAGTCTGTCAGTGTTGACACTTAAGTTGCTAGTAGTTTTATTCTCAGCTCTAAAGACCACTGGGGAGGGTGCAGCTTTTGCTAACATAGCTTCAACCTGACTGTAACTTCAGACAAATGTCAGATGTGTATACCGAGCGGAGGACGATCCAGTCGCTTTGACAATACTCCACTTTTGCAGTGAAGTCTGATGTCAGGTGGTTTTCATCGATGTAGCGCAGCAGGTCACCGACCGAACGCAGCATCACCACCTACAAACACAGAGCCACAAGGCATCTACAGCAGCCGCCAGCAATGTGCACTGTGAAATACACTGTTCTGTAAAACTACACCATGTTTTTGCTTGTTTGTTGGGAACAAAAGACAAGACAAGACAAGAGTAGAGAAGAACACTTTGCAAACAGTTTTTAACTCCTTCTCTCACCGGCATCTTCAACAGGAAGTCATCCTGGCTGAAGCGAAAGCCCAGATCGGTGCTTGAAGATGGACTGGGGGTGTTGCTTAGCAAGCCAGTGGGGCGGAGCACTAAGACCAAATGCAGATTGCCTGGAAATGAGGTCTGAAAGAGGAAGAAGTGTATTATAATACCTTTTAGCTCAACTTTGCAATATTATTAGGTAATCAGACACAAATAAAAATAAACAGACTCGAGATCGTGCAGAGGCGAGGAAATGGTATTAATAATGCATGAAGTCACACCTGCAAATCAATGTAGGACAGCAATTTATATCGACTTAACTCTGACTACTGAGGATTTAGGACTTAAGACCACAGATATATACAATGAGATTATTTGAGGGAGACTATCTGTGTGAGAAAAATGACATTTGTAGAGTTATCCTCCACCATGCCTCTGGATAAGTGTGTCGAAACAGAAGAATGAGAGCGGTCAGACAGTCAGTCAGAGCAGCTGACAGCTGAATGTTGTTTGTCCTGCAGTTTAGCAGAGCTCAACACAGCATCGGCATCTCTCAGTGTCGATCTCTGAAGTCTCAGCAGGTCTGACTGTCAGCTCCTCCACTGATTCTGCTGTTTCTTCACTCTTCTTAATGATCAACTGCCTCCCAATACCCTCACTCTTCCTGTCTCTGTACAAACACTGTACACAAACACTCTGTATTTTTGTAAGCACTCAATTTTTGTGTTGCTTCTGCTGTCTTCTGGTAATTCTCCTATTTATGATTCCTCTCTTTTTCTCTGTATTTGTGTTTTGTCTGCATGTGTTTGTGCTTTTTTCTCGCAGCAGATCGTTCTCTGATTACGCTGAACACGTTTTTAACAAGAATATACAGTAAACATTTGCTGAAATACACTGCTGGGTTTGCTTAAAATTCAAATCTGTCCACTCTGAGCACAGTGGCATGAGCATTAGCAGCCAGTGGTGCTGTTTGGACAGCTGACTTATCTGAACAATGTGTCGACCCTTTGCTCACCTGCTCACCATCTATCTCATCTCTGCTGTCCACTCACACATGTTTGCACGGATCAAACAGCCTCCGAAGACTTTTATACACTTCAAATCACTTCGATATCAACTGCTAGATCTGTCACAGAAAGTGCACTGTATCTTGTTACTTAAAGTACTCTGCTGCCTTCAGGTTATTCTCAGCTCTAATGCATACAGTTCCATTTGATGAAACAAACCGAAAGGCTTTTCACTTTCTTCTAATTAAGTTTGTGATCCACTTGCAAAAAAGGCATTTTGTAGCAAACACTGGCTTTGTTTTTTTCTCAAAAAAGGGCAAAGGAAACAGTTCTGATGTTCAGGTGTGTTGCAATCAACACAAATGGACCTTAAAATCAGACGCTCCCGATCTGATAACACATATATAAAGCTTTCTCTCCTGTTTATAAATAAATATCATCTGAACAGGTACAAAGTGATTAAAGTTGTTAGTATGAACCTGAATATTTTAACATATAGCAGCCATGATGGATGTTAGCAGACTTCCTCTGCGTTTCACAACTGCATTTAGATTCGTGGGCATCAACTATTTGACACATATTCCCCAATCTGTTACATAAAGCTGCACAAGTTGAATTCACTCCACAGTAACACACTGCAGTGTTAAGCCGACACAGCCTCTTGCTGCTCTGCATCTGCAGTTGCAGTCCAAACAAACACAGTGGAGGGACGCGCACACACAGGCACAAAACACGTTTGTCATTGGCCTGTCCTGGACTCCTACACACACTCCTCATATTGAACTGCTATCTGTATCTGACCGGGCTCCTTCACCGCGAAGCATTTCAAAATATGTAATGCAGTTTGCGCTGCACTGAGAGCACATCCCAACCTCTGTGTCGCAGTACTGAACTGTCTCCAAGACAGCTTGTATCTCTGCTCCTCTCCCTGCTGCAGTATCCTAGCCGCCCCGTTTGCAGCCTCCCACCTCCCCAACCTCCCGGCGGAGCTTACCGCGGCCCGGCGCAGACGGGGGAAGCCCCGCAGCGGGTTGGACTCGGCCATGGCTTTTCGGCGCTTCCCTCTCCCACTGTCCGCCCCGGGCCCGGGGAAGTCTGCAGCGGGACGCGGTGTCGGGAGCGAGCAGCCGCAGCGATGGCACGGTAACCTACACTGCAGTGTCCGTGCGGGCACCTCGGCAGCCTCCGGAGCAGGATGATGGGGTGTGTTTCACTCACCTGACGTCAAAGCCAAACAAGTGTGCACGCTGCACTCTTGTCCTGCAAAAATGTTTAACTTATTATTAGTGAAAATTCAATACTTAACGATAATTTGATTATTTTGGCCGGTTGTTATCAAACAAGAATTTAAGAGAGGATCTACCCTTTCTTATCAGGATGTAAAATCTGGGGGGGAAGACATAGTTTGCCACCCTAAAATTTTAAGAGGACTTTTTAAACCTCATTTTACTTATTTAAAATATACAGAAACATTTAGTGTGTATTTTATGAAGCAATGGTAGGAAAAATAAGGAAAAGCAGAGTATTGATTTATTTCCAAGGGCTCCACTAGATGGCGCTTTAACCTTAGGATACTGTAAACTACCTCAGATGGATCACCTTGTGAGACCAATTGACCTTTTAGGGGCAAACTTTTATTGCTGGACCCCCATTGACAGACCTTCACATGACTCCACAATCTACCTAGAACCAGGTTTCCTGTGTATGAAGTAGTTTAGGGTAAATTGTGAAAGCATCTTGTTTTCCCATCTTTATCAGAATATCAGAATCAGTATCAAAACACACTTTGCAGACTAAAGTGCAAATTAAAATACTGTACAGCTGCTGGATGGATTCAGTAGAGAGATTTTACTTATGGGGACTACATTTCTCTTTAGTGAGCCCAACCTTTAAGCTCAGTTCAGCCTTTTTCAGCTCCGAACAATTAGGACATTTCATCTTTGGCTTTTTAAATTAGGATACATGTATGTTTTGACCTATTACTTTTTTATATGTACACATAAAACACACAAATTATTCATTGCAGACTGATCATTCTGTGGTTTATAACTACCTAAAAAAAGGGAAAAAATTGCATGCTAAACTAAGATAGCAAAAATGCTAATAAATTACACCTCCTTCACCTCAGCTTGATAGCATTGTCATTGAACATGTTAGCACGCTGGTGTTAGCAGTTAGCTCAAAGCACAGCCTGGCAGAGCTGCTAGCATAACTGTGGACTTTTACACATGTGTCTTTACATCAGGTTTAATTGTGGGCCTGTGGGTTTATTTCAACTATGTCTTCTTGTAGCAGCCTACACTATTTAATTTTTGTCTCCCCTCAGTTCATCTGGTGCTTCTCTTTTAATGAGCGTTTACACAACTAGCACAATGTCAAATAGCCTCCCTCATCATGTTAATAATGTGCACTGTTTCACTGCACCTCATTTGATCCTACCTGATCCAAACACATAAATAATTGATTGCGCCTGGTGTGGCCTCTGGCTGACTTTCCTCATGAGACACTTCAACGTTAGTGCATTTGGCTTCAAGTGTTTAGTCTTAAAAAGGCTCAGCCACCTACAGTTAGTTCACTCAGCTAAACCTCTCAGTACATATGGGGACGGTGCCAACTTGATGGCCTTTCGTCAGTAGGTGCTATTTATTTCACTCGGTATATATTTCTTGTTTTTTTCTAAAAAAAGAGACATGTCTGTTATATGCTTATATTTTTGTACTATATTATATTTTTGTTATATTGTTATTCAAAAGAGAGTCTGATTTTGTATTGATAATGCTTTGTTTATGATAAAATAAATATATGGACACAAGCAGCTGCAAACAACATGGTACACTGGCTTAAAAGGTCCCTCAGGTAAGAAAAAACTGTCTTGTTATAACAAACCTGACAGAATACAGTTACTGGACCAAAGCCAGTTTTTATGTGTGTTTGTTTTAAGAGGTGGAGAGATTTGACAGAGAGATAAAAGAACATATTCATGTTAATATATGTACTCCAATAAATTACCATGCAATGTTTTCTTTCCTCCTTTTCAACTCACTCCCTTTGTTTCTATCACTTCCTTTGTTTCTTTACTACAATTATTTTTTGTTAATCAAACTGATACAGTAAAGAGGGTTTCTGTCATGTATTTCCACTCTTTTGATTTAATTCTGTATATTTTATATTTTATAAAATATTTTAAATAAAACGTGCCAATCAAAAAATATTGTCAGAAAAAAATGTTATATTTAATTAACTGCAGTCTTTCTCTCTCCAGCCTCTGTTGTAATTTGTACACAAATGCATGTGACTGTTGGGCATCATGTGTTCAGAGTGAGATCCTCCTCAGAGGGAATCTGAAGAGATCACGTTGTGTCCAGGTTGGTGATCAAAAGCAGAGCCAAAGAAGCCATGCTTTTCGAGGAAGCATGGCACTCCAAGCAGCGATTAGTATGGAGCAAATGTCACCGCTTCTGATAAGACCTGAGCCTGCTTCATATACTCTATTTTAAGTTGCCCGTGCACATCACAAACAGGTGTGGTCAAGCCCGAAACCATGAAGACAAGGAAGTTTATGTAACCATGAAATGCTCGTCTGCTCCACTAAAGAGCCACTTTGAGTTGAGGCTGTAAATTCCCATTGCATTAAACAAACTAAGCACTGATAAAGCTGATAAAGCCTTCACATAGAACTTCGCCTGCACGGCGTCTATATTTGATTTGAGTGAACTAAAGCCTCAGCTAAGCCAAGGGTGCTCCAGCACAGTGACCCTTGACTTGTGAGCTGTCCTGGTGTCCTGTATATAACTCTGTTGGCCGGCTCTGGTAAAGGCCTTTCGTCATATTATATGTATTTTAATAACTAACACAACATTCTAACACACATCATCTTTTCAAAAAAATATCCAAATCATGTTTACTGGGTCAGTTATTCTTGTGGGATATTAAAGAATTAAGCAAATAAGGGACACACTGCTAATGCTGTGCTAACAATCAGACTTTTTACAAAAATGCAGCCCCATCAGGGATCCAACCTGGGAGCCGGATTAATACAGTGCAGGGAAGCAACAAAGTACTTTTACTTAAGTATTAAATTTAGGTAAAATTTTGGCATTCTCCCATTATCTTTATCTTTTAATTTCTTCAGTCTTAGTGATTAATTTTAATCACTAATTACATCAGTTACTAATTCATATTAATAATACAAAATTTGGTCAAATGCGAGATAAGACCTAATTAATTCTTGGAAGGAAAATTTACAATCTGAGCAGCAGTTAAAAGAACTTTTAATTAAAATTAACCCCACTTTTACTGTCTGAGACATTATCAGTAAGTATAATCTAATAAAATAACACAAATGGTTCATTCTTCATAATGAGTATGTTTGCTTTGTTAGAATATTTTGATGCCTATGCTTTGGTATTTTTATTTAAATAAAATTTTAACACTTTTGTTTGTCTGGAGAACAGTCTGATACTGGATTTAAAATTAAGTTCTGCGGATTTGAACTTTCAGCATGAGCTTGTTATCAAGGAATTGTCATGGGATTTGTTTAGTTGAAAAGGTCAGAAGAGAATCATTCTTGAGATTCAGCCTAATCTCACGTTACTTACACCCTTGAATAAAACAGCTTACTCTGATGCTGCCGACGATGCTCTCATCATCTACGCCATAAAGGGACCTGGAGCTCTTAATCTGCTGAGATCAGACAGACTGGAATACTGAGAATTTAATTTAACACCACCCAACATAGGTCTAAAAATATTACAAAAGCTTTATTTTGGCTATTAACCCTCCATTTTATGAAACAATTTATTGTAATTTGTCTATTAGATATTGTGATTCTGTAAGAAAGTAGCCTGCATATTGCAGCTAATTGCTTATAAGCAATGTTGAAAAATATTATGATCAAAATTAAAGATTCTCTGAATTCTTGTCCTGAACAGCACAGCATGACTCCTTGTTTAAAACTGGTGCAGCTCACAGACAGATTGGACTAATAATAGCAGCTCTAAAGGCTATTAATGACCCAAGTCTCCCAACATGTCTAAAGGCAAACCTCATGACACATCCAGACGTTTTTAACAAGTAAGAAAAAAATTACAATGATCCCCCTCAGAGAGATTAAGCCTAACTTTAATAAGCCTGAAAGTTTATTATGTAATCTAAATTTTAAAAAATTAATTGCCTGGTTTGTTAAAAGGGGATTATCAGGTACTACTACTTCAGCCATGTGGCAACTGTGTGGTTGTACTTCTGTCTCTGTTTTAACTGGATGGTATAATTAAACCCTTTGTATTCCAAAAAAAACTTTCCACTGATTGCTTAACTGGATTACAAAGCAGGCAACAGCAACAATAATGAGCCCACTAAGCCTGGGTGATGCACAGAGACAGGCCGCATGTATAAAAAGGGTGAGCAGCTGTTGCAGACTGCACTCTCCTCTTACCTTGACACTCTCCACTGAGCTCCCAGACAACTGAGAAGAGGTAAGACTTCCTCACCTTCATGCCTGGATGGAAAGATAGATGGGTGGATGATACCTGAAAGATGCTTGATGTGATTTTTCTTAAAAAAATACATCGATGAGAAAAAAAAACTACATGGAAGACAATGTGATTGTGCCAGAAGTCATTTAAATTTAATTAAACACTGAAGTTGTTTGCAGTTATATTAATAGCCTATAGAATCTCTAAATAGAGTTTTTTAAGTATTTTTACAACAGACAAATGTACAAGAGAAAGATGTGATATGCATGTTTACAAAGCTCGCTATAAAAAAGCAAAAATGACCAACAGTTGGTTAGCAGGTGAGGAGGTAGCAGGTGTGAGTGACAGAGCAATAGGTAAGGGCAGAAACATTGGGTCAATTTGATTGATTATCTGCAGCCAGAAATCAAAACTAATTGTGTTAAAACAGAGCAATAATCATGATACTAGAATATTTGTTTCTTACAGTGTTAACTGAAGGTAAATATTGTAGAAAATATGAAATTTTAAGTGCTATTGCACCTGATAGTACCTGACGATTTAGTTTAAAAATATTGTGATGAGCTGCTAACTGGACATGTGAACAATAAGCCAATCAGAACAGAAGAACTGACCTGTGCTGTACCTGTCCATGGTGCTGAAATACGCCTTGAATCCACACAGCTGGTTAGGACTGGAAGTTCCTGCTGGACCAAACAGATCATCACATACATTTACACAGCGCGGCCACTTCTGTGGTCAAGCTTAAAAACTGCTCAATCCTCAGGAAACATAAGAAAAGAGGGGTTCATATTGTAGTGACCCACAGTGCTCTTCCTCCTCTGACTGTGATGGCCTCTTGAAAAGAGAACAATAGTTTCAATAAGTGATCTGCAATGCAAATAGAGTTACTTGTCAAGTGGCATTAGAATTTATTTAGTACCCAGACAGCTAATCTTATAAAGCATTTAATTGCCCAGACAATTGAAACACTTACAAACTTTGTTCAAGTTGCATAAAATAAAAAAACAAAAAAAATCAGCTTTAGTTAATGAAGCAGATTTTCATGGTAGATATTTTTTAAAACTAGTAAATAAAACCAAACAGTCTCTGAACAGCTGATATTGATTCCTTGAAGTAGATTAAGATGTGAAAACTCCACCAAAGGAATTTCAGGTGAAATGTTTAACAAGCAGCAATATAAACAAATGCCCACAGCTCCCTTATCCTTTCTGTAATGATCTTTAACACAAAGCTACAGACGTTAGGACTTACTGTGTCTTTGTGTCCAGGAATACTACAGCAAATTACTGAATGAGTTTTATCCATTTAACTGTCCTTGAATAGCCCACACAAGCAAAAGCTTTGGCACTGCTGTTTGAGGGGAACACACTGTGACATAATCGTGTGTTTTAATGTGTGTGCGTGTGTCAGGTAAGTCTGGAGCCTGGTGTTTAGTGTTTGGTGCAGAATAAAGGATGGAGTAATCTTATCAAAAAGGATTAAACTTTAGTAGGTCTGAACAAAACATCTCTCCAACTGAGCTGACAGTTGATGAAGGATCAATGTCTTAATCTCGACATCTGACTGATGCTGTGACCTCCTAAATGTTCTTCTCTTCCAACAGAAAACTCCCAAAGAGCCTCCAGAGATGGCAAAGTAAGTGTTGTTGTCCTTTTAATTGCTTATTATTTTCTATTATTTTATTTCTCCATTATGTTCTCCAAATGTAGTTGTTTTACTTCTTCAAACTGAAAAATCAAAGTTAATATAGAGATAAAGAGGTCTTTCCGTTGTTTTTTCCCAACAATAATATTCAAAATCATTATTAAAAATATTGGTCAAATGCCATGAAGAGCTGAAAATAACTGATAATCTGACATTAAAACCTTTAATCGCTTTTAAAACTGTACTACCTTGGAAGCAAAAACATTGACCCAGGTCAGCCAACTCCCAAAAGTGACAAGTGGAGTTAAAGGTTTGTAAAGGATTAATCAACTGATGCTTTGGCTAAAATATGGTCTCAGACAGTAAAATCAGGTGGAGAGCTCTTTGGGAACTCTGCCAGGATAGCTTCCTCACCTTGGCCAGCCTCTCAATCCAGGCAAATTGAGGTAAAGCTGCTCCACACTTAGCTGTTCCTAACTGGATAAAAGGGAGAAAGAGATTATTGGAGCCTTCTGTTGCTTACAAAAGAACCTACTTTATCTTCAGAGTCTGAAGTTAATCATGATTTGATCTGGTTAAACCTGACAGTAACTTCGTCACTTGGGATGTCCTCTTATTTACATTCCAAGGATGCCAGACTGTGAGGAAAAGTCAGGTTAGACAAAGTAGGGACCACAATATTATCAAACTTGAGAGAGTTTCATTGGCCAGATTAATTTAATCTAAGGCAGGGCTAACTGAAGAAAATATAATAGACACATATAACTTAAGTGGCATTTTTCTTAATTTTTTTCACAGGATTTTCAAGAAGACCAGTGGAAACGGAGGGGTGAGTCTACATCAGTTCATTTGTCCTGAGTCCTTTGCTTGTTTTTAATTTGTGTGCTAATTTTAAAATTTTTTTATGAATAAAAAAATGAGAGAAACAAACTCAGCAGCGTCTGAAGCACTCAAACGTTTTCCCTGCCTTTCGTCTGACAGCTGACCCTCTACCTGGGGAAGAGAGACTATGTGGACCACGTGTCCGAGGTCGACAAAGTTGGTACGTTCCATCTTCAGTGTGTGTGTGTGTGTGTGTGTGTGTGTGTGGAGAGGATGACAAATATAATATTTTCTGCGCTCTCACCTCCATAGACGGTGTTGTAAAGCTGGACCCAAAAGATTTTGGTGACAGAAAAGGTAAGGTCATTAAATCTCCGTCCCCACTTTGAGTCATTTGGAGATGTTCAAATTGCACAGAGATAACAAACCCAACATTGTGTGTTGACAGTGTTTGTGCAGCTGGCCTGTGCCTTCCGTTATGGTAGTGACGACCTGGATGTGATGGGCCTGTGCTTCAGGAAGGACATCTGGATCCAACACGTCCAGATCTACCCTGAGAGCCACAAGCCCACCCTGAGTGAAATGCATGACACCCTGCTGAAGAAGGCTGGAGACAACTCACACGCTTTCTCTTTTGAGGTAACACAGAATCTAAGACTCGAGCCCGTTCAACCACATAGTCTACCTTTTGTCTTTGGGTTGAAATGAGGCGTTTATTTAACTGAATGTTTCATGGACAGAACATTTCTATCTGATATCATATGATCTAATATTGACTATTAAAAAGGCCAAACATGGGATCTTGACATGATGTTTAATTGCTTCAAACCAGAAAAGATCACTAACAGATTACTTAAAATGCTTATTTTAAGCGTTTTACAAGATTCACTGTTTCAGAGCCTAACTAGAAAGCTGAGCAGATTGCCATCCTAAATGACAGATACTTAAATTTATAAGAATTCTGGGATTAAAAGTGAAGCCAGTGACCAGAAAAGGTTGATAACAAGCAAGTCTGGATTCCCACAGTTGACTCCTGTTCAGTGGCTTAGCAGTCAGTAAAATTCTGCTTTATTTTGAAAGTAAAAGTTTTTTCCAAACCTTTTTCTTCAACTCTCTAGATTCCCAACAACCTACCATGCTCAGTCTCTCTGCAGCCCGGACCAGATGACAAAGGAAAGGTAAACCTCTGCTAACAACATTCACATCTCCACATCTGTCACCCTCAATGTTACAGCAAGCAGCTGTTGCCACTGTCCTTCATTACAGCTCGTATTGTTTTATTTCAGGCTTGTGGTGTCGACTTTGAGGTCAAAACTTACCTTGCCAATGATAAAAGCAACCCTGATGAGAAGATTGAAAAGAAGTGAGTATGTTTTCATCTTTCAGCTGTTTGCCTCATTAGTCTGGTATCTTCTCTTCTCCATCCACATCTTCTTCATTCCTGTGTCCTCCTCTTGCCCTGCAGGGACACTGCTCGCCTTATCATTCGTAAAATCCAGTATGCCCCCTCTCAGGTGGGCGCCGGCCCCAAGGCTGAACTCTGCAAAAACTTCATGATGTCCGACAAGCCTGTTCACGTAGAAGCTTCAATGGACAAAGATGTAAAGTAGCAAAACTCTATACTTTAAAATGTCTCACACATTACTAATTTCCTCTGTAATCTCAAATATTTCTTAATCATATCAGTGGGAGTTTGAATGCAAATGAATATCAAGTTTTCCCACCATTAACTGTTATTTTCTTGTTTGACCAAAGCTTTACTTCCACGGCGAAGCAATTCCAATCAAAATCAAAATCAAAAATGAGAGCAACAAAACAGTCAAGAAATTCAAAATCACTGGTGGGTACCTATGATAATAGAAATGTTTTTTTGACCTTATTGTAGCTTTAATATGAGCACAATACAATTACTGTCTCTCACTGTCACTCTTTTATTTCCATTTCCCTCCCCTCACAGTGGACCAAACCACATACATTGTCCTCTACTCAGCAGACAAATACACCAAGCCTGTTCTTAACCAGGAGTTTGGGTACGTAGACGGGAAGAGGAGAGACTCTGCAAATATAAAGCATCAAGTGCCATTTAAAAGTAAAAAGTAAGCACTCAGTTTGATATGTTTATGTTTCTGTCTGTGGGCGTTTATCCTCTATAGAGAGACAGTGGAGCCCAATGGTACCTATGAGAACACTCTGAACATCACACCCCTGCTGGCGGAAAACAAGGAGAAGAGGGGACTGGCATTGGACGGACGGCTGAAGGATGAGGACACCAACCTGGCCTCCACCACTGTGTAAGTCAACGTGTAATTAATTGGATTATTGCAGGAAAGTTTAGACAAGCAGGAAAATGTTGCATGTGCCACTTTGTGGTTTACAATCCACAGTCATTGTTCTGCATGACAGTGTCTTATAACAGTTTTTTTTTTTAAAGAAGCCTATCTTAAAGTAATCTGATCCTCAAAATCCTTGCAACTTCTTTCCACCACAGGCTGCGACCGGGTGTAGAAAAAGATGTGCTGGGAATCCTGGTTTCCTACAAGATTAAAATTAACCTCATGGTGGCTGGAGGAGGGTAAGACTTCCTGTTTAAGCATTTTTGGGACTACAACACAGGTACATTTTAAAAAACTTAAAAGAAATTAACTAAAACAAGCATGTAATCTCCCTCTTTGCTTCATGTAGCCTGCTGGGGGGCCTCACTGCCAGGTGAGTGGGGTCTATTTTATTTACAGTAATTTTCTGCTCATACAGACAATTAGAAGTGATCACCAGCTGCTTGCAGAGTTCTGATTGGTTGGTTTGTTTTCTCTGCAGTGATGTCACAGTTGAACTGCCATTGATGCTCATGCACCCCAAACCCACAGGTAATTTTTATTAACACAAAAATCCATATTTGATTTGTCCATACACTATCTTACTAATGCAACTCAGTTCATTTTCTGGCTTTTCTAATGATTTTACTTCCGATCTATTTTCTTCCTTTTACATCAACCTGCCTTCCAAAACTGGGCAGAGTAAAGAGTTTACATCATTGTAAGCATTCATTTTCTTTTATTTTTTGGTGCTAGTATCTAGAAATCCAGTCTTACTGTACAAATAATTTGTGAAATTAAGAAGTGACTTTATTGACATGTTTTATTACATTTTCTGATTAAAGCTGATGATTTTCCACCTTTTTTAGAATAATTTAAATATCTTTCTCTTGCCGTGTCTCGAAAAAAATCTCCCCCATAGTCTATAGTCTATGTCCATATAGGCAACTTGTTCTTGTGTATAATCCTTTCTTTGTGTTTACTTCTGTGTAGAGAGGATGTTACTCTGGAGGTTGAGAAGAAAACACTGAAAGACTGGAAGACAAAATAAGAAGAAGGATGCAACTGGTGTCATGAAACCTAATAACAATAACTGAGCAACTGAAGAGAACGACCTTTTCAACACACCAAGGATGTATGAACAGATGTAACATCAGTCCCCTCACAGATGTAGTTGTTTCTGTTTTCCTCATTAAATTAATGTCATTTAGTTGTATAAGGAGTATTTAGATTGCGAAACAGCATCCAGCATCAAGAGACCGAACACTTGTGTAGAACCTCCCATTCAATGTACAAAATAGAAAACTTTTCACCTCATTTCAGAGTGTGAGCAGAATAAGATAGGAGATCTGTTTGCAGCCCATAAAACACACTATTTTTTTGGATTGCAGTGATACACTTGTCCAAATGATTTTTTTCTTTCTGTGAAATGGATCAGATTGTTGTGGACAACAGGTCTGATTACCCCAGATACAATAAAAAACATTTTAAAACAGAACTATTGTGATGTGGATTTTATTTTTGTTGGTTGAGTTTTCATTGTCGCATTATCACTTTGTACCCAGAAGACAGCTTTTAGCAGGATGTTCGTCAGGGTCAGCACTGCTTACATTTACAAATTACAACAGTGTTTGTAACCATGCTGCAATTTGATATTATACATTACACTTATGTTACTATGGGGACATAAATAAGAGGCATGAAATGCTAGAGGGACAATCAACACTTACACATTAAGTAGATGTAGTTTTTCACCTCATTGTGTTCTTTGTTACAAACACAGGATCAAAATAAATATACCACAAACTTACATGAAATTTTGAATGATAGAACTCATCCTCATGTATCCTATCTCCATATAATATACTAAGAATTACCCCAGGGCCTTAGAAGTAAGGTTTAATAGAAGAAATTGAATTGTTTCAAACATCTGTAGACATTTGAGAGTTGGATTTTGTTTTTCTAAAATAACTTGATATTCTGCTTCTAATATGGAAAATCAGTCTTGAGAGATCCATTAAAAAAGATTTACTTAAAATACATCATCTAACAATTAATTTTAATAATATTTTCATAATAAATTAAATATTTATATTTTATTTCAGAGTATTTTTGCAATATATTTTCTTTGTTTATTAATTTTAAATTTCTTGTGATGTAGCCTGACACATTTAGAGTGATATAGCTGTTATACAGTCAATACTATTAATAAATATTAATGGTTAAGAAAAAAAATGCCCCGGCATTTAAGAATATTCTAATTGATAAAGACACAACAACTTCTTAATGATGGAGTGCAGACAGTACCCTCAAACACGCAGAAATTATTTGAAAGAGAGACAAGAGATAATCACTCAGTTTAAATTAAAGGAAAAGTGGATTCTTGCCTTTTTCGGGAGGTGAAAACGACATTTTTTATGACCGCCTAAGTGCGCCTGTTTTCAAAGGGAGGCGGTAATGCGGTAAGAAATGCCGTAAATCCTCAAGAAAGAAGAAGACGATGACAACGTCTCGGGACTCTGACGTCATCACGCACAACGTGCAGCACTGAGGCAACATGGCTCTGAATGGAGGTTTGTGAACTTCAGCTTTTAAATTCAAGCTACTTTGACATTTCTTAAATCAGTCTGTTCCACTGTTAATTACCTATCTTGGCGCAAGCATAGGCATGAATTTCAATGTGTAATTTAACTGTAATTAAGATTTGTCGTCACCAAAGAACAGATAATCATTAGCCCACGTTAGCCCGGTTGATTTGCTAGCTAGCTTATTATCGTTTCCTAGCAGAGCACTTCGGCAATGTTTATCGGGTTTAAAATCAACACAACGTTGACCAAAGTTTTGTACATATTTTCTGGTAATTGCAGAAGGAAAAAACTAAAAGATTAAGTCAGCGAAGTGATATCAAATGTTCAAAAAACAGACACACATTTTAGCACTGTCGAGGACTGTTTGTCTGTGTATACACATTTGAGATAAATAAAAACAGCAATGTGTTTCTAACTCCAGATGACGAGGATTTTGAGTGGGAGCCTCCAACAGAGGCAGAGATGAAGGTGATCCAGGCTCGCAGGGAGCGACAAGACAAAATCAGCAAGCTAATGGGAGACTACCTGCTAAAAGGATACAAGATGCTGGGAGAGTGCTGTGATGTGTGTGGGGTGAGTGAAGTGCATTTGCATGCTGTTTTTGCGATGGTGGTAGTGTATTTAAATGTAGAAAAATATATCGTGTTAAATTCTGTTTGTTGTATGATTCCAGACAATTCTTCTCCAAGACAAACAGCAGAAAAATTACTGTGTCTCATGTCAGGAGCTGGACTCTGATGTTGACAAAGACAACCCTGGTATACACAACTTGTAGACACATATTTCATGCAGATATGTAAAAAATACATCAGTTGTCTTATCTCATATTTTCTGATCCATCTTCTTGCCTTGACCTTTTGCTGAATTTTATTTGTGCTTGTTTCTGTCTCTTGCTCTCTTCCTTTTGTCCACCCCTGTCAGCTCTGAATGCTCAGGCAGCATTGTCCCAAGTCAGAGAAAGACAGCTTGCAGCCCAGTCCCCTGCCTCGTCCCAGGCCACTGAACTCAATGAAGTTCCCAGCAGCAGTCAGGCAAGTGTGTCAGTTCCCAGACCGGAGCACTGTGAGGGGGCTGCCGCAGGGGGAAGGGCTGCCCTGCCTCCACCTGCTGTCCCATCTCCCTCAACTCCTGCCTCTTCCGCAGCCCTAGGACCCCCTCGCCCCGCAATTAGTCCACAGAGCTCCACCCTGCATCCTGTGTTGCAAGAGGCTGAGGAAGCTGTTTTAATCAAACTTCGCTGGGCCACTACCCAGTTACAGAGTTCAGCCTCTCTGGAGGCAAGTATCCAGCTCTGCAGCCTCATCACCAGCTGTGCCAACTCACTGCGGAGCCTCAAGGAGCTCAGCCAGTAACCATCGTTGAAAAGGTTGATAACATGGATTAACAGGAACGCTGTTTCTATTTGCCTCTGTCCTGGAAAACTGACTATGGTTTGCTGCTTTGCAGGGTCTTTCTGTGACCTCGCATTGAGCTGAATTTAAAATTTGTCAGGAAATGCACTTGAAATAGGATTAAAATGTTAAAAAGTTGCGCTTCATTTAACATACTGTTACCTATATGGCTGGCAGAAATACCATGTTACATGGTTTGATAATATGTTATAGATATTTGAACATTTGACTGCTTTGGTTCATTTGTAAGTAGAATGATAAAAACTGAACATTTCTAAATGCACATTCGTCATTTGTATTCTTTTAAAAACATCTTGGTCTTAAGGTATTTTAAAGCTAAGACCTCAGACCCACATTCTACAGTCAAAGACTGCTAATGTTATTGATCAAACACCAAATAGACATCTGTAAAAATGACAGAATCTGTTTTCCAACTGGTTGATCTGTTGTATCCAAAACATGGTGAATGTTTGCAAATCACAAAACTTAACAAAAGGTAAAAGAGTGTCTGTGCTGATATAGGAAATGCTACTAAACTGTAAGTCTTCAAAAAAAATATTGGTGTTTTGTAAACACAACAGTCTCCTGATCAGACCCTAATTGGTGCATTTTCCTATTCACTGTTCACTCTGACACTCAGACAGATTTGTGGTCTTTGACCCTCTGATGATGCAAAGATTGTCACTGTGTGTTGGCATTTCTGAGGTGTTTATTGTAAATATATATTATATGTGATGATGATGATGGTCATATGATGTATTGATGCTGAGATGAAACGGCAACATTCAGGAGTCAAACCCACAATTCTTTATTCATTCAAAACATCAAAAGCAAATACACTGTGCAGTGTACATCAATAGTCAGCATTTCATGTTAGATAAAAGCCTTCATTGTTTCAAGCTTCATTGTTGTTCAAGGCAGGTTGAGTTTTATAATTATGTACCTGAATAAAACTTTGCCTGTTCAGGAGTGCTGCAGTTTTTCTTTTTTGCTCAGGAGGGCGCCAAATGTGAAAAAAGCGAAGCCATTCAGTTTATTGATTAAAAAACTTTGTATTTAAACAAGTACATTTTAAGAACAAATAAACATAGTTACTGCATTTATATCTAAAATTCGTCCTGTGACTTATGGTTAAATCAGCAGCCATTCATGGCATGTGCATCTTTTTTTCACAACAGGTTGCCACTATAGCAGATACTGCAGATCAATTCCTGAAATATGTATTCATTTACTGTTTCTTGACTGCGGTTATTTTATTCAGTCAAGACAGTCTCTGTCTTTTGTTGTCTAGTGTTTTGTCAAAAGTCGCAGTAAACCAGTTGAATCATAAAAACCTGACAGTCTCCCACGCAGACTGGCGGGGCGTGGCGCGGTCACTGCCGGGCGGAGCTGCAGGCTGTCGGTGAATTCTCCTGCACAAAGGAGAGGAAACAAAACAAAGCCAGGAAGACTGATATAACCTTGGACAAACTGCCTCTGCTGTAGCCCAGTCACGTCAAAAAACAGAGATGCATTGACTTGTTTTAGCCTCTGAAAAGCCGGTTTTGAATTCACAGTACACCGCTCTCCTCCGCTGTTGGGAAAGAGGAAAATAGCGGATTTGTGTGACGGTGACTGTTTGCGCATCTTGAAGTCGTTCATGCAGAAACTGTTGCTTTGCCTTTCCTGCTGAATCAACTAGTCCACCGTGCAACGTCGCGATGAACGGGAGTCGGTGCGGCGCGGCGGACTGTGCGGTGGGTGGTGTCGTCTCGGTTGAGGGGCTGCCGCCGCTACCCAAGGGCCTGAGCGGCATCCTGAACTCCAGCGGTGGGTCATGGCGGGACATAGAGAAGGTGCACAGCAAGAGAGCGCGCATCCAGGCAGACATCAGTAGGGGCGGCGGAGACGCGCCGCGCGGTCGCACGAAGTCGGGCGGACTGGACGCTGCTTTGGCTCTGCTGCGGAAAGAAATGGTGAGGTTATCTGCGAATATCCTGTCTGCAAAAGCACTAGAAATTCTCTATATAGTGCGGATATATTTAGTGCAGTTGCTATTCTTTGCTGTACACTGATCGATATTTCCGCACTTATTATAATGAAGAAAAAAAAATTAGAAATCAATGCACTCAATGCCCACTCACAATTTTTTTCTCAAGGGTTTAAACTTAGTGTTTGCTCAGTTAGAGAGGACATTGCTTGACTGTCATATTTTGTGCTAAGTGTATTGTTAAAACTACTCCTGAGGTCAAAAATGAATATTTAAACTTAGTCAAACTTCTCCTACATTTTCTTATTGTTTGTATGATCACTGATGGCTATAACAGATGTTCTGTGTTTGGATGCACCAGGTCTGTTTGCGTCAGCTCGACATGTCTCTGCTGTGCCAGCTGTGGTCTCTCCGCGAGGCCATCCAGGAGTACAAGGATTCCTCGCTTCTCTCTGAGGCCTCATTCAATGCTGATAATGGATACTCTGAGGAGGAGGAGGAGGAGGAGGAGGATGAAGTAGAGGAGGAAGATGTGGAGGAGACAAGAGTTTTCTCACAGCCTCTGTCTTCCTCTCTGTCTCCACCCACCAGCAACACCAGGGACCAGTGGATCAAGGACTCCTTTCATATTCCCTGATGAAGATACGCAATCCATGCATCATGCCCTTTGGTTCATGTCTCTTATTGCCCCTATAGGCTCCGTTTACACATACTCATACCTCATGCCTCTCTTGCTCAAATAATATTTCCAGTCTATCGTCTTATCCACATTCTTTTCACACTTTTGTCAACCAAATATGCCTTTTTTTAACATTGCTGCTGTTGGCTGTGTTTCGGAAGTAGTTTTTAACATGACATTTGTGGCCTTTGCAGATCTCTTCACCTGCAGGTTTTTGCTCCACTGCATCTTGGAGGTTTTTACCCCACATTTGACATAGAGAAGATCCAAAGTTGAGTGTCTTACCGGCCAAAATTATGCAAGACACTGGTAGGTAAATTTATTTTAAAAAACACAAAAAACAGTTTGAATCCCATAAAAAACAGTATATTCACTTTTATTGCTTGTGGGACATTAAAATGAAAGCAAATCAATGGCTCTGTGTTGACTGGCTGCTTATTATCATCCCAACTTGTGCTACTTGTCTGTTATATTTGCTATCTTTTGCATCTAACAACAGAAAATGAAGCAAACTAAAAAAGAAAAAAAACATGACCAAGGCAACATGTTATCAGATTTTCGCTCTTTGTTGCATAATGTTTGAGTACATGCTGCTACATGCTGCTCACTTGCCACTGAAATTCAGCCGTATGGTATATTCCTTGGAATTATTGTGACATCTGTAAATACAAGTGTGGAAGGAAAAAAAGTTCAAGACCTATCAGATTCCCTGTTTTCTTTTTCATTTAGTGATTCAAACGAAAAACAGGACTCAGGAATGTCAGATGACTCCTGTAAAAGCCTTTTTAAATTTAAGTGAGGAAATTCCTCTGGTTAGATAAGATTATATGCAATTAGCAACCAAAAAAGAATACAGTTTTTGAGATTTTTTTTCCACTGTCTATCAGGAGAAACTTTAGTTTGATTCTGTTGGATTTATTCTCTGCTTTTTTCAGTATTTGTAATCATATGTAGTGTTCAAATGAAAGCAACTCCTTAACACAGTGCTAATTAATGTAATCATAAACAGATTTATCTTAATTTGAGTTGTACTGTACAAGGCAAATGACTATTGAACAGGTGGCATATTTTTCAAAGATGAAATAGTTAAATAAGCTTGGATCGAGTCACAAATCAGACAAAAGCATATCCGTTTTATAGATGATAGGATGATATTGAAAATTGCAAAAAGATATTACAAATTACGGCCAAAAGGGGGCACACTGCCTCCAGTTGAGAGAGAGAGCTCCCTCACTGTTGCAGGCCTCCTCCTCCTCTGTTGCTGAAAGCAGCAGACTGGGAATAACCATTTGCTGTGGAGAGAGTAGGAATGAAGGGGAGTGACGCTCGAGTAGAAAGTCTCATGCTGTTGTCTATTTATAATCGACATATGTTGTAGTTATTGTTAGAAACAATCTGCCTGTCTGTCTCTCCTCTCGTTTGCTCTCATCTCCTCTTCACAGCACATTTTTGTGGTGTGGATTATCAGCAAAATATTCTTTCTACACACCTGCTTGTCTTTCATTTCTCTATTTCTTCTTTGTCATCCATCTATTGGCAATTGTTATTATCACACCACACAGTTACTGTAAGTATTGTTAATGTACAATAAGTTGTTATTAAAATAAATAGACATCAGATTGGGGGTCAGTGCCGTGTATGTTAGCAGAAAGAGTTGGGATACGCACAGTTGGGGGGCTGCAGTACAAATAATGGTGAGATCAGCCATTCAAGTGAGGAAATACCCCCCAAAGTACAGAAAATAATATTGTAATATTTTTCCACCACGATAAGAAACAACACAACGGAGAACACTGAGGCAAAGGTTACCATACAAAGGTGTGTGTTGGAGGATATGGTGTAACAGTGGTGGACTTAGGCTGTCTGAGCAGAAGTGGTAAAAAATATAAAAAGGACACCAGCTGTTTGCTGTGGCCCGCCAGCACACAGAAATACATCATGATGCATTTATGATGAAAAAAGTTCAACATCCTGGTTAAAAGTACAAATGTTTTTTTTTTAAGTGTGTTTAATTTTATATATGTATAAAGATTTTAAGTATAAATGCTACACTTCCAAAATAAAACACAAGGAACTGCTACCAAAGAAAGCACTGTATCACATTTTCTCCTCTGGTATGGACCTTAACGAGCACTAATCATGTTTTCTCCACTGACATGGCAGATTCAAGGGACTTATAAAGTTTTCTCAACTCGATGAGCACCTTAGAGGGTAATTCATTGCATTCTGTTTACTGCACAGTCACTCCAGTGGGGACATAATCATACTTTTTCCACTAAAACGCCACCCCAAAGTGTACCTCAATATGTTTTCTCCACCAGACTGGCACCTTAAAGGGCACTTCATTCAATATTTTTACACAGAAAATATTTAAAGGTTGAGAAAGAAACAAATGAGAGAATGCAACCAACACTGGAAAGGACACTTTGCAGTAACTAAATCAAACTCTGTGTCAGATTTGAAGCATAAAATGAGCTTCAAAGTAGTTGATCAGGTAAATTCTGTTCACAAGGAACTATATTTAAAAAAGGAAGCCATACAGACTGAGAGAAATAATGCACATCTGACTACTGGACACTGTAATTTTAGACCAACTCTGAGTCATGAGAGTTGTTACCCCTGCTGGAGGCCTGCACTCCTCCACCCCAGCTGCCTCTGTCCATCCATCCATCCCTTTTACCCCACCTAAAAATACACTCCTGCTCTCACCAAGGAAAATCCCTGTGCCTTGACCTAGCTTGAACACACACACACACACACACACACACACACACACACACACACACACACACACACACCCTGACTGGTCTGAGTTGGCCATCTCCATGGAAAATATTCCTCTGTCGCTGAAACACACTTTTCAAGAGAGTGCTGAGTGACGCAACTGTAAGTCAGGAAGTGACTTGAGCTCTGACTATGAGCTCAATTTTCAATTTTAAACAAACAAAGAGAACCATGTATATCATGCCATAGGCCTGCGATTTGCATCAACACTTGCATAGTTATTAGCCTGCAGGAGTTGGCAGAGCTGATTAAGTGAAACAGTAACTGTAAGATAAGCCTGTTCAAGTGACATAGACAGTCGGGATCAAAGTCTAAATACTGTAGACTCTTACCTCAAAGCCTAAAAGCTACCGAGATAAAAAACCATTTGCATATTGCTGCATCACCAGTAGACACTTTGCATTGTCCTGTCTCACTCTCCGCCTGTCTCGCTTCACTGGCTGTTGTCACCAGAGGGAGGGTGAACTCATTCTCGAGGCAGCAGACTTATATTACAACAAGGCATGATCGGTGCTGTCTCCTTGTGGATTACTGCCAGAGAGCGCGAGAGGAGTCGTCAGTGAGAGCTCGTGCAGTTGTTTGATTGAAACTTTGGCTTCATATCAGTTTTTTTTATGGGTGATTTGAATGACAGCGAGCAGGGCGGAACCGGTTCCTGTTTGATGTCTAATTGGCAGCCCGGTTTAAGGCTCTTTCCGTTCGGTACATGGCGACATTACGTGTTTTTTTAATGTCTGAGGTGATTCAACTTTTTTACCAATGAGCGCGAGTCGCAGCTTGTGTGAGCTTCATCATCATCAGTAGCAGGAGTAGAGGAAGAAGAAGAAGAAGAAGAAGACCTTTTAAGGAACTTAAGAGGACAAAGTTGGATTGCCGTGGCGCAGAGGAGTATTTGTTTTCTTAATTTTTCCTGTTTGTTTAGTTTCCGAAGAAAGTTATGACTTCGGTGTGGAAGAGACTGCAGCGAGTTGGCAAAAAAGCCTCAAAGTTTCAGTTTGTTGCCTCTTACCAGGAACTCGCTTTGGAGTGTACGAAGAAATGGTGAGTTTTGAAACACTGTTACTCTCTGTTCTTGCTCCATATGAAGGTTTTTCACTGTTTGAGATGTAAATAACAACCCGGGGGCCTGTTTATTGTTAGCTGTAATAAAGCCCCATGATGTCCATGGTTATTCTCATGTTGAGAGTCTTTCCGCTTTACTGAGGAGGATGAGGGCGTCCCTCACATTTACGTACACAGCCTGCATGTGCTCAGCTGATCCGGAGTGACTGCGGGTTCGAATCCCGACTCCGACAAGCGAGTTAAATGCTGCAATACTAAAGAGAAGCTAAGGCTCCTCAGGTACATGTAAAAGTCTTGCATTGATTTTTTTTTACTTCAGTAAAACCGAAAAAACTACCAGCATCAGCATATACTTGAAAAAGTTGGAGGTACTCATCATGCAGTCTGCTATATTGTTTGATTGTGCTTATTGATGCATTATTACTTTCATTAATTTTGCATTTGATAAATACACGGCTTAGTTTTCTAGATATACAGTGCCAGTGCAAGGTGACCTGTGTATTAAACTAAATTGTTATAAAATCCTGTCCTTATTCATACTAATCAAAACCGAAATTAATTTGTTGATTTTCAAATATAGAGTATTGTTAATCTAACCATACAAAGTGAATATAAATGAAAAAAATCCAATATTTGTCTCAAGACTACAGTGTGGAGGTATAAAATTTAGAGGAAGTAATGTAAACAGTCAACAAAAAAAGTGCAAATACAAGTAAAGTACAAGTAATTTAAAATGGTACTCAGGTATAATACTTAGATTCAATATTTCTGGACAACACGATATTGGCAAATATGTAAACAATATGACACTAAATAGTCTCTATTGTTTGTGTCATGTTAGAATTTTATTAGCACTAAATAATCAATTTAAAAATGAAGCCTACTCAAATGCAGGTAATCAGATCAAGATACTGTGGTACATTTAAACAAGATTTGGTTATACCTTTAAAATAAACGTTCAATAATTGATCATTATCATATCAACAGTAGAGACTTGTCTCACTGTTAATTTTTAAGAGATGTAATCAAATCATTATGTCGTTCTCAAGCTGTAAAGCGTTTTCCCTTCTTATGCAATTTCCTGTTTTACAAAATATTTGGGGGGGTGGCCTGCTGATGCACCATGGCCCATTATTCAGCCGTGACAAAACACCTAAGTGAAGCCATAAATCAAAATAGTCAGTGTTCAGTGGAGTTAATCTTAAAAGGGAAAACTGGGAGTAATATCACCATTTTTCTATTATTATTTCACTATCTTCCCACCTTTAGCAGCATTAGCCCATTTTGCACCTTCTTATCTGCAAATTACATTAAAGTTTAGAATAATTTTTAGGCATCTTATCAGCAGCACAATAAGAAACACAGATTCTTTTTTCTGCAATGACCAAAGGCTTCTGTAAGTAAAGTTTTAAAGACCCACCATCAGCAGAGCTCATGTGTTATCTGGAAGTGAAGGGACAGAGTCATTTAGAAAGAGTGACAACTCCCTCCTGCAATGTGATGAAATCAGAGTTAATAAGCCTTAAGCATGCAATGTGCTGTTCAAACAGGGAGGCAAAAGTCAGAAACCATAGAGAGAAGGAGGAGAGAGAGGATAGGAGGATATGAGGAAAGACTAGAGGTTAATCCAAAGTTTCAGTCACGTTACTTCAGACATGTTTTTCGAAAAGGAAATCAGGCCACAGTTCTTGTGCGATTAAACTCTGTATAGGATGTCAAAGGTTACTGACACTTCAAGATCACAGTAGTCATCAGATGTGGGAAATTACCCTTTGCCACGCGTGTGAAGGGTTTGAAAATGTCTCATGTTTATGTTCTTCTTAGTGCAATGAGACACTTGGCTTTTCTCAGCCACACACACTTGTTAGCCAGATGTATAATTAGACATTGCAGGACATTGCATGATTTAGAACTGCACTCCAATGCTAAATGTGCAACTATTATGGGGTATTTCTGTGGTATTCTTTGAATGTTTAAAGCAGATATAATCAATATTTTTACAATAACAAGTTATCAAACCGCAACAGGAGAATCATTGCCTGAATTTGCCTTACGGTTTTACGTCGCTTTACCATGAGTTTTAGCTCAGCTCACTATCTTTCCTGTTTTGGTCCTGTTTTCAGTCTCATTTGCCCTTATAAAGTCATTTTACGCCGCATCAGAGAGGTTTTCTTCATAAAAACTCTTAAAAACACTTCTGCACACTACCTGCT
>JAPZDV010000006.1:14870623-14907819 GCA_029814665.1 Acanthurus lineatus
GTTTTCTTCAGAAAAACTCTTAAAAAAACTTCTGCACACTACCTGCTCAGCAACACACAGCAGACGGACACAAGACAGGAAGTCTATGAGCTTGTATTTGCATGATAACATGACTGGAAGAACAAGATAGTCTCCAACACAAGTTCGATAGGATAAAGGAGAAAAAAACATAGAGGAGCTACAGATAAGACGGGCCAGCAGTTTGTACATGACAGCGGTCAGAAAATGATAAAAAGTTGGAGACAGAGACTTTATAGTGAACATATATTACGATAAGCTTTTCAACAGCACTGTTACAGTAACACAGGAAAGCTTCATGTGACCAAGACAAGCTCAGAAAGTGTAACATGTATTTGAGATGTCCAGTTTGACAGTAATTTCACAAACATAAATGCTGCTCTTTTTTCACCAATCACAATGTGCTGTAATTACATATTAATATTCTGTTTTTTACACTCGGTGCACACATTGAACAATGGTGTTGATAATTGTTTTTCAGTTTGCTAGTAAAGCAGAAGTTTTCTTATCTTTGTGTTTTTTATCAAATATTTATGGTCTTTTCTTCTTCCTCCTTTGTCCCTTTTGTCACTGTCACTGACAGGATATTTTTGATGCTGCTCCTGACCCCCTAACACACATACCACATATACACATGTACACACACGCAAAATGCTTTGCTATACTTGAACACCGACGCACTGAGACTTGAGACAGTATTCAGCATTTATAAATTATCGCTATTAATATTCTAAGGAACATTAGTAGGTTATAAAATGGTTGCAAATATGATATAATTAGAGACTTTGAGGCTTGAAGAGTATGAATCTTATGTGCTGGTATATTATTTTGGGTCTATGTGTGAATGTGTATGTGTGTATGTTCTCTTATGAGGGGGGTCCCTTCTTCCTGTCAAGAGGCACGCCTTTATTCACATAAACTCAGGTCACGTGACTCTGCAGCTTCCAGTTTCACTTCCTGTTCTGCAGTGAACTGAGAAAAGACAATGGGAATAAATATGCACATGTTACCAACACACACATAGTCTCACATTGTACATTGTGCAGCCTAATCACCGGTTTACAGCTGCATGAACACACACACATACACTCACACATACACACACCTTCACACATTCACAGGTTTACCAACGCACACAGATAGACAAGCATACTGTTTTTATTGCTTGTTCACTGCCATCTGCGTAAGCACTCAGTCACACTCTCAAACACACACTCACTCACTTTGGTGCCTTGTTTTTGACCTTAAGGCATCATTACTCAGCAGTGACGGTCATAAGACCTTCTATTAGACTTACTGCTGGCTCATTTTTATAATATCCACTTTGTTTGAACACATTTGTGAGTACAGTTCATAGCGTTTCTGTGAGACGTCATTTCTGTGTTTTGATCTGTGTTTGTATGTAACTGTAGGCAACCAGACAAGCTGAGGGTGGTGTGGACCAGGAGGAACAGACGCATGTGCTCCAAGGTGAAACCACTTAAAAACCACAAACACAAACATACAGACAAACACAAATACAAACACAAACACACACACACACACACACACACTTACCCTCAGTGACACATGGTTGTTTGTTGTGCAGCTCCACAGTTGGCAGCCTGGGATCAAGAACCCGTACAAGGGCATGGTGGTGTGGCCCGTTCCCGAGAACATCGACATCTCTGTTACACTCTTCAAGGTACCAACACCTGATCACACTGTTCACACTTCACACCTGCAGAAAGATGATCTAACTAGAGGACTTAACATCATGTGAATCATGAGCTATGGCCAGTTAAACACCTGGGAGATTTTGGAGTGACGCTTTACTTCCATGCTCTTATCCAAAGAGCAAATGAAGTAATATTTTCCAGTGCCTGGTAATATTCTGCAAATATGTAGTATAACTTTAGTAGGTAATATGTACAGTGCCATCTATAGATGCAGCATGTGCTTCACTTAAACAATACAGACTCATTGTAATGTAAAGATGTATCAGAAGAAATAATATTGTATTTGTAGGTATAGAAGTAAATAATTGGATAATAAAAGTAAAAATAATAAAAAAAATTGAAAGATAAAATAGCAATAATTACATCGATGTGTAAGACATGTGACACAAAGGGCCTTCGTTTTGTAATCAGATATTCAAGGTAATGGAAAGGTGAAACAGCAGACACACAGCAGCACAAGTTCATGCACAGAGAATGAACAGAGAGGATGTTTAATTAAGCTTATTTAATTGTTTCTCTCATTTCCTCAGGAGGTCAATGCTGATGAGTTTGAGGACAAAGAGTGGACCTTTGTCATTGAAGGTGTAAGTGTCTCCTGAATGCTTGTCTAACTTACTGTGTCCTGAATACTGACTTCATTGTTTCTGTCGCTAAAAAATGTCCAGACTTAATATTAATCTGACATTGAGTAATTAGAGCTGTATAACTTATCTCCTTCCCTCCTTCCTTCCTTATTAATTGCCCTTTTAAATATAAGTGATCATTTCTGCATTATGAGTACTTTTTATTTTTTTGCACATTCATTTAAGTTTCTTGCACCAATACATCTTTACTTTTCTAAATTTTAAAGGAGGACTTTTACTTGTAATGCGGTAATTTTATTCCACGTTTTTACTCATGTAAATGATCTAGATACTTCCTCCACTGATCCAAAATACTGTACACATCATGGTTGTTTTTGTTACCATGTAAAGGAAAACAAAGGGCATCGTAAGGTGCTTGCATCAGCAGACATCAACCTGAAGCGGTTTGCCAGTCCGACGCCGACTCAGACAGACCTGACGCTGAAGCTGAAACCACTGTCTGTCAAAGTGGTGGAGGCGACACTCAAGCTGTCGCTGTCGTGTGTCTTCGTTCGTGAGGGGAAAGCAACGTGAGTTATTTTTCCTCTGCAACTGCCTCCTGCATCAGTAGCAGAGGTTATGGCAACTTTTGTCACTGTGAAAAGAGTATCTAAAAGATAGATGTGTAGCACAAAAATGATGTGACACCATTGTCATGATGTTTATCCAAGACCGCAGTGCCTCAACAATACACAGTTACAAATACTGTGTTTAACACACTGACTGCATTATTTATCATAAGGAGTATTTCCTGATATTGGAGATATAATGAGAGTATCATTAAGTAATTATAAATGCTTGTCATCATGTTCTTGTCTCTCAGTGATGAAGACATGCAGAGTCTGGCCAGCCTGATGAGCGTCAAGCCAACAGACATCGGCAACCTGGACGACTTCAATGAGAGCGACGAAGATGAGGACAAGAAGTCTGTCACTGCTGTTGGTATGTGCAGACCCTCACAAACACTGTTTCCTCTCTCTGATTTTCACTGTGAAGAATTTCCTCTGACATTTTCTCCTCCTTTACTTCCTTTTTCCTCCTGTTATTCCCATCACCTCTTCTGCTCTGCTGTTTTTGGGGCTGCAGCAACAACAGCTCCACACACTCTAACTCGCCCAAATCGCCCTGCTCCACCTCCACCCACTAAGACAAACACAGCAGGACCCACTTTTCCAGCCTCAGGTAGCTTCTTCCTACACTTTTCTGTCACTCTCTTCTGCTTTTTGTTTCTCCTGCCAGAGAGAAGGAGGTGAGAATGAGTGCTCCCTCTCTCCCTGTCTATTACTGGGAGGCTCAGTTTATATAACAGTATTTCACGCTCTCATGCCATTTGTTCTGCATGCCACATATTTCTCATCCAGACATTAAAAGCTATTGAGCATTAATGTTATGTTGCTAAATGTTACACAGAGAGGTTATTGTGCTCAGAGGGACATTGCTGTAACAACATGAAAAAGTATTAACAGCAACTTAAAACACCATGACTAGAACGACAGACAGTTTGCTCCCATTGGTGGAACATCCTTCATCATGTTCTTGAATTAGTTTAATCTATAAAAGACATTTTCCCTTTTTTTGTGACACATCTTTAAAATGAAAAATTTAAGTTAATGCACACAAGTCTTGTTGAATCTTTTTATTTTACAAACTGATTTATTATCAGCAATTGACTAAATTTGCAATTTACCCAACCTGCTTTTGTGCCTAAACCTTGAAAGTTGTGCCGAGTGTCACAAAAAAGTTCACAGTTAATGTCCATGTATATGAATCCCATAAGTTTAATTTTGTGACTAATTCACAAGCTGCTTCATATTTTGTTGAATGCAACTAAGTGTATTTATTTAAGCACTGTACTGCATCACAGACTGCAAGTCAAATCATCAGCTCACTCCCATTGTAAACAGCCAGACCTAGCATGCACACATTATTCCTGAGAGTTTCTTTCATCACCACTGCACTGCGGTGACGCAGTTGCTTTCAATGAAGCAACTTTTTAAAGGTCCAGTGTGCAGGATTTAGTGGTATGGCACTTAAGTTGCATATTGCACATGATTGGATATCCTTCTGCTTATCCACCAAATCTGAGCATGCAGGAAATTTCTGCAGTAGCTGTGAAACTTGCTAAAAAAATGTGACAGACCCAATACAGAGCCAGTGTTTGGTTTGTCCACTCTGGGCTACTGTAGAGACATAGCAGAGTCCATTAGAGAGGAGGTGTTCGCTCTGTAGATATGAAAGGCTGATTCTTAGGTAATTAAAACATAAAAAATACTTTTATTAGGTGATTATGCAATACTGAAATCACAGTTGTGAATATTACATTCTGTGTCTGACACATTTTATATAACAGACCCCCTAAATCTTACACACTAGACCTTTCAGTAAAATTTAGCTCTTTAGTATTTAATTTAGTTTCAGATGCATATCAGTGTCAAATGTTTGCGCACAGAGTCAACTAATCAGGAGACATGTAAAGTGGACAGTATTAAATGGGCTATAATTTAATTGCAGCTCATCACAGTACTTCATTTTGTTTGTGGTGTCACTAAAACAAGCAAGCCATGTGTTTAAAAAAGGATCCATGTTGTACAATGTAATGACATGGAATCCCAACAGATGTAATTTTTAAGCCTCATTTCATTTTCATTCTCTATTCATGACCTTTCCACTGTCTTCTCTTACCATTTCTCTTTCTGCAAAAATCAACTTTCATTCATCCATCCATCCATCTATCCAACCATCCCTCCATCTTCTCATCCAGCCTGTGAACGGGATGGTGGTCCTCCCAGTCCCGCCGTCCACTCCCGCCCCCCTCTACCTGTCGCTCCTCGCCCCTCGCCCCGTCGCTGCAGACACCCCTTCACCACCACTCCTGTCCAGACAGAGATCCAGCCTTCCCCTGGCCCCTCCCCTCAGCCTTCACCCAGATCCAAGCACAAAAAATCAGCCAACCCTCCCTTACCTGAGGCTCTCATTTCTTCTGACCTGCCAGCTAATCCTCCGAGCTCTCAGGTCACAGCAGCTGCTCCCTCAGTCCAGAGTACTTCCTCTGTCCTGCCTCTCTCTGATGTGTCTCCTCCATCCCCCAAATCCTCCCAGACACCTTCTTCCCAAATCTCTACCTCTTCTCTTCATCCTCTGTCTGTATCCACTTCACCTGCTGCTTCAGTGGAGCCTTTTTCAGCAATGAATTATTCTTCAGTGACCACCTCGAAAGTGTCCCTTCAGCCATCCAGTTCCTCCCCTGCACCAGCATCACCCGAAAATATCATAACATCATCCTCTGTGGCTCCCCAAAAGTCTTCTGTCACTGTGTCCACCTCTGTGATCCAAAAAACCATTCTCTCCACTGGCTCCCAGCCTCTTCCACCCAAACCCACCCTTCTTTCAAAGCCCACCCTGTCCTCTGAGTCTCCATCCTCTCACCCTCCACTCACCCGTCCTCCCTCTCTGCCCAAAATCTTCCAGTCGGGTTCAGGAAAAGGTATCAACAGGCTGGTAGACACACAGACACGCTGCATGTTCTCCACTAACCGATTCTTTATGTGTGATGGTGTCGTTTAACCTCATTTTCCACTTGATTCATCTTCATGCCCATTTAAGTCAAACACACCATGTACCTCATGAACAGCATGGTATGTTGTGAGTAAAGCTATGCATGATCAGATTGTCATGAGTTAAACAGAGTTTTGAGAAAGTTCAAGTCAGTGCTTGAGTTCATCAGGCAACGACAACAACAGTCCATTAAATGTTTAGATCAAACATTATGGGGTGCAAATCATATTCCAAAGCTGGACTGGTCCATTAGTAACTTAATAATCTATTTCAATTATGACAGTATGATATAACACTCTATGACATGTTGTTACATAATATAATACTGTCAAGAGATAAACACTTACGTCTTAAAAGCACCACCTCATTCCCAAGCTTCCTACAAATGTGCATCAAAAATGCCCTGAGGTACGATCATGTCTTGTGTAGTAGAATTAAATGCATTTTTATTCTAATCATTGCATATAAATATAAATTTATAATAAGCATAATCTAAGCAAAATGCACAACTTTTATAAGTATTTCTAGCATTGACAAAGTGAGGTTTTTAATTTCTACTAAAAACCAGGTGTAACACTTTGTATAACGCATGATATTAAATTATCTCTGCTGTTCCCCTTTCACTCTTTATTCCTCTTTTGTTCAACATTCCTCTTTCTGCCCCCTTCTACCCTCCTCTCCCCAGTTCCCGTTTCACATCAACAGCGCCCCCCAGAGGTTCAAACTGCAGATGACTTTGCTTCAGTCTCTGGTTTGTCTCTGCTTTGACTGTCTAATCCAAAAAAATGGTGGTCCATTACTGATACTCCTTTCAAACCTTTAAAAAATCTCTTCTCCCCTCTTGTCTTTTTTTTCTCTGTTTGCTTCTCTCTTTCATAATCCCTCGTCTCTACCAGGCCGTTCTCACATTTTCAGACCCCAAATTGTCAAGTCAATCGCCCGTCCCTCCTCTCCATCTCCTTTTGCTGCTGAAGTCCCTCCTCTATTGTCCACACCTCCTCTCTCCAAACCTCACTCCTCTATCTCAGAGTCAGGTAATCAGTATGAGAAACTATAGTAGCTTTTATTTCTGTCCTCCCAAAGCCTCTTCATCTGTTTTTCTCTCTTATTTCTGCATTTTCTTTGCTTTCATTTCCTCACATTGCTCCACTGTCTCCTCCCACCATCATTTAATTTAACCTAATCTCACAGATTTCTTTCACTTCATCTTTCTTGTCTTTCCTTTCTCCTTTCCTCAGGTGTTCAAGGGGTGTGGCTTACCTCTGGGGGTGACATCACCCCAGTTCCTCTGCTAAGTAGTCCTGACCTTGATGCTCTCTGTGACCCCATGGCTCCGGCACTTACTGCCTCCCTTCCACGCTCTTCACCTCCTCGTTCCTCTGCCCTTTCTACCTCTGTTCTATTCTCCTCTCCTCAATCTCAGCTGGTTGTCTCTCCCTCTGCTCCTCCTGTTCCTCCTGCTCAGTCAGGTACACCAGCCAGCTAATCAAACACTGTCCTGAACCACACTTTCTTTTCTTTCTCACAAAGACCTCTAATTATGTTCAACTCATTGTCTGACCTTCTTTTGCTCATCATAGGCTCAACATTCCCCTTCACTCAAGCAGACAAAGAAGCAGCCACAAGCCCTCTGAGCAGAATATCCAACCAGCCGATCAGACCAGCCCAGGATTCAAAGGCGGCCCTCATCGAAAACAAAGCTGAACCAGCAAGGATCAGGTGGGATCATGGGTTGATGTTACATGAGTGTTTAAATTTAGATTGCTCGGTTTGGATCCGTACCGATCTGTTTGACTGTGTGAAGAGTAAAGGGGTCAGCAGACCTCAGAGCTGAAGACGAGGCGTTTAGAAGGCAGCACCAGCAGAGTTTGGGAGAAACATGAGGATAATCAATAACAACTTGTTTAAAATTAAAAATGTAGATCAGAATAAGGAGCTTTTAAAAAGCCAGAAAGCTCTAGTTTTTCTACAAAATTTTGGCAGACACATAAAAGTGTAGAGAGAACAGTTTTGGACTGGGCTGCTTGCTTGATCTTGCATGGTTGCTTAAAGGAATCATATTACATTTTGGGAAATACAATTATTTGCTTTCTTACAGAGAATTAGATAAATTAGCCTAGCATAAAAAGTAGAAACAGGTGGAAACAGCTAGTCTGGCTCTGCCCAAAGGTAACAATATCCACCCACCAAGACCTCTAAAGCTCACTAATCAATGCAGTATGCAGTATTTTTGTTTGTTTAAGCCAAGAAATAATCTCACACATAAACAAACATTCAAAATAGATCATGTTTATGTGCCCTCATGCAGAGCCAGGCTCACAGTTTCCCTGTTAACAGTCTGAAGCTGCACTATGCTGGCCAACATCTGGTGCATGCTTTCTTTTTAATCACAGATTTATCTTCTCATCAAACTCTCTGTGAGTAAGTTAATAAGAGCGTTTCCAAAAATGTCAAACTATTTCTGTAAGTTGCACAACTGTAGAATAGTTAACTCAGCTGTCTTCATGCTGTCCACAATAAGGCTTTTCGGACATCTAAAGGTCTTTGAAGGTATTGAGTGTATCACAGATTGTGAAGAAGACTTAGACAATTGACGTTCCTCCTAAAGTCGCTTTTTCTGCAATTTTATATTCTACAATTTGTATAAAAAAGAGTACAAGATTTACTCAAGCATAAAAAGGACTCATTAGTATTGTTCAGCACCTTATAAAACTTCTTGTGGTCCAGTTGACCCCAAGCTAACCCACCTCAGTGCTGAGTGAGATAAAACCTGCTTCAGCTTGCTGGAACATGTGTGTTTGAGTAGCAGTTTATCCGTGTTTGTTGATCAAAGTTTGAGAGCTTTGTTGATCCACAGCTGCTTAAAGCCTCTTTGCTGCTTTGTTCTTGTCGTTTGTGCTTCCTTGACGCTAGCGCTTGCTAACAGTTGTAGAGTGTTTTGTACCCTGCCTCCTGTTGCACTGACCTTCCAGCACACAGCAGTCAAATAATTATCAGGTCTGTGGTTTGTGCTGTGACCTGCTCGTTTTCCCCCCAATTTCCTTCCTGCACGCTCAGCCTGAAATCTCACCCACTCATCTTTGAGCCTGACCTCCAATATTTCTGTCCCCAGTCCCACCCAATCAAGGTCTGAGCTGATTATAGCCCCGCCCCCTCCATGGCCTTTCTCCTGCTGTGAGAGCTCCGCCCCTCAGCAGCCCTCCACTACTGTTGTGGCAGCATTTATTACGCCTAAACAGCCAAGTATTCAGCAGGATAATGATTTGACAAAGTCAACCAAAGAGGCGCAGGGTATTGTTAGCGCCTTTAAGACCGAAAAGCCACCATTGGCACAGCCCGAGCCCGATCCCGACTTTGATGACATCATCTTTGAGTCATTTAACCAGAGACAAGAATCGGGGAGCTTGTTTCTGGAAGAGGAGGACTCTAAGAGGGATACTATCAAAAGGTGTCCTCCTGGGTGAGTGTTTGTGTTGACAAGTAAAATCAACATCCAGAGCATAAAACAAGAAGGTTGAAAAATGTGAACAGTTGGTGTTGATAATAATTATAATTTAAAAAAAACACACACACACAGATTCAGCATTAAGGGATATTGTTTATCTGTTCTACAGTCTTGAACAGAAAACCAATGAAAAGACCACTGAAGAAAAGCTAACAGAGCAGTTAGAGGGAGCAGCGACGGAGAAGGAGGTAAAGATGAAGGCAGATCAGGAGAAGCAGAGGGAGAAAGAAATACTTAAAAAACAGGAGGAGGAAAAGAGGAGAAAAGAAGAAGAGCAAAAAGAAATGCAACTGAAACAGGAACAGATGAGAAAGCATGAGGAAGTGAAGAAGAGGCTGTTAGAAGAGGAGAAGAAAAGACTTTTACAGGAGGAGGAGGAGGTCAGGAAGGAGAGGGAGAGGAGGAAACGTGAGGAGGAGAGACTCCTGAAGGAGAGGAGAGACAAACAGGAAAAGCTGAGGGAGGAGGAGGAGAAGAAGAAGAGAGATGAGGAAGAGAGGAGGAACAAAGAGCAGCAGAGGAGGCTCCTGCAGGTGGAGGAGGAAAAGGAAAAACTTAGAAGGGAGGAGGAGAGGAGACTTGAGAGAGAGAGATTCCTGAGTAAAATGAAAGAGGAGGAGGAGAAAAGGATGGAGGAGAGGAGAGTGTCTGAGGAGCAAAGAAGGAGGAGGGAGGAAGAGAAAAAGAAGCTGGAAGAAGAAGAGAAGAGAAAGGTGGAGGAGAGATGCTTAAAGGAGGAAAAAGAGAAGGAGCAACAGAAAATTAAAGAGGAAGAAGAAAGAAGTAAGAGGGAGCAGGAGGAGAGAAAACTTTTAGAGGAGGAGAGAAAAAAAATTGAGGCAGAGGAGAGGAGGAAGAAGGAGGAAGAGAGGAGGAAAGAGGAAGAGAGAAAGAAAAAGGAGATAGAAGAGGAGATCAAGAAAAGGGAGGAGGAGAAGAGAGTCAGAGAAGCAGAAGAGAGAAGAAAGAAGGAAGAGGCAGAGAAAGAGAGAGCATTAAGGGAGGAGAAAAGATTGAGGGAAGAGAAAGAAAAGGAGAGACTTTTGTATGAGGAAAAACAAAAGATGGAGAGGAAAAGGGAGGAGGAGAAAAGACGTGCAGAGGAGGAGGAGAGAAAGAAAGAGAGACTCTTGAAGGAGCAGAAAGAAAAGGAGAGGATAAAACAGGAGGAGGAGGAGAAGGAAAAACGTCTGAAAGAGGAGAATCAAAGGCAGGAGGCAGAGAGGAAGAAAATGGAGGAGGAAATAAAAAAGAGGGAAGAGGAGGAGAAGAGACGTAGAGAGGAGAAAGAGAAAGCAGAGAGGAGAAAGAAGGATGAAGAAGACAGGGAAAGGAAAGAGAAGGAGGAGATGGAAAGAAGAAAGAAAAAAGAGGAGGAGGAAGACAAGAGGAGGAAGGAGGATCGAGCAGCTCCGATTTGCCGTCTGGAGGCCAACAGGTCAGATGAGGACAAGCAGAAGATGAGAACTCTGGGCTCACACACACACACTGACGTCACACACTCGCTCTCGGCTCTGAAACATGCCACACAAACTCCACTTCCTGCTCCCCACCTCCCCCCTGTGGACAAAACCAGCGTTACACCATCAGAGCAGCCGACCTCACAAATGCTCAGCCAATCACAAGACAGAGAGACGAACCTTCAGTCAGTTAATAAACTGAGCTCCGCCTCCGTAATCAGCAGTGAGCGGTGAGTTCAACCACAGAAATAAAAAGAAATTAATTCACCGTGGGATTTCTTTTTGTTTTTTATGTGTCAAATGTCTGTCGTCTGCTTTCTTAAACTGCAATAAAATCAGTTAATCAGTGTTCAGTCTTAAAACTTTAAAAGACACTTATGGTGTTGTGTTTCTTAAAGGTATCAAGTTGGCAAAATCACTTACTTTTTCTATTTGGATTATTTCTTCTCTTTTCATGTGGTGATTATTTTTTGATTTCCTGCTTATTTAAGACTTCACTGATTATCATTGTGATTGGGGTGGGCTGATTGACCCCAAATGTTGATATTGCTGATCTTGTGAGCTTATAATCTTGTTTGAGCAGCTAGATTGATACAGAAACAATATGCAATGTGGGCTCTTCTGTTGCAGTCCTTGCTTCTCTGCTGCTCTTGTTTGTGCATGTGTCAGATCAGAGGATTCTTGAAAGAAATACAAGATACTCTCATTTTATTATGTATGTGACTCATAGAGAGTATTCAACAGAAAGGACTACTTGCGCATAATTTAATGGTAAATAAGTGTATTCAGAAATGTTATGATTAATGATGCATTACCTGATTAGTCATAACTCGTGACTCATTTCCTCTCATGATAAAAGATTTTGATATCAGTGATCCTGGTTGTAGTGCTACTTGGTATCAAAATTTTGTAGTTTTATGTTTATATTTTTTATATCTGCTGACTCCTCTTGATATTCCTCCACCCAACCCCTCTTTTTTTCTATAATTTCTTCTTTCTCTCCCCTTACCACAGTCCAGGGCAGCCCTCTCTCTTAAGGGAGGGTACCTTGTCAAAAGTTGTTGCCCCAGAAAAGAAAATACCTGCCACATGTTCTCTGCCTGGTATGCGCTCACTGTTAGGCCCTACTTTTACATTAGAGGCCTTGACACTGGTGCCACCTCCTCAAAAGCTGCCTGAGGCTGAGGTTCCTCTATGGAAAGCACTAGAAGGGAGAAGTGGGGAGGATACACCCAAAAAAAACTCTGCCAAGGAGGGTACAAAACCTTTGTGCAGAGGGTAAGATTGGTGAGGGGATGTTTGTCTGTCTGCTTCTCTGCTTTATCTTTCTTTCTGATCGGCTGTGTGTCTGTCTGCTTCGCCAATAGTCTGACTTCTTGTTGTTGTAAGTAGCAAATATAAAACTCTAATAGTTAGATTTTTCATGTGTATTCTCCTTCTTTCCAGCTCTCACAGAGAAGATGCAGCTGCAGTGGAGCACCAGCCAATCACAGCAAAAGCCCCAGACTCACATCAACCCAGTGCTCCATCAGTTAAAGAGGAGCCCAAAGAGCCAGAGGGACCCAGCGTGGTACCAGCAACCTCACTCAAGGTTTCCCCCAAACCAGCCAGCGAATGTGCAGCTTTAGCACTGGAGCCACTGCAACCCTCAAAACCAGAACCAGGACTGCGGCTGGAACAAGTTCCCAAGCCGTCAGGAAAACCACAGCAGGAGGCTGTAGATGAGGAGAGACCAGCCAGGGCTGGTGGTCAGGAGAGTTTTGTGAACAATAAGGAGCCAGTGTGTCCAGCAGAAAATCAGCTGTGGGCAACTGTGGAGGAGACCACGGCGGAGACTGAAGCGGAAGAAGGGATGGAAAGTAGTGAGAGCACTGAGGAGAAGGAGGAGAAGGGTGGTGTAATAGGGGGGTGAGTCAGTGACGGTTCCCGTGCAGCATGGCATGACATGTCCGATTTTTGCTTGCAAAACCACCACACCCCAACACACACTCACACACACCCGCACATATACCGACTAACATTCACTGTGGTGCTGCAGCCTAACCAGTGCTTAACCTCATCTGATGCTGTTCTTTACACCTCAAACCTCCGTCTATGCTGTTAGACTGGTTCTTTAAATTTGAACTACTCTATGAGAGCTTTTAATGAAATAAGACCTTGTGCGTGTGTGTTTATGTCGGGGTATCTGTGTGTATTTGTGTGTGTGGTAGCGCCCAGAGATGTGTGTGCACAGAGGTAGATGTGTGTGTTTCAGAGCAGCAGATGGAGGCGCCTGCTGGCTTCATGTCAGCAGTAGTTGGGGTGTTGTACAGAGGGTGAGTCTCTCTGCCTGCCTGCCTGTCCGTAAAGCTGTTTGTTATGTTGTGAGGCGTGATTGCAAAAACATGTTTGTATACCAAGATTAAATTCCGTCAGAGCTTATTACCAAATCTTGCAAAGATAAAACACAAAACAATGCATTGCTACTTTGGCAATTACTAGATCAAAAGTTGTATACACTCATGCGATATATAACATGTTGCACAGCCGACTGAAATAATGTAAAGAGTTTAGACTTCATGACAAAGGTTACTGAAAAGTTTTTACACCTCTTATCTAATAATGGTCTGTAAATGTAGTATGTTTTCTCAGTTCTTAACTTACTCATACATTTTAATAATCTGTTTAGAGAGATATTTAATTAATTTTGATGAGTTGTTTTTTATCTACAAGGCACTTATTCTTGTAGGCTTGTTGCTACATTTGCCCTCATACATGCACTGTGTTTGAGTGCTTATTTTTTAGGTAAACGTCCATTTATTGGGACCCAGAATGCACCATCCTGAATCCTAGTGGTTGATCTACCATTGTTTTGGTTGTTTAGTTATAATCCACTCTGGTGCTGTTAATTTCACTGATTTTATATAGAATTGCGCTGTGAATCTTCCTCTGAGCTTATATGAGCTCTTACCCGCATGGCACCAACAAGTGTCTTCACTTGTTATTAACCATGCAAGAGACGACTTAAATGCTAGTGGGCGTTACAATGTTGTGCACAAAGTAGAAAAAAAGTGTATGGTTGTTCTCAGTGCAACCAACAATAAATGTTTCCTCTATGTGCTTTGGACAAGCACCAAAACAAAGTCTGAGAAGGAACCACTTAATCAAGCATGCTGTCTGACTTTCTGTCACACTGTTCAGAGCCTGCTGAGGTCATTTGAGGGTGAGTCCTGTCTCAGAGTTTCCCTGTCCCTCATGTCTGTCCCTTTAGCTATGAGACAGTGGCTTCCATCCTGCAGACAACCGGATCCACTGATGAAGCTCATCCACACCTCTCTTCAGACCAACCACGCCTGCTTATGAGTGGTGAAGATGAGTCACATGACGTAGATGCAGAGATGCTGTATTCCTCTGAGCCAGATCCACTGATTCCCATTGGTGTGGCCTTTTCGCCGCCCGCAGCTTTCTCTGACACGAGAGAAAACCAGATGATTAGAGAACAGACTGAATTAACTCAGAAACCAAAGGGTTCGCCCTCACATGAGTTAAGTCTGGTGGCAAGTCTGAGACTAGCAGCCCGTGAGCAGGAGAGGGAGAGAGAGCTGGAGAGGCAGAGAAGGGAGAAAGAAAGGATAGAAAATATGAGGAGGGAGGAAAGAGAGAGGGCAGAGAAGGAGAAGAGAGAAGAAGCAGAGAGAAAAGAGAGAGAGAGGGTGGAAAAGGAAAAGCAGGAGAGACAAAGGTTAGAAAAGGAGAAAGAAGAGATGGAGAGGAAAGAGAGAGAGAGGATGGAGAGAGAAAAGCAGGAGAAAGGGAGGCTGGAAAGAGAGAGAGAAGAGATGGAGAGGAAAAAGGAGGAGGAAAAAAGGATAATGGAAAAAGAGAAAGAAGAGATAGAGAGGAGAAAGGAAAAGGAGAGGGAAAGGGAGGAGGAGAGAAAGAGGATGGAAAAAGAGAGAGTAGAGATGGAAAGAAAAAAGGAAGAGGAGAGGGAAAAGGAGGAGAAAAGGAGGTTGGTAAGAGAAAGAGAAGAGAGGGAGAGGATAAAGGAGGAAGAAAGAAGGATGTTGGAAAAAGAAAGTGGAGAGATGGCAAGAAAGAGAATGGAGAGGGAAAAGGAGATGGAGAGAAAGAGGTTGGAAAAAGAGAGAGAAGAGATGGAGAGGAAAATGGAGGAAGAAAGAAGACTGTTGGAAAAAGTGAAAGAAGAGCTGGAGAACAAGCAAAAGGAGGGGGAAAACCCAGATAACAAGGGCAAACAGCACATCAAGAAGGCAGATGGGGAAGGAAAGAAAGAAAATGAGGAGAGGGAGAGAAAAATGGAAAGGGAGGAGAGGGTGAGGCAAAGGAGAGAAGATACAAACAGTGAGAAACCACTACAGAAACAAGAGATCATTTCTTCAACATCACTGAAAAACAAACAAGAAGTCACAAATAATCGATCAAATGACTGGCCTCCTCTGATGGAAGCAGAGCTGGATGATATTGCATACGATGAGAGGCTACAGGGTGATGGAGAGCAGCCAGAAAGCAAGTCCGATCCCAAATTAATAAAAAAGATTGACCCTAAAACTGAGGTCAAACTGGTTGCAGCCACACAGGCAGACAAGGTCGACTCCAGACCAGTCAAACCTGATGAGTCTGTGAGTGATGTTAAGAAAAACCAGAGTAATCCTGCTCTGGGATCAGCTAAAAAAAGCAAATCTAACCTGAAATCTGGTGCCATCCCAGTGTGGTTGAGAGAGGAGGAGGAAGAGGAGGTGGAATATGAGACAGGGCAGGAAGATCTTGGCTCCATCTGGCTGGCTGAGCTGTACATGGAAGGGGAAGCAGGGTGAGTAAGGGGTGACAGTGAATAAGAATTAGCAGGGAAAGAGAGGTGAGTAACCGGGGAAGAGTTGGCTATACAAGAGATCTACTCGTTGCCGCTTGTGGGTCAGAGGACTGTGCCTGTGCATTACTCGTGTATGCCTCCTCCAATAACCAAGCCTTGACGTACTCACTGTATCTGCTGGGAAATAATTGCAAAGCCTTGCTACCCTTCACTGAATGCAGATTTGGCCTTTTCCTGCAAGTCTTTCTCAAGAAAGAGAAGTGTTTTAGCATCTGAGCCATGTATCTTGCACGTCTTCCCCTGAACAACATCATTAGCCTGCTGTGTTGTTTGTGAAGGAAACAGGAATTTCCTCATTAAATCATGCACCTTCATTATAATTTAGATCCAAGGTTTCAAACCAAGAAAAAAAAGGAAGAGCTTTTCAACACAATCAGCATTTGGAGCAGCACCATGAACATACATAGTTTTAGTATGACTTCAAAACATTATCTCTTATGGGAAGTCCAGAAACCTGCTTGGAAAACATAAATATGAAGCTCCACAGTGCTGGTTCGATTTCATCTGGCTACCTTTGCTGCATGTCGTATCATCTGTCTCCCTCGTTTCCTGTCTACCTCTCACCATCTCTGTCATTAAAATCTGCTAAAAATAGGACTGTATCCCACAGCTTAACTCTCTGAATTCATTAGGGTATCATTTTCCTGTTTACATCTCACAAAGTGTTAGATGGGGGTTCAGAGGGGAGCATTTTTTCCCAGTTTTGTCTGAGGGGAGGCCGAGTGGCAGACGATGAAAACCTTATGTGTAGCATTTGCACTTTGATGAGTAAATATGAAGCATAATTGCTCAAGCAAACCTGTGCTAAATCCTGCAGTCTCTCTGCAGGCTCCTTGCATTTGTTTAGCACTGATAACTAGCATGGATGAATTGATGAGTTTGGTCATTGGGAATGCAGTTCGGAAAAGGCTGGAGCATGTTGAATATTTGTGTTGTCCTTTGGTTGAGGCGTATTTTCTTGCTGCTAATGCATCCAGTTTGGCATACTTTCACATAGCCAAACCTCTGTCCTGTCAAACTCATGGAAGTCAGAGGAAAATCTTGTCCAAACAATGGAAACATCAAGAAGGCAGCTGTAAGCTCAGCAGATTTTGGAAAAAAGGACCTGTAGGTGCCATGGATTCTGATTAAGGGTTCAGGTTACTCTAAATAGTAAGGTAATAACCATTTGTGTCCTAAACAACTTTTATGGATGAATTTCTCCTGACCTTTGTGAGATTGACAAGATGGAGTTCTGACTGGGTGAGTTGAATGGTTGTACAGTTTGTTGCCAGAAGGAAATGGAGCATGACAAGGACACTCTGGTTCAGTCTGCTGCTGGTCAGTTTTATCAAAAGCCTTCGGTTCAGCTGTGAAATCTCTTTTTCTGTCTTCAGCCCAGTCAAGCCATCTCTTGCTGTTACCCAGAAGCCCTCTTCACTTCCTGTCAGTGGACAAACCCTTTGCCAGGGCTCTGCTGCTAGTGAGACAAGTAAACACTCTCTAACCAGTCATCCTAAACCTCCTCTTGGGTCAAAGCAAGAGGAAGGAAGCAGTCAGACAACTAGTGCTAATCCTGCTCCTCAATGTGGCGATACACAAAAGCAAACAATCAAAGGCCTGGAGGTTGCAACCAATGAGGAGGGAGAACTTGTTCAGTCATCAGTGGTGCCTTGGCCCCTCCCTCCAAACACAAACACCTCCAGTGTACACCCTGACACGGACACAAACATCTGTAAGACAAACGATGACACAAAAGTGGCCAAAGTGGCTACAGATTCACACAATGAGGACATGAGTCACTCTAGTGAAAAAAGTGACAGTCCACAACCCAACCCCAACCTTCAAGCACAGAAACAAACCCCTGATCTCAACCAGCTCACCAAAGACCTACAGCTCCAAGAGGAGGAGAGGTTGTTATTGGCTAAAATTCACCTGATGACAGGTGACTCGTCCCCTGTCTCTGGCCCTCGTAGCATGAAGTGCCTCATCCCCGACCCTTGTGAAATCGACAGCACAGAGCTGGTTGATCACAGTCAACGTTCGATTATTCCCTGTTTCGATACCCTGCAGGAAATATCACTAAGTGAGACAGAAGAGCCGCTAGACAAAGGGCTGGAGCAAAATCAAGAAGGAGAGGACTTTGTGTAAGTCAGTGCTGCTCTCCAAAATGACATGCCACTGACGTCTTGTGTCTTTGTTTGGGTTTGTGCAGAGCTGTAGACTTGAGACTTGGACTTTGGGCAGGCTTAAGCAATAAAATTAAGTTCTTGGCACTTGACTTCATAAAGATTTAACATGACTTATGACCCAAAAGCTTGAATATATTTCATTATTAGACGTACTTTCGGTGGGCTTGGTTTCAGCTTTGTAACAATTCTGTGAAATGTACTTAGCCTGCAGTGGGCCAAGTGGTTCTTTGAGCTAAATGCTAACTTCAGTATGTTGACATTCTGAATCACTATGCTAACATACAGCTTTTAGCTGGTAATTGTGTTTAACATGTTTATTATTTGACTTAAGCAATTTAGCATGCTTAAAATTTGTGAACTAGCACTAAAGACAAAGTAGTGCTGTGGCTGATGGGAATTTTTTTTGTTATGCTGGTATTTGGTCATAAGGTGTTGCTCAAATTTAATTTTTGTCTCAATGATGTTGCTGTGCCAAAACTGTTAGAATTTACTGAGTTGTCAAGACTTCAACCTCATGGTGACATTAGAGGAAAATTCAGGGGATCATCAAACTTGTTGGATTGCTCCTTTTGCCCCATTTTATTATTCTTTATAACATTTCATTCTTGATTGTGGTGCTGGACTGGCCACCAGGCTAACAGCCACGCAGCTTAAAAAAATAGCTCAAATGCTTTGCCATGTGTCGAGACCTAACTTTGCCTTGTCATTGCTTACTTCATTTCATTTGAACTTGGACAGCTCTGGCAATATGTGTGTGAGTGCATGTTCCCCTGCCGTGTCGTTTCAAGAACTGTCGCCATGTTGGACAAAAGTTTGTCTGGTTTTTAGTTGATTATAACATTTATCCAAACAGCATAGACCTGTGTTAAATTAACCATGCTGAAAATATTTGTTCACATCCTCTTGACTGCTGTATATGTTTTTGATCATGCCCTCTAACATCAAGCTAGTGCCAAGATTTGTCATGTCAGCAAGCTTGCATGCCTCGAATCACTGGTAACGATGCCAATATACGCCTGCTTGGATAAACTCCTTTCTTCCACAAAGTCTGTCTTTCTTTATTGTTTTTTTTTCTCTTTTTAGGTCAAAAGGACAAATAGTGGATGTCTCTGATAATGGAAAGAAAAGACCATCATCGCAGGCAAAGGACACCACCAGCACACAGCACAGTGCTAAACATACCAACACATACGTCACTTCTCCCCATCAAATTGATATGAAGACATCTCAACTTCCTACGCTACTAGAAGAAGAAAGCTCTGACCTCAAGGCCCCTGATCCTGTTCCAATGGTCAGAGAAGAAGCTGATGGGAAGGATGAAGCAGCTGAGGTAAATGAATATGACACACTAAAACAAACAAATATACACAAATAAAAACTGAACTTCATTCCTCCATCTTTTTTCCTCCTCCTGCAGGACCTGGTGAACTCGAGCCAGTCGCTGCTTAAGTGGTGTCAGGATATCACCAACGGGTACCGCGGAGTGAAGGTCACCAACTTCAGCACGTCTTGGAGAAACGGCCTGGCCTTCTGCGCCATCCTGCATCACTTCCATCCAGACAAAATGTACATCATTTGTGCAAACCTGCTTATAGCCTTTTTCTGTTTTGAATCATTGATAATTAATTACATAATTGATCATTTGAAAATGAAATTCTGAGAGCTTTGTGCTGTTTTAGGGACAAATAAAACATCTGGACATGTCAGTTTTCCATCCTAGATTGATAATCAATGAAAATACCTGTTTCAGCTCCAAATTAATGTCTTCATGTATCCCCTCTGTGATTATGTCCTCATATTTTTATTTCATGCCTCTGTCTATTTAGAGATTTTGACCAGTTGGACTCCCATGACATCAAACTCAACAATAAGAAGGTAAGTAAAGAGCTCAATTACAGATCAGTTTTACAATTAGCTCTTTTGTGCTTTCAGTAGATTGAACACTGAGTAGAGAAGAGTTTCTATTTATTCATTCTGTTTTATGGTCCTGCTTTATGATGCTGGTTCTGTTATTGTTTTGGGACAAAGTTTAATCTTCTTATCGTAACACAGACGACATGGTATTTACTACTTGATAATGCAGTATTAACAGTGACAAATATAACCTGGTTAATATAAAACCATCACTCACAAAGAAGAAAGTTAAATGATCTTAAAGGTACTATGTGCAAAATTTCAAAGTTTCAGACTTAGAGCCCCCTAGTGGTAGTTTCAGAAAAGACACTGTGGTAGGCCAAGTGATGCAATCTGTGGGGAATAAGAACAAAAGGCTGGAAGAAACTGATACAATGCTTTATTTTCTCAAGATCATCTTTCTCATTTTATTGCTTTATTTAAAAACTTATACCATCAGAAGAGTCTGAAGATGCTGTAATCACATACAAATCCTACATTTAATGACTTTGAATGCTCTGACGCAATTATTTAAACTTTCCTGCCCTCTCTGTTCTCCATTTTAAACTAAAATTACCCTTGTTTTGCAGAAAGTTTGTTTCTCTACTGATGATGTTGTGGTATCTTCTGTAGTGATGCTGTAAAGGTGTTGATGAAGGAATCTCCATTGACACTGACTTGATTGCATATAATAAAGTTTATTATAAAGAAGTACAGTATTGATCTGGCATCCCGGACTGCCTGAGAGAGCATTCAAACCAATGTGAATCTCTGACGTACAGCTCAAACATTTCACTTTTATAGGCCTGGCGGAGACATCTCCACAGTGCCAGGCATGCAACTCTACATGGAGGGAACCCTTCAATTGTCAAGCACTTGTCAAACACTACATGTGAAAGTTGTCTATTCCATGAGAACAGGATAAGTCTACAAAAACAGGATGAAGCTGTAAGGCTTCAACTTCAAGGCCATATTATGTTGCAACACAAGTTAGCAGACAGAGAAGATGTTTCAAACTAAATAAGGACATAGTAAAAAGATACAATAGAGAAGAAGTGTTAAACCATATAAGTGTTAAAGCATAATATACCACAATGTCTTTCTCTTCTGACAACATCAGGCATTCGATGGTTTCGAGGCACTTGGCATCTCTCGTCTATTGGAGCCATCCGACATGGTGCTTCTGTCCGTCCCTGACAGGCTCATAGTCATGACCTACCTCAGCCAGATCCGCTCACACTTCACCAACCAGGAGCTGAGTGTGTTGCAGATAGAGCACAACAGCAGCCAGTCCAGCTACGGCCTAACCAATGCCGGCCCAGCTCCAACAAATGTCGACGCCGCCGCTTTCTGCATGGCCAGACTGAACGAAGGTGTGAGCCTCGAGGAGGGAGGAAGCAGCACTTTGGTCGTCCCACCACCAAGGACAAAACGACCAGTCAAAGGTTTCATGACATTCTTTTACTTTATTACCATATTTTATATCCTTTTATATTTGAATGAGTATTTTTAATTCAGATCATCTGATTTCTCTTTGAAGCTGATTTTAGTTTTACTTTAATCTCAGATTCACTTGAGATTCTCATCTATATTCCAACTTTTTGCATCTTGTAACCGATAAATGAATAAAGTTAGGCAAAAAGAAATCAAGTCAGAGAGCAGAAACAAAAAGAGGAAAGAGGAAACATTAGTGTGTTTCCAGGGGACTTAGGAATGTGCAGCAGCACAGTTTGAGCAGAGGACCGAAGTAAGAAGCTAAACAAACCTTTAAATCAAGTTTACAGTACCTCAATTAAGATTCTGGTAGGTTTCCCAAGCTTCCCAAAGATACCAGATAAGTTGTGCTTAATTTGAGAGAAATTTTTAAAAATTAAGCACATACTGTTTTTTTTTTTTATTTTAGGGAATATTGCAGAATTAAGCAAGTCATTTTGGATATTATCGGTCTCAGTTTTTAAGCCATGAAGGGTATTGATCTTGGCCTTTAAACACATTTACTCAGCTTCTTATTATCAGTGATGGAGTCATGAACAGATTTTATGGCAAAGTTAACACAGACCTTTTAGTTCAGATCAGAGATTTCTGTCTGTGCATAAATGATGAAGAAAGGAGCCACTCATCATATTTAATGACTGTTATGTGACTATTTATCTATCCTGCCAAGTCACTTTCTTTCAGTTCAGAAGAAGCACTTTAAATTCTTGATAAATAATGTGTAATTATGTGAGTTAATTAGTAATAAGTCATAATTATTACTTTTTCTCTTTTATTTGTTAAGCCTTAATGGAAGGTAGTATGAAAAAATGATTTTTCAAGAAGTTAAATCCAACTTATTGTTGTTTTAATCTGTTTTAAGTGGATGAAACAATAACACCAGTCCCACCCCCGAGATCGATTAACAAAACGGTCAAATTTGAATCTCAGGTAACTTTTTTTCTTTACCTTTATGTTTAAACTGTAATGTAAAGCTGTAAACTGTTCTTCCACACATGGAGAAGAACTCCTGCATACTATTTATTTATAAACTGAGTCAGCCTTGTGATAGTTTCTGTATGTGATTGTTTAATGTTTTTTTTGTGCAGGATGAAGATTCGATGATTGACATTACATCAGAAATCACTGACGATACAGGTGGGTATCTGAAATACAAGCCTTTAGCAACAAAAACCTCACCATTTAAATATTTATCGAACTTTCCTTTTTTGTGTCTTTCTTTGATTTGTGCCATCTGTGTGTGTCCTCGTGTGCAGAGTTGCAGAGCCCAGCTGAAACGCAGCCTCCAAAGCAGGAAGAGGAAAAAATGGTCAGTTTTGTGTAAAAAAATACACCACTTTCTTAACTTTTCTTTGATTCTCACTCTCAGATCAAATCACATGAATCATACTCACATCTCCAGGATTTTGAACCTTCGCTGTTCACAGCATGTGTTTCCTGTTAAGGCCACTCTCTAATCTTTTGACCCTCTTCTTCTACTTGTTTTCTTGATTCCCCATCTCCCTCTGTTGTTTGATCTCCTTCCCCCCTTTTTCTCTCTTGGTGGCTGCCTGCCATTGTTTTGTGTATGTTCATGGGTGATTGTGTGTTTGCATGTGTTTGGATGTGTGTGTGTTTGCTTGGGCTTGTGGTCAGTGTCTGCAGGACACCAGCCAGTATGTGCTGAGTGAGCTGGCAGCGTTGGAGACGGAGCAGAAGCACATCGACAGCAGAGCCGCTGTGGTGGAGAGACGACTGCGAAGCCTCATGGAAACAGGTGAATCACACAAAAAACATGTATACAAATTTACAGATTCTTACCAGCAAGTAATCAACAAAAAGTTGATTATGTTTGTTGGGCTTTAAGTACATAAATGAGACCTTTTTTAAAAAAATGCAGAATCGCAGGGTTATTAACTTTGAAGAAAAGGCTTGTTTTCTGTACCTCTCAATTTTAACAAGCATTTTATCTTAATCATTGGGAAATTTTAACATTGAGCTTTTCAAAATGTTAATTAAATTGTCTGAGACACCACTGGGGGCCCCTGTATTTTGCACACGTGTGGATGATGGTGTAGGTTTTCTCCAATAACTAACCCAGTTGTGTACAAACTGTCTGTTAATTTTTTATTTATCCAGGAAGTGACCGTGATGAAGAAGAGAGACTGATCCAGGAGTGGTTCACTCTGGTGAACAAGAAGAACGCTCTGATTCGCAGACAGGACAACCTGGAGCTACTGTAAGACGTCTCACACACAAACAGCTTGCACTTAACTCATAGAAGGCTTTTATACACACTTCCCTTTATTTGTCTGATTTTTGTGTGTCTACAGGCAAGAGGAGCAGGACCTGGAGAGGAGATTTGAGCTTCTGACCAGAGAACTACGGGTCATGATGGCTATTGAAGGTTAGCAACCATCAGTAGTGGAAGAAGTATACAGATAACTTTAAGAAAGAAAGCTAAATCACAGTGTAATATACTCCATTACAATTGCATTATAATCTCATAGCTGGTCTACATGAAGCCAATGTAAACTATTATCCATTGTGTGAGTTTAATCTATAAAAATGCAGAATATTTGCTAAATTATTTTTATGTTGTGTATTTTCAACTGTTAAAAGTACATATTAGAATATAGTAGAATTTAGTAAAGCAGAGGTACAAAGTAGCAAAAATGATAAAAAATAAAGCTGGTCAGTTTGTATAAAATAATGCATTAAAAGTGCAGTGGTAAAACTAAATGAGACACATGCACACAAGAAATAACACTGACAATAATATCAATCAAATAAATTAAATAGACTTAAAAGTAAATGGATTGAATAACATTCAACTACCGGTAACCAAATAGCCGTCATATCTACTGTTGAGGTGCCAGAAGAACAACTGGATATTAAATCTCTTGCTCCATAGCAGTCAATAAACTGTCCTGTCCTTACTGTACACACTTATATGAACTATAACATAAAGTTTTGTCGCTGTCCTGCAGACTGGCAGAAATCAGCCACTCAGCAGCAGAGGGAGCAGCTGCTCCTCCAAGAGTTGGTGTCTTTGGTCAACCAGCGAGACGAGATAATCAGAAACATTGACGCCAAGGAGAGAGGGTGAGTGTGTGAGGCTGCATAGTTTAAAAAAGGGGTAGTTATTAAATTGATTAAACGATAGAAAGCATTAGAAAAACAGATTTTTTCTGCTTTGATGAGTGATTATATTATTGCATTGTTTCAGATTGAGCCTCCAGAATAACGCTTGTAATGTTGCAAAAAAGATTAAAACAAAAATATTAGTTTAGATAAACTATATGATTATATTACATTATATAATTTTTGATGTGCAAGAGTTTGAATTTATGTTATAATGTTGTGTTCATGGCATTATGTTGTAATATGTGTTCATGTGTGTGTTTGCAGGGCACTGGAGGAGGATGAGCGTCTGGAGCGAGGTCTGGAGATGAGGAGGAGAAAATACAGCAACAAAGACAAATGTGTCTTACAGTGAGAAGAGAGAAAGGACTTGTACAAAAAACCCCCCAGCTTTTACTGTTGAGCCTCTGAAATCCCTAAAGGGGAGTTTTTTTTATCTTGCTAAAAATTCTTGCACACAAAATAAATAACAGGACTTTTGAGGCTGTTTATTTCCAGTTTTTTAAGTGCCTTTAATAATTGTTGATATCTATTATAGGAAAACCTGATGGGCTGCAGACTGTGTCTTCTGTGAAAGTGTTTGCCTTGAAAATTAGTATCTGTTCAGTTTATCTGAACATAAGAGTATTATTTTAAACTTTGTTCACATATTTTTATTTATTTAAAAGATGTTTCAGATTGTTTTACATCTGTTGCACATTTAGTGTTCTGTGTGTTTTTACTTGTTTGTTTGGTATTTGATCACTGGCTTTTCCTCTTCTTTTTTTAAAATAAAGAACAGGTTCTCCTTTCCACGACAAGACAAGAGCTTGTCAAAAAAGACAGTAATAACATGGGAAATCGTTTACAGCTGCTTATGAGCTCCACAAATTAAGGAATTAGTTCGGTTTCTAGAGATAATCGTCTTTTCTGTTTCGCACATATTCACTCTGAAAGTGAAAAATGTTCCATGTTTGCATGCCAAATTTAAAAATAGCATGTGATTAATCATGAGCTGGACTCAAAGCCATTGTGTTGAGAGTGCAGAGTACATGTTTTCATCAGCAGGATGTTCCCCACCTAACATCACATTTTGAAAAACCATGAAAGCATTTCCACTGATTGCAATATTATACTTCAGTTTTTTCTTATTTTGATGTTAGTTTTAGAAAGTCGTCTTTGTGTTTAGTAGTTATCAACACAAAGGCTGCACGAGGTGGTTTCAGTTTTGAACGTATATTTTAAATTAGACCCTAAATGCCTGAAATTATCCATAATGTGTATGGTTGCCATGTTCAGCCTGCTTGAGTCACAGAAACAAAACTATTTCCACCTTTCTGTGTCCTTCTGTGTGCACGCTTCTTTAGGTCTTCTGATAAAGTGGTACTCTGCTTTACATCACTACTGTATATCACCCACTGTGTACCAGATGTTGTGGCCCATGTTTATGAGGTGAAGATTTGATGACTGATAAATTATGTTGAAGAAAAATAAATATTGTTTGGTTGCTTAAATCTGTTGTTTTTGTATTTTTTTTTAGCTTTAGTTACAACATGAACAGCTGATGTACAACAAATTCCGACACAATTCTCCCACAACAAACATGATTTGTGAAGCTTTGATTAATATTTTCTACCAATTCTTCATCCAGAAACAACAGCTAATGTTCCTTAAAAATAAGTATTGTAAGAGAAATTTCTTAATAAAGAAGTCTTTTTATTTATCTATTATCCATATCAGCTTCTTTATGCAGGTATAGCTAGGTTTGCAAAGTATTTAGTGAATATTTATGGCCTAGGATGACCATACATGACCAGTCAATGTTAATCTGCTTCTCATTTTGTTTGAAAGTTAGAAAACCTCACTGGTGGTCCCAGTTAGACCTCAGGCATTTTACCCCATCTGTGCAGGTTCAATCGTAGGTCAAGGAATTCAGTATGTTGAACACACACCGTCAGTGTGAAGGGGTATTTCCATCTACAGAGACAACTGTCTTGGTATTTTGTTGTTTTCTCATTATTCCTTAAAGCTAGGCTATAATTAACTCCACATTTCTGAATCAAAACCTCTCTCAGACAGTCTCAACCCAAATTTAACATTATGAGACGATTTGTGATTTACAAGAGGTCTTCTTGTGTCCCCTATATGTTACATCTATGAAAATAATCTCTATAATGTCAGTGTGTGCGTGTGTGTGTGCGTGTGTGTGTTTAAATGCACAAGAACGCATGTGTTCTCCCAGTAGAGTATTAGAGCTAATCTGCTTCATCTGCAGCAGAGATCTCTACTTAAGTGGGATTAACTAATCGGAAATGACAGACAAAACCAACCAATCCAAAGAATAATGAACTCGTTCCGAGCTTAAGTCCACCTGAGGAACCTCCTGAAGTTCTGACAGAAACCCCTCGGTCCTGCCATGCTAGAACCTGAGCAGGTGGAGCACACCCATCTGAGATGTTGGGTGGGTGTGCTGAGCTGTCTTCTGCTCGCTTGTCTTTATGTTGGCAGTTTGTACGTCTGGAGAAGCAGCTTACCCAGGTAAACCCCTCATGAGACCTGAGATAGTGCAGCTATACTGGACTATTTCACTGTTGCTGTGCATGTATTTGTGTTTTTGTGTTTGCAGAGACCATCCCAGTGTCATAAAGCGCCGCTGTGCTAGCGTGCTGCTGGTCTCTGCACTGTCACCTGCTGTGGTGAAGGCATGGACACACTGGGCGGAAGTCAGGGTGAGTAAATGAGGGAAAAACATGCATCTGCCTCGTGTCTCTGTAATGACCTGTGTCCTCACAAACCTCAGAGAATGAACTTCCTGTTTAAACACTAATGATCTGAGCTGGGTTTTGCCACAGGGATGAACCCAGTTTGAGTTCCAGTATGAATATATCAAAGGATTGGAATGTAACTAAGCACATACAGACACCAAAAATACCCTTTTGTGTCTGAAAGAGACAGGAATGACTTTCAACAAACTCAAATGTACACTCATCTGTGTCAATATTAGACACTCATAGACACTGTTCCACCCAATGTAGAACAAAGAGCAACAAGACCTTTCTTTTTCTCAAACCGAACCAAGTACTTTCGTTGCTTAATCCTAACCAAACTGAACCATTTCACAATATAAACCACAGGCAAAGAAAGGCTTTGTGGCAGGGAGGTTTGGTGCACCAGACCCTAAAGGATACAGTGGGCATCTGTATCAAATGCCAAAGGGTGTAAGAAAAGTGGTGGTACTTGATGAGGTGGAATGAGAACACCTCTGTCTCCCAAATATAGCCAGGGCCCACATTTGGCAAAATATGAAACCCCCTTGACAACACTACTACAACACAAACAAAAACAGATGAGGGTGTAAATCATTATTCTCTGTAAGCTGCCTCATAGTTGTGTTTTCTTTTTTTGTTGCTAGCTTTTAACTGCTGGTCAAGTCTTTTCCTTCTCAAAAACATGACAGTGTTTGTGAGTAAGCACTACTTAGCTAGATGCTAGCAAACAAACCAGCGAGCTAAATTTCAGGAGCATTTTGTCGAAGGCGAAGACTCTCTCAGATCAACACTGACAGCTTATGACATAAAGACAGTTAGAAAGACTGACATGCAGTTGTTGTAACTTTAAAAATCGTTCCCATTGGGATGTCAAAGCTGAGGGTCAGTCAAATTAAAAGGGATTGTCAGAGATCATTAAACACTTACAAGCATGATGCAGTGTCTTCTCCTTGAGTGTTTGGTTATGTTATTTAGTAAGTTTCAGATGAAGTTAAGAGTAACATTTTCTTAATTTTCTAATCATTTTAGAGTAAAAATTATACTTGTAAAGCCCAATCCTGCCCTTCCAGGTGGACGTGTCTGTGTGGGAGCTGATGGGAGTTCGTTTGGAGGGTTTGGTTCCTGCAGCCATATTGCCACCACTACTAACCATGGTACGTCACAGAGTTTCATCAATACAAATTAAACATTAAAAGACAGATGCTTCTGCCCCTTCTGACTTTTTGTAAAGAATAGTTCCTCTGTTAGAATCACAAAATTGACTATATATGACTTTGGCACCTGTTTTGATTTCATAATAAGAATCACCAACTAGTCTGAGGTACAATTTATGGCAGAACACAAAATAAATATCTAATGTTTTACGAAACAGCATTCTCCATTTTTATATTAAACAAAATTTGTTACCATATTTTTCTTGACCTGCAAGACATTATGTCAGACTGAGAACCTGTTTTTTGGTCCATTTTTTAAATAAAGATAAACAGAAATGAAGGTACCAGGCCCAAGGAGTTTTTGTAGCTTTAAACACAACTCTGCAGATCCTGTTTCCCTCCTAGAGCATTTTATTTATGTTACATTGAGGCAGTTTTGACATTTTAGAGATTCAGCTTCCGCTTTCAGCATAATACAGCTTTGCTTTACAACCACCATGAAATGTCTGTGTTTTGCAGTGATATCCTTTGAGTATGTGTAAACCACATATTGGAAAAATGCACCATGTAATCTCTATATCCTTCTCTTTAATGTTATATAATGCACTGCCATGGGTTGTAAGATTTGATTTTATTTAAAACATCAGGTTTTTTATCTTGGTCCCCTGGTGCATTCTGCAATAGACAATCCCAGGGGCTTCACTGGGGAGCTGCAGTCTGCACTCGGTGAGTAAAACTGTTTTCTCAAGGTTATGGCAAAAGAAATGGGGTTGGTGGGTTTTACATGTGTACTTGCATGGATTCGATGTTTGTGTCATTATAAAGCTTTTACTTTATTTTCCCAGATGTCCAGTCATGGAGGGTGAGTGTGGGAGATGCAGTGTGGCTGAGGAACCAGGTGGTGGCACCACTGACAGAGGAGCTGGTGTTCAGAGGGGCCATGCTGCCCATGCTGGTGCCCTGCACTGGACCCACAGGTGCCATATTCACCGCTCCTCTCTTCTTTGGTGTTGGTATGGCAACCAGATTTTAATGCTGTAAACATTTAATTAGCGCATTAGCACATTATCATAACACATGAACAAATGATAAAACATACAATTCAACTAACTACATTTTGTACTATGGACTGAATGAAACCTCTCTGCATCTTTTGTTAGCCAGTGTATATTATATTGACAGATGTATTTATGGGATTTATGACATGGTATTTGTGTAGCACAATTTATTCCAACTTAATGTTTTTTCCCTAGCACATTTCCACCACATCATAGAGCAAAGACGCCTCAACAAGGACAGTATGAGTGTTATCCTCTTGGTGTCAGGTCAGTCAGCTTGCAAAACTCTCCTCAAATATACCAAACTGTAACAACACAAGTTAATAAATTCATAGTTCAATCAACTGCAACAATATTTATGAAATTTTGAGATTGGTATATGATTATTGGATCACATAATAAACTCTGTTATTATTGTAACAAAATTTTAGTACATCACACATCTGTATGCACCAGAATCATTTACAGCATATTCAAAAACTATAACCACTTTGCAGGATTATAACACAATAATAATAATAAAGTAAGATCCAATCATCGTGATTTTAAAGAGGAAGGTCATCAGTTTTTATGTCTCATTTTTTTATCTTTGTGCTGTTTTGTGTTGCAGGGATGCAGTTTTTGTACACGACTGTGTTTGGTGCCTTTACTGCCTTTATATTCATGAGAACTGGTGAGAAGTGATCACCATATTGAATTTCTGACATCTACAGAAGACACTTCATTAAATTTGTAATCTCTTATTGTAGGTCATGTTGTGGGTCCAGTTTTGTGCCATTCGTTCTGTAACAGTCAGGGTCTTCCTGACATCAGCTCTGCCCTGCAACACCCTCAACGACCAGCTCTCCTCTTCTCATATTTGATGGGTTTGCTGCTGTTTCTGGTGCTGCTCTTCCCACTGACTGATCCCTTCTTCTACGGTGCCATACCTGTCTGCAGACTGGCTCCCCCTACTGCATCTGTATGCTAAATTAAATTAGGTTAAAAATATTTTTTTTTACTGTGGATTGCATTGTACATTCTGAGTCTTGGTTTTCAAATAAATAAGTATTTTTTACACAAGTGTGCATGTGTGTGCAATTGTGTGTGCGTGCATGTGTGTGTGTGTGTGTGCATTAGACAAGTACAAGTCTAGCACTTCAGACATTTCCTGCATGGTCGAAAATATTTCCTACTGTATTGAAACACGGCACCAGTACAACTGTCCCTGGCCGAGAGAGAAAAAGAGAGGGATGTGTGCGTGCATGTGTGTGTGTGCCTGAGTGTGAGAGAGTGTGAGAGGGAAAAACAGATGAACTGTGAATGTGAATGAGTGAAAAAGGGGGGGAAGAAGAGACGGCAGAGGAGAGACACATATGCAGACAGAGAGAGAAAGAAAGAAAGAAAGAGACAGACAGAAACACAGACACAGAGGCCAACAAACACAGAAGGAACCAAAGTGCAGAGGGACAACTATGTAGAGTTGCGTTATTGGGACAAATAAGGCGATGAGAGTCAGACTTGTGAGAAAAAACAGTTACAGCTGTAGCAACGAAAGTAAAGCCAACAATCAAGAAGAGAAGAGACAAAGGAGAACAGAAAAGGAAAGATGGAGGGAGGGCATGAGGGAAACGTTAGCGTGTCCCTGAGGAAATTCAGAATGTGGAGTAGCAGAGTTGAGAGAGAGGAGATTCAGGGTCAATGGAAACAGTGATGGTTAAGGGCAGAGAGGTGAAAGTTGGTGTCAGACTAATTAAGATTTACAAGACAGACCGATGAGCTAATTGAAACAGTCTTTGTTTGCAACCCAAACAAGGAGGGACGGAGTAAAATTCACATGCACATCTGTGGACGCAAACAGCTCTCTGCAAAAAGTTCATGCACATCAATCATTTAACGTCATCTCTCTGCACTTCATGCACTCTTACACTTCAGATGTTTTTATGTCTGTCTTGTTATTTTTACCCTGACCCTGAGAAAACAGATTTTTATATCTGCTGTTTTTTATGTAGTAGGAGTGTCTTATTCAAGAAACGGTTCCACATTTTGAAAAATACTCTAATTTGTTCTCTTGCAGAGAGTTAGATGAGTTGAGAGTGTATATCTCATTTTACATCCCTGATACTTGAACCTGTTGTATCTACAGGTATGAGCTTGAGTGAGCTGTGTTTTTGCAGTGAGTTTGCAACAGCACCGATTGTATTACAAACTACCCTCTGGTCACAACCTGAGGTTTGTGCTCTGTTCAGCACTTCAAAATGTTGGGAAGAGTTATGTTTTAAGAGATTAAGGAGGGTTTTTTTCAAATCTGCATTTATTCGAGGAAAGACTTCTGATTTGTCATTATGCTCCCTCTCTGCTTTTCTTAAATATGTCTCATCTCAGTTGTGCTTGGGATCTTTCCAGTACAACAAAGTCTTCAGCTGCTGGCCGCTCAGAGCTTGGGGGATTTGAAGGACTTTGCTGCTTGGGATCAGGCTTGACAGCAGTTTTTGCAAGATGCATCGGCACTACCTGTTTACTTCCCCTATGTTTTTCTCTGCAGATTAAATCTGACAAACCTCCAAATCGGCTACCTCTTTCTAAGACTGCCAGGTGACCTCTGGTTCAGAGTTGGGAATGTGCGATGAAGACAGCAGAATAATAGAGAGCAAAGAAAGATAGGCTGTTATTCGACTTCCCTGCACATAACTGGTCTGCAGATGATGTTAGCGTTGTGGTGAGGGAATGATTTACTTTCTGTTACTAATGCTGAATCCGGTAGTTTACGGTGTTTTTCTTCAGAATTGCTGCTTTTTGAGAGGCACATGGGGGAAATTAAGGTCAGGTCACATGATGGATACGGTGTGCAAATTGTGAGGTTTCAGTCGGAGACGACCTGAGAGAATAAGAGGAAATGGTGCAGAGAGAAGTCAGACGTGAGGTGGTTTATCTCAAAGGTCCCACACATCAGTCTCTGGTCTGAGTCTGGTTTTCTGTCAAGCCTTTGTCTGCCTTTGTCTCTTTCTTGTGGAGTCGTCATCCTTTCTTCCTATTGTTAATGCTTTTACCATCACACGCACACACACGCACACACAGACACACTTACACACAAAAATGGCTCCATCTCAGGAGAAATATGACTGTTTCATGAAAGACACTACAAAGAAGTGTAAGATGTCTGTGTGAGTCTGTGTGTCTACGGAAAAGCTGAGCCAATCATCTGGTAAAGGAATAATCTGTCAGGAATTATCCTCTCCCAGTGCACTCGCTCCATCTCCATCTCTCTTTCTGCCTCTCAGCAGTTTTTTAAACTTAAACAGTTTTCTGGTGATTTTCCAGCTGTTTGTTTGACATTTATTTACACATGTGTGATGCTTTATGTGCAGTTGCAGTCCAGGCGATGGTGCATTTGTGTCACTTGAGCTTTTTGCTAGTCATGCAACCTTTTTTTTCTTTCTCCAAAGGGATTAATGTTTCTCTACTGAAAAAAAAGCTCAGCTACTGCAGTTTTCATCAGCAGCCATATTTGTTATAAAATCACCATATGACTTCTGACTGGAAATAGAGTAGCAGGTGTTCACACAATGATATCCATCTTTCCAGTTTTTGCCTGTTTAAAGAATTCCATATAAGAATTTTTAATATATATACTTACATCTTATTCTTTTTTAGGCTAAGTAACTGAATAATGATACAAATGAGATTTTCCAAAGGCTCCCCATGCCCAGATGGTTGCCAGTTCGCAATCTGAAAATCTTAAGTTGTTCCACTGGAGCTAATCGGTAGATAACAGGATGCTGCGTTTGAACTGAGTAGCTTCCAGGTTTGAAAATGAGTGAAACTGAGCACAAAGAATGAGGACATGGCTGAAAAGCATGCTCAGTGGACTATTCCAAGGTTAAATAAAGGTTATTGAGGTCACCTGGCCTGTAAGCTTTACTTAGACATAGCAGTATTGCAGATTTACCAGCTAGCTTACAGCTGCCTTCAAGAGTGTTGAGACTCTGTTAGTTGATTGTTCAAGTATCTGTAGACTTCAGCTGGCAGGGAAATATTCTTTTTGGACTCGACATTTTGAAAACGACCCGAGTCCGCTCAGATATTTGTGGTGAAGATTTGTTGACAGTCTGGGTGTGGAAGGACGGCATTTGTTTCTCCTGTGAAAGATGAAACATATGGAAGACGTGGATGAAGAAGTATCGTCTCTTTCTTCCACTCTACAGAAATCACCAAGAATGCCTACACTCCATTATTTAACCACAAGGCCACAAGCTAATTGCTTCAGCCTGTGTGTGTGTTTGTGTGTGCATGTGTGAGTTCATGTGTGTGCTTGACATAAGACACCAGCGGTCGGGAAAAATGAACAACTGACGTGTCCCGCTGTATTTGATATGGCACATGCACTTCAACAGTCCTGAATGACCCGAGACAATGAGGAAGTAACAAAAATAACAGAGCTGATTTCCTGACATCAGTGTTTAAGCTTGGCAACCTTGAAACCAGCAGGAATCCTATTTATTTATTCAACAGAAAGTCAAAAGAGACATTTTAATCATCAAAGCAGAAGCCGAGAAATGTGTAACTATTGTAAAATGTAATAACTTCCTGACTGCTGGTCTTGTACAGCCAAATAAATTAGACTGTTTACATCCACAATTTTAAATACAAAAAACACACATATAATTTCCATATGTGCAATAGTAATATACTGATTTATGTAAATGAAAAAAATGTTTTATGAAGAGACATAAAAAATACATTTTACAAAAACCAAAGATTATTGCCCATAAGTAACAGTATACACTCATAATAGAATGCTTTGGTGTAAGAGGACTTTTACTTTTAACTCTATTGACTACTTTGAATTTGTTATTGAACCTCAGTCCTCAGTGTTGACGCCCACTGGCGTTAGTTACTGTTCCTCACAGGGTTAACATTTTTCTTTTAAGTGACATCATTCAGTGGCTATTGGACGGATTAATTTGGTACAGACATTCGTGGTGCGCTGAGAATACAGTTTAATAACTCTGCTGATCTCTGATGTTTCGTCTTGTGCTACCGACTGTTCAAACTTTTCAGTCATCTGTTGAAATATTTTTACAGCTATTGGATTGATGGTTAGGAATTTTAGCAAGTCTACAGGCATACATGACCACAAATTGAATCAGTCAAAGTTTAAGTTTTACCTCCATGACAAAAACTGATGACAAAACCAGCAGCCACAAATGTTGTTTCTAATTAGAAAATGTTGGCATACCAACATGCTTAAATAAGATGCTGAACAGCATTAGCATAGTCAGTGTGATTGTGTTAGCATGCTGATGTTCACATTAAGCTCAAAGCAGTGCTGTGTCTGAGAACAGCTTCACAGAGACGCTAGCATGAATGTGGACTCTTGATCTTCATCTGTTAATTTCATTTTCAGGGCAGTGTCTGACCATTTCAGAAACTCTCTGAAAAGTCAGTCCAACATTCACACCCACATCAAGCCAGGTATGCAGAGTTGAGGGAGTAGGCAAAATATGAACTTCCTCTTTTTTTCATTTTCTCTTCAACATTTTTGTCGCTTTTTCATGTTCAAATGAGTTCAAAAACTGAAACCGTTTCACGAGAGGCTGTGTGAAAACGTGTGCTGTTCTTTGTGTCTATATTTGAGCGACATTTAAGGGTGTGACCGATAGTGAAACTTCTGCTACTGTAGATTTGTACAAACTACTTCTGCTCTAACACACACAAGTCTGTAGTATTGTTAAATTAATGCATATGTTCTTTCAGTATGTTCCTCTCAGTATGTTATCCAGATACCAAGGGTTTGGTGACCACCAAAGAACATCAAATCAGGAACAGCTATTCAGCTGCAAAAACAAATAGAAGTCGTGGTTGAAGTGAAATGGAGAGACTTTGGAGCTGGAAGGTAGAGTTCAGCTGCTTGGAAGCTAGAAGCTGAGAAAGTATCAGAGCCAATAATCATATGTGGCAAGTGGTTAGGAGACAAGGAGTTAGAAAGTAGGCTGTGACCTAGGAGGCAGGGAATATAAGAGAAATCTGTATGTTCCATTAGATGTCTTTGGGTTTAGGAGATAGAGCAGATTGGAGATACTGTAAGTACATTAATGTGAAAGGGGAGAATTGGGAGCGCAGTTCTGTGGAAAGGAGAAGCTTTGTCTGTTCTATCAATTACATTTCTGGTATGTGTCTCTGGGGGCGTGGCTGTCTGCAGAGGGGGAGGGGTCAACGGCCTGAATGATAGAATAAACAGAACAAGAGAGGGAGGTTTGGGTTAAAAATCTGGGGTTGTTGGGGAGAGATTGCTGACTTTGGATTCCAAATAATGAGGCTTAAAGAGAAGAGTGGGAGAGGAATAACAGGGAGAAGATAAGGAAAGGGAGGAGAGGGAGAGGATGCAAGAAAGTAGAGGAGGGACAAGGGGGATGAAAGAATAATAAGAAAGGGAAAGGGGAAAGAGGAGAAAGGAGGACAGGGGTAGTCCAAGAAAAAGAAATTCAGAGGAAGACAGGAGGAGGATGAGGGATGTGGAGGAGGAGGAGAAAGGGGTGGGGAACAAGACCAAAAGGCTCTTTAGGTTCTCCAGGATCCTGAGGTTTTATGTTTGTTCCCCCTCTAGTTCAGATGGTTGTTACATAACTGGAAAAGACTGCTGAATAGTTAGACTGTATATATTCTTTCTGCCAAAAGCAACACACCTCACAGCCAGCCGACCCATCTGCCGAGCACGGAGAGAATGCAGGCTCCATCTCACATCACTGATGCGGCTAACAACTGATTCAGCCGCACATGACTTTTCCATCCCATCATTCTGAGCTGATCAGATGCAGCGGCTGAGACTTTGCCGTCATTTTTTGAGTTTGCATTAAACAGTGATTCTGCACCAGACGTTTAGGAAAGTTGCAGCGTGTGATAATGACATCAAGCTGCTTAAACTGTGCTGTGGCAGGTCACACTTTCCACTGAGAGAACTTGATGAGCATTTAAGTGAAGGACTATTGTTTGCCGGAGCACTTTTTCCAATTAAGTTGCTTTAGCTTTTTAACAATTAAGCTTGTTTGTGGTTGGTAAGCTTTCATTTACAGTCTATTGCTCAGTTGTTTGTCCTCAGCTGCTTTAAATCTCTATCCAGACTTGAATCACAGCTTCAGTTAATATTCTTTGGTTTTGCTTGCAGCATCCACAAAAAAAGATGCTATTTTTCTTCAAAAAAAACCCAAACTCAACCTTTGACTTTCTACCAGACGTACTGTTCATGGCAGTCGGATCATGTGACGGCAGTGGAGGTACCCCCAGTCTCCACTCCTGCTCCCCAGCTACTGAGAGGTCAGGCTGATGCACATCTGGCATTTCCTGTTTCCTTCTCCAGATGCCCCTGAGTGGTAGCCACAACCACGCTCGCACTCAGATACACACAAGGACACTTATGTATAAACTTAGACATCTGTGTCCATAAGAAGTTATTGTATAACAGCATAAGAATGAACTTACACACACACACACACACACACACACACACACACACACGCACGCACGCACACAGTCAAACAGGTATTTCTGTTCCATACTCAAATGTTACCATTGGACTATAAAGACTTCCAGCTGGAGTGGTCTTAGGAGGACAGAAAAAGAGGGATGGGAGGGAGTAAACACAAAGATTAAGAAAGAATGAAATTAAGAAAAAATCTATAAATAGATATAAAACAATGGAGAGGAAAAACAGACAAGGAGGAAGAGAAGGAGAAAAGAAGCAGAAAAAGGAGAAGAAGAAGAAGAAGAAGAAGAAGAAGAAGAAGAAGAAGAAGAAGAAGAAGAAGAAGAAGAAGAAGAAGAAGAA
>JAPZDV010000006.1:14908058-14920691 GCA_029814665.1 Acanthurus lineatus
CCCATCTTTCTCTCTTTCTGAGGTTCAGTCAGAAAGCCAACTTTGCAGAGGCGAGTGAGCCCCAGCAGGATCGGATACAGGAGAGGGTTTCTGTCAATGAAATTAATCAGATTTGTATTTGGGCTCAATTTAACTCTTCTTGATTTAACTGAAGGGCAGATTGCACCTATTCAACAATTTGAACCCCGGACTTTTCTTGTGCCTCACTGGACTTTATTTTAGACTTTTATTTGACTCAACTGGACTTTTTAGGGGATCCCACTGGACTGCATTGGTTTCTGCTCATTTTGTATGGGACTTGGCGACAGTTTGCTGATGAATGAAGTTGGACTGATTCTGCACTGTAGGGTTATTTGTCTGTAGGTCTGAGGCAATCTAAGGTAAATTAGGGTAATCCACTGTCAATTTTGGATTTATCTGTCTCAGATTACTTTGAGTAGAAAGTCAATTAGACTTAATTATTTATTAAAATACACCAAAGAGAGGGAAAAAAAATACAAGTCTGGTTTGACAAGTTTCCATTTGTTAAAATTAATTTAAGTAGGTGAATCAGAGATTTTAAAAAAAAGTAGTTATTTCTGACAATTAGATATTTATTTTGACAGTGAAGTTGGAGTACTCTGAATGTTGGCCTTTTTTTAATCGCATGTCTTGGTGGAGGATGCAAAAGATCAACAGGAGCAGTAGCAGCTGCAGCAGCATGAGTCTCCTGTGTGTCCTGTGGCTGCTGTTAGTCTGTCTGTCTCCTGGAAGCCGAGGCCAGAGGCTGAGGGAGACAGAGGGGGAGCAGCCAGGAGCCAGGGTGCAGCTGGCGGAGAAAGATGCACTCTGCCATCAGGAGGGATGCTACACTGTCTTCCTCCAGAAGAGAACCTTCAGGGAGGCTGGGCGGAGCTGCCGGGAGCGAGGTGGGACCCTGGCGACGATGCATACAGACGAGGCAGCGGGTGTGGTCCACGAGCTGCTGTCGGCCATCGAGGCACAGGGGACCAGGTCAAGGCTTCGCCTCTGGATCGGGCTGCACAGACCACCACGCCAGTGTTCATCCACTCGACCTCTCAGAGGATTCGTCTGGGTCACAGGCAAAGTCTCCCTCTTTTGACATCTACTGTTGCACATACATCATTCCTAATATGAAACGTCCTCACCATATCAATCATCTTATTTGATTTGAAGTAATCAGTTCATCTAAATTGCCCCACTAAAGAGAAATGTACATTTTGGAACTTTTCTTTTTAATTAACCATTCAAGCATCCTTCCCACAGAAAAGTTAAAAGAGATCACTGTACTCGAGTTTTATCTGTGGTTCAGTCTAATTGAGGCCATATGTGATCAAAGATGAATTTGCTTGTAAATTACCTACTTGACTAAATTGGTTTGCTTTTTTTTTTTAAAGTGCAGTTTAGCATGAACAAAAACCAAATTTAGATTCTGTCTATTGCTATATTACTACTTCCACGCACACAAATCAGTTATATTTAGAGCTGATGAATCACTTTTGGATTACTGAACTGGCCCCCAACTTGAACTTCTTTGTCAGACTTCGTGCCTCGGCCAGCTTCCAGAGCTCTGCAGTGACCTAATGGTTATTACATTAACTTCTTTTGTTTCACAGACTGAGCTGGTGCAACGGGAGGAGATCAATCTCCTTTTGACCTCACTGCCACCCTTCACCTGGTTTAGTCATTAAACAAATGACACCCACAAAAAACAGATGGATTTTTTTATAACCCAAAATTTCTTCCCTGGATTTTTGTTGGAAAAGATTTTCCAGAGTTATGTGGCAGCTTTGTTTGTGTTTTTCTGTCTGCCTTTATTTAATGGGTTGGTTTACACAATTACAGAAAACATGTTTTCTCCATTGTCTCAATAGTGATATAATTTTAGTTTTTTAAACAAGAGTTTGAAATAGAGATTTCTTCCTTTGGCTCACTGCTGTGCATGTGAATGGAAGTTGTTTGTGAGAAGCAATGCCCTGGTTGCTCTCCAAAATCAGCTGTGGATGTGGCAACAATTGTGCTGACTGTTGCTTTATTGAAGTCTGTTCATACAGACAGTAATAATGCTGATCCTCAGCTGTATTTGTTAAAAACTGTGTAGTATTCATTGTCTGGGAATGCAGTGTAAGGTCAGCAGAAATATTCATAAAACTTCAACTCAGCTAAAATCAAAACAAAGACATTCCAGTGTCAAGTCTTGCTACTGGAACACTATTGCAACAAACATATAAGCCAGGTAAATGAGGCGTTTTAAAGTCCATTTGTGACAAGAAAATATCTGACTTTTGCGACTCCTAGTGGTAAAGTAGTATAAGACACCTTGGCAGACAGCAATGCTACATCCACAACACCTTATAAAGCCAAACAAAAACACATACACAAAAGCAACACAGAGACTGCAGCAACAATTTTGTGTCACTTTTCTACCAACAAAAACTTATGCCATCAAACAATTAGTATTACATTCATATAAAAAATTCTATACTGCTTTAATCATGATTATCTTACTCATTCACAATTTAATATAGATTAAAAAATAAATAAATAAAACACTTTGGAAGGAACTGCACAAAGTAAAAAGTATAAACTAAAAGTCAAATAAAGCAGTTTTGACTTAACTGACTCAGCCTTTGTTTTTATTTTCCAACAGGAGACCAGGATGGCCAGTTCACCAACTGGCTTCGTGAGGACTCCCCCGGGACTTGTGCAGCCCCTCGCTGTGTGGCAATGACTGTCCACACTTCTGAAAGCGGACGTGAGAGCAGCGACAATTTTGGCTGGCTGGATGGCTCCTGCGCATTACCATTGGATGGATATGTTTGTCAGTACAACTACAAAGGAATGTGTCCACCGCTGGAGGACGAGGGCAGAGGCCCAGCTGTTTACACCACCCCATTTCATCTTGTCAGCACCCTGCTGACTTACGTGCCTTATGGGTCTGTAGCTTCTCTACCCTGCCCTGTGGATGGCTCAGACCCTGATGCCCCTGCTGAGCAGACGGTGCTGTGCATGGAGAGGGATGATGAGACAGTGGGCTGGTCCAGGGATGCCCCACTCTGCTCCTCCAGTGCACCTCCACAGAACCAGGACTGGTGTAGCAAGGATCATGGATGTGAGCAATATTGTCAGAACACAGACACAGACTACTACTGTTACTGTTCTGAGGGCTTTACGATAGATGAAGACGGGTACAGCTGCAAACCTGACCCCCTGACCCAAAGTGACCCCCCTGAATTATCCTCCGATTCCAGCGGTCCCACTGACCAGCCCCACCTTAAAGAAGTCTGTGTCGAAATGGGGTGTGAGTACGACTGTATGGAGACATCTCGGGGTATCCGTTGCACTTGCCCCCCTGGCTACCAAATGGGTCCAGATGGCCGCAGATGTTCAGATGTAGACGAATGTCAACAGCAACCATGTCCACAAGTCTGTGTCAACATCCCAGGCACCTTCCACTGCACCTGCCACACCGGGTACCAGCCAGACGATGAGGGAGAGTGTGTTGACGTCGATGAGTGCCTAGATGAAGGCAGCTGTGAGGGCACTTGTGAGAACACTGTGGGGTCCTTCACATGCCTGTGTAACCCCGGGTACGAGGTGGGCAGTGGTGGAGAGTGTATAGATGTAGACGAGTGTGTGGGGGAGTCGCCCTGCCAGCAGCAGTGTCTCAACTACATGGGAGGTTACCAGTGTTACTGTGACAGTGGCTACGACCTGCAGTCAGATGGACTTACCTGCCTGCCCTCAGCTGATGATGAAGAGTATTCCACTCTGACCCCTGACCCCAGTGACTCTGCACACATACCTGACCCTAGCCATGATATTCCCTGGTCCACCTCTTTCACCCCGGACCCAAACTTTGAAGCTGACACTAACTTCGATGTTGACTGGACAGAAGCCCCTGAGGGACTTTCCCCTGACATGCCTCATGGGTCAGATAACCACCTGAACCAATGGGATGCCCTGTCACCAAAGCGATATCAACCATCTCCATCCCCAACACAAAAAGAGAGCACAGGCAACGAAATTGATAATGAGGCTGAGGCTGAGGCGGGAGGTAGAAAAGCTAGTGATGGGGAGGGAACTGGGACTGGAAATGGGTCAGGCACTAGAAAAAGAGAGGGGGAGGGAACCGAGATGGATAACGCAGAGGATGCCAGTGGCTCAGGTGAGGTGGGGGCTGGATCTACTGCAGGTAAACGGAAGCATGACAAGAGCTGGCTACTGGTGGCCCTTCTGGTGCCTCTGTGTGTGTTCCTCGTAGTAATGCTGGCTCTGGGGATCGTCTACTGCACCAGCTGTGCTGTGGATAAGAGCCTGAGCTTCTCAAACTGCCATCGCTGGATACTCCCTACAACGCCTCCCGAGAGGAGGGACGGCAAAACCCAAGCATGAACCCTAAAACAAACAAACATGTGCACGCACACTCACACAATGTAAATGCCCAGATGTCTGTTACCATCTCTCTTGTGGTGCAGGACTGGTCGCTGAAACCATCTCCTGGATTTAGTTCAGCTGACTGGCTCTCCCATTCATCATGAAAAACTTAATACTTTCTGTTCTGTCACACACCCTTTGTAAATATTTCACTTTCTCATCATGTTTTTAGAATTCAATAAAAATCCATAAATTGATTCAAGTGCTGTGTGGTTTTCTAGACCTATCTCAGTTTTAGTAGAGAATTTTGATTAAAAAAAAAGGATGAATAAATGGAAATGTGTGTGGAAAGAATGCATGGTTATGATTATAGGGTTCCATATGTGTTTTCCTTAGTCGTATTTTCTTACTTACAACATACATAAATGGGGGGATGGGGAGAGATGGATGGAGATTGAGTATGAGCAGCAGGAAATGTAAAAAATAAAGGCAAAAACTGCAGTGGTTTTGCTCGTCCAACTTTACGACATGTTTCCATTGAGTCATTAACATGGCAACTGATCTGACGAAGAGTAACCATGAGTGGATTTATTCAATGATGGAAAAAATGTTCGACGAGGATGGGATTCGAACCCACGCGTGCAGAGCACAATGGATTAGCAGTCCATCGCCTTAACCACTCGGCCACCTCGTCCAGTTATGATTCTCGCTGATGACGTAGGTAATTATTCATGCCTATTTTGGATGTACTGTGTGTAAAGCAATTGTCATGAATTTGATCTGATATTCATTAAATATGTTCTTTAATGGCTGAGAACATTGAGACAATTAGTACAACGAAAACTTCGGCGCAGCTTCTTGGTGATAGGTTGGTTTTTCTATCGAGCACAATTTCTAAACTCTGATTGGTTGAAAGGCGGGTCTACCGTTGAATGAACACAGGAAGTGTACAGCGTGAGACTGCAGTTTGACATTCGCTGGAGCTGTTTCGGAAATTAAGGTAACAAGCTGTTAAGTTAATTAACACCTTTATACCTCCGAGTATGTACTAAATATTAGCTAACCGTGCACAGAAATGAGTATGCATACTATCTGTCACTTAATTTTTTGTTTAAATAAGTTGTGGGAGTGTGTTTAAATGCTCCACACTCAGCAGCCGTCTTAGCATACACGCTAGTAGCTAACGTTGACGTTGAACTAGCTGTTCGTAGTAGCTTGAAGACTAAACGTATATCCAATATTTACGCACAGTTTGAGCATGCCCTGCTGTAATTTTACAAGGAGGCTGCAAATGTTAAAATGGGCATTGGAATATGTTGCTTTTGACTTAAAGGCACTTGGTTTATATTTTCTTACCTACTAGGTTTAACGTCAATGGAAAGTGAAACCAGAAAACTGGCTTTCACAAGGGAACCGACTGGTTCCCTATGAATCTTTGTCAAGGTCCGTTATGATAACTTAACGTAAGATCAGGGTCTAGGGACGAGCTCCTGCAGTTCATCTTGAAAAATTCTTAACTTGAAATTTAAATTTAAATATACTGTAACAATATTTTAAGTTTTTTTTATATCAGTATACTTCTATAGTACTTAAATCACTGCACCTCCCACACTTTACGTCTCTTAAACGATCAAGAGTGTTTAAAAATCTTAAAATAAGAGAATAAGAGCCTGGAAATGAATCAGGTAATCAGTATAAGTCTTCTAAGGATTATTAGTTAATCTACAGAAATTTTAATATAGCAAATTTGATTATCAATTGGTACTGAGACAAATTTTTCTTTTCTCTTTTCTTTTTTCTTTTCTTTTCTCTGTTTTATTTTTATTTTTTTAATATATAGATAGAATATATAGAATATTTGTGGACTCCAATTTTTTTATTGTCAGAGAAACAAGAAGGTAAAAGACCTCACCTAGTTTTTTGGAAGCCTGTGATGAATATTCAGAATATTACAGACTGAACTATTGAAAAAACTATTAACAGATTAATAGATACAGGAAAACAAACATAACTATAATCAACATCAAGAAAATGTTACTGTTTCAGTTAGTGGGAATAGCTTAACGTAAGAAAAAGCAACCAAGTTGCTGTAAGTTTTAAACTGCAGTTATACTTATCTGTTTATTGCACATTATATTATGTGTTTTTTTGTTTTTTTTAATTGGTCTCCGCTTTCCCTTCCCCTCTTCTTATTACGTTCCTTAGCGTTAAACCTCAGACTAAAGATGGTGGACTCCCAGTACTACCTCCCAAATGACATTGGTGTATCTGCACTTGACTGCGGTGAGGCCTTCCGTTTGCTTTCACCTCAGGAGAAGCTGTATGCCCACTACATGTCACGCGCTGCATGGTATGTTACTAATCTCAGGATATAACGAGTTCACTTCTCATACTTTGGTTTATTAAAGGACTGAAACCCTGACAAAAAAACATGTTTTCATAGGTATGGTGGTCTAGCAGTGCTGCTGCAGACTTCTCCAGAGTCGGCAGACATCTTTGTCTTGCTACAAAGGATCTTTAGGAAGCAGACACCTGCACAACTGGAACAGGTTGCTACAGCAGCTGGACTCAGTGCTGAGGAGTACCAGGTATGCAATCTTTGTATCTTTTACTGTTTCTTGTGCTGCCCTGAGACACAGTTTTATCCACAAACGAAAAACACAAACAAATATTTTTATTATGCCATTCACAAGATGAAAATAAGTTTTTTGAATTTTTTTTCCTCTGTCTGATATTTAGGCCTTCTTGGTGTATGCAGCTGGTCTGTATGCCAACATGGGAAACTATAAGTCCTTTGGAGACACCAAGTTCATCCCAAATCTACCTAAGGTAAGAAGGCCCCTGGTGTCACATGCAAAATCCAGCTCAGCTTAGGGTCTCAAGAAATTTGACAGAGTTGAATCAACACTTCTCTAACTCAGCATCAACATAAGCTCAGTCATGAGTATTGCGTTGTACAAGAGTTTATAATTAAACTGATAAGTCAGTGTATTTTGTGTGATCTGTAATGCTCCTTTACTACAGCTGTGAAATGTTGAAAGCTGTCTGCTATTATGCTTTGTGCATCCAGGAAAAGCTGACAGCTCTGGTGAAAGCCAGCCAGGCATTCCAGGAGCAGCCAACCGAGATGGGGGCTTTGTGGGACAGCTGCTCATGTCCCATCTACTCCCTGGAAGACAGACAGAAACAACTGGGACTGGGGGACAAGGTAGGATGCTCTATCATTTAGTGTAGATTTCAGACCAACTTTGACCAAAATTATATTGTCAGGTTATATTTAATGAAATATCCATCATGTCAAGACTGGTTGGATTTATGTATGATAAGAGGACACGTCTACATCACATTCTACATCACAAGTTTAGTGCTGGGGTTGAGAGTTTTTTATTCTCTCTGGCCAGTATGTCTCTTTTAATCCAAAAGGTCCCAGGAGTTGTTCTTATTCTCCTCTGTGTCAGATAATTGACGACTTTCAAGCAGCAAGTCAAATCTTAAGCATTGTGGTGCCTTTAGATTGGCTGCCAACAACAACAGTTACCCTTAAGAGACCAATGAACCCCAAACTTCCAGAGGTCACTGCAGGTGACCCTGTACTGCGACCTCTATGAGAAAATGCATGGCTCATGAAATATTTTTGCTTTCTTTTCTTTAGGGAATTACGACCTACTTCTCAGGAAACTGCTGTCTGGAAGATGCTGAGCTGGCTCAGAAGTTTCTTGACTCAAAAGTGAGCTGATTTTACAGCTAAAATTGTTCAATTGTTCTTTCTATCATACAGCATTATCACACAATTTTCTTCTCCTTGTTGGCCTTGAATTACATTTTTATGTTGTTTTGATGGTTCATCTTGCCTCTGTCTTTCCTCCATCCTCCATGTTTTTTTATACTGATAATGCTTGTTCTTAGCAGTGTTTTGTGGCTTGTTTCTAGAAACTGTCTGCTTACAACACCCGACTGTTCAAAAGGGAAAACGGAGGCAAAGCCTGCTATGAGGTGCGCTTGGCTTCAGCTGTGCAGAAAGGTGAGAACCAAATATAAGACTTTTTTTATCATACCATAATGCACTTGTGACAGATTGGACATGTAAAGTTTATTATATATCACATGTCATGTAGGCCTGACGTGTTACACTAAAGACTTTCAAATTTATAACTAAACAGCATGATTGTTATAAGCAAGTGGGACATGTTAGTGATGGTACGCAGTAAGTGATAACAGCAATGAAACGTAAACCACTGCTTCACAGACTGTGCAGTGGACGGGGAAAGTGAAACAAGCTGCGGTAGCTTCAGCTTTGAAGACAAAGAGTTCACTGTGAAGAGGGGAGACTATGCCCCTCTTATGGAGAAAGTCAGCTATTACCTCCAACAAGCACAGGTGAGAGATATAGTTGTTGTTCAGTCTGAACTATTTTAGCTGTTTGGAACAACAGCAGCAGAAAAATACGAAAAAAATAAACAAATAATATATTAAGTTTTATAATACAGGAGAAAAAACAAAATCAACAAAATGTAAAGCCAAGAATGCCAAAATTGTATCCTAGAATTAATGTGAAAATATTGTCCTTTGGCATAGAAACAATAAAAGAGAATGAGAGTACAGGTCACATATTTAGGAGAAGAGGAGGAGTAAATGAATAAGTTATTGTTGTAAAAACAATCTTCTTACCACAGTTGTGATTTTGAAATTCTCACTTTGTTTCCAAATATTTAACACAGGCCTATGCTGCCAACGAGAACCAGAAAAAAATGCTTGAGGAGTATAGACGCAGCTTCACTTTTGGCTCGGTTGATGCCCATAAAGAGGGCTCGCGCTATTGGATCAAGGACAAGGGACCAATTGTGGAGAGGTGAGCTCACTGAGCCACAATACTATCAAATGAACTTGCACCCACTTGATTCCAAACATATTTCTATACTACTCTTTGGTAATAATCTCTGAATCCTTTCTCTCTATGCTCCTAACTCCTCATTACTCCTCCACCCCCTCCTCCTTCTCTCAGTTATATAGGCTTCATAGAGAGCTACAGAGACCCTTTTGGCTCCAGAGGAGAGTTTGAAGGTAAATTCCACAGTGATCAAGAGCAGTGGTATTAACATGTTTATTGGCATGCAAGCTGTGATCTCATGTTCCTCTCCAGGTTTTATAGCTGTGGTACTGAGCTGAAGACCATTATGGGGAAATAAACATCGTCGTTCAGCCAATTAAAACAGCTACTTAAACTGGAAATAGACCAGTTTTTACTTAAACTTATTATCCTGAAGTGCATGTTGATTGCACACTGTAATGTCTGCAGAATAATGACACCATCAGTGTTAGATTGTTTCCCTGTAAGCCTTGCTTTCACCATGCTGTTCTGTCTGCCAACAGGTAAGATCTCTCGGAAAGAATGAAGGCTCAATCTGCTTCTGTCTACCTCATGTCATTATTATACACTGAATAAATAAAATCACACATTTTCTCCCAATATTTTTTCTACTCCACCCAACATGAACCCCTTAAAAACTTGAATTACTCCACCCAATATTAACCCCTTAAAAACTTGAATTATAGGAGCATTCATATTACTGTAGTTTATTCAAGAAAGGTCAGAAATTTTTTTACATATTTCTCTTGTGTTTTTTCATTAAAGAAGTTCTCGCTTTTGGGGTTGTGATGTCTCCTCTAGGTTTCGTTGCAGTTGTGAACAAGGCAATGAGCGAGCGTTTTGGCAAACTGGTGAGCTCAGCAGAGGTGCTGCTCCCTGAACTTCCTTGGCCCCGAGAGTTTGAAAAGGACACTTTCCTAAAACCTGACTTCACCTCGCTGGATGTTCTTACCTTTGCTGGGAGTGGAATACCAGCTGGTATCAACATCCCCAACTGTACGTACGCTGCAATATGGAGTATTTTAACTATATGTTGTGTTAAATAATGTAGTTTATTTAGTTTAAGCCTTAAAATGTTCTTGTCTGTGTGTTATTGTGTGTAGATGATGACATCAGACAGTCAGAGGGCTTTAAAAACGTGTCGTTAGGCAACGTGCTGGCTGTAGCATATGCTACGCAAAAAGAAAAGCTCACCTTCCTGGAGGAGGAGGACAAGGTAACGCATGCAGCTTTCTGAGTCACTAAACACACAAGCTCTCTCCTTTCTCACTCTTTTCCATAATTATACATTCTCCTGTGGTGTTGGTGTGTGTTTTTGCATCAGGATTTGTTTATCAAGTGGAAAGGACCATCATTTGAGGTGCAGGTTGGACTTCATGAGCTGCTGGGACATGGGAGTGGCAAGCTGTTTGTCCAGGTGAGTCAAACATAGTTTCATGTGCATATCAGCCCCAGAGAGCCAACTCACATATTTCACTTACAGTCACATGAGTGCTGAACCCAATACAAAAGCAGTCAGCTGGTTGCAACCACAGAAACTTAAATTAAACTTTAATTTCCCTTTACTTCCCTGTGTTCATTAGTGAAGCACATTTAAATGGTTGATATTCAAGGATTTAGATTTCATAAATTTTTGTGGACTGCTGTTATTTTACTGTTACTTGAATTATTAGTTGGGAAATAAAAGTTGATTTGGGTTCATTTTGCTCTATCTCTTCATACAGGATGACAATGGCAAGTTCAACTTTGACCAGAGTAAGGTAACCAACCCAGAGACTGGAGAACAGGTGAGTTTATAAGCATGTAAACTTGTGTTTGACTCTGTGTTCAGTTTGCTAAAGGAAACTGAAGGTTTGTGTGTGTGTACCTTTTAGGTGTCCAGCTGGTATCGGGGAAGTGAGACATGGGACAGTAAATTCACCACAATTGCTTCCACCTATGAAGAATGCCGTGCTGAGTGTGTTGGTCTCTATCTGTGTCTTAACAAGCAAGTGCTCAGGTTTGTCCTCTTTTTGGTGTTTGTTACATATTCACATAAACTTAGTGATCCTGAAATGACTTTTCAGGGGAGCCTGATTTTTCACAATATTTTGATTTTTGGGATGGGAATAGGTAAAATAAACTGCAAAGTAGTTCAGCTGACTGCAAAGTAGCTGCCAAAGAACACTTTCTTCACTCTCAGTTACAGACTGATGATAAAGTGCAGGGCATTTTTCTTATCCCAGGCATCATAAAGCTATTTATGTTGGAGCTTCTTCCATTCAACAGCTGCTGAGGCCCGTGCTGTTTCTTGCCAAAAAACTTTATGGACTTTACCTTTTTTTTTAAAAAAAAAGCACTTTACCACATACTTAAGACTAAAATTTTTTATGATAACATTTAGAATTTGTTATAGCTCACAGATGTTAAAGCCCTCAAATCATCTGAATCCCACAGTCTCAACAGCTGGAGATTATTTAACGACTTGGGGTCACAATTAGTAGTCATAACAAAATCAGGAAGTATTTTAACTATGTCACTTATTTAACTAAAAATTAATCACCTGAAGTGAAAATATGTTTTCAGTTGGTTTTGGAGCCTTAATGAGCTCCTTAGTTCTCTAATACTGACGTTCAGCTCTCCTCAGGGTAGCCCTTGTTTTCATTTGTGTCACACACACACACACTCTTGTTCTAATGGGAATTATTAAAATGGAGTTGTTTATTATTTCTGGTAAAGCCCAGGTGGTTTGTTGCTGATTGCCTCCATGTTTACAGTTGCCTTTTGTCTTTGTGTGTTTCAGTATTTTTGGTCACGAGGGCCAGGATGCAGAGGATGTGGTGTACGTGAACTGGCTCAGCATGGTCAGAGCTGGTCTGCTGGGTCTGGAGTTCTACACACCTGAGAACAAGAGCTGGAGACAGGTGATATATTTGCTCACCCAGCTGCTTTTCTCCTCAAAATGTTGTCTTTCTCACCCTTTAATTCAACCGGTTACATAATAATGAATCACATCTGTTATTTACATTGTACCTCAGAGGTACATAATGTCGGGTGAACAGTGTTTATAAGACGAATCAATGCACAGACTATTAAGGACATATTTCTTAGAATCTGACAGGCCCAGCTTTTTGTGTCTGTGCTGTTTTATGATACAGCTTAGAGTTAGTCTGTCTGTGTTTATATGAGTGTCAGAAGATGTATACAGAGTATGTCACGTGTATGTGTGTGTGTGTCTCAGGCTCACATGCAGGCTCGTTTCGTGATCCTGCGTGTTCTGCTGGAGGCCGGTGAGGGCCTGGTGGGTCTTGAGGAAGTGACGGGACAGGACGGCAAACCTGACGCTCGAATCACACTGGACCGGAGCAAGATCCACACTGTGGGAAAGAACGCCATCCACAGGTTCCTTT
>JAPZDV010000006.1:14929436-14961839 GCA_029814665.1 Acanthurus lineatus
ACAACAACAACAACAACAATAATAATAATAATAATAATAATAATAATAATAATAATAATAAAATTAATAATAACAATAACAATAATAATAATAATAATAATAATAATAATAATAATAATAATAATAATAATAATAATCAATCTAGCATTTGTGAAATAGAATGACATTTATGCTGTTGTGTAAAAGTGGTGGTGAACCATCTTCTGGGTCAAACTTGATGAAACTGCGCCAACTGCGGCTTCAGGGCGGCCAGCGCAGCTCAAAAAGACCGGAGCCGGATATGAGGTTTGAAATACAGCTCCACGACCGCGTTGGGTAAGAATTCCTTGTTGTTGCTATGCTGGAACAATAATAGCTTTTTCTTTATTTTCTACACAACCAAAAAACGCAATTAGAGCAGCAGTAGTTTAGATATTTTTCGGTAGCTCATACAAATGATGGGTCTCGAGCTTGAGCAACCGTTTGTAACTGCTATAACAAAAAAACATTAACTTAGCATCCACGAGCTAGCTTAGCTAACGTTAGCCACATCGTATATGCTAGCGTTTAACAAAATGGCCAGTGCTGTCAGTAGTTTTTAGCAAACTGTTGATCGTGAAACTGAACCTATACATGACGATACCATCGATTTAATGATACGGTTTTTGCGTTTGATTGATATTTGCTAGCTAAGTTAGCTCGTAGATATACTGGTTACACCAATTTTCGCCGCGAAGTTAACGGTTTTATTAGCTTAGCTAATAATACCTAATTAGCTAACCTAAATGCGCTTAATATCAGGTAAAGTCAGATATGCAATGACTCCTTTAGTTAAAAAATAATGCTATATGATGTTTAACTTCTGTTGAATAAAATCAACTGTCATTAGCCACTTGGATTCTTATGTTGACATGTATTAATTAAACAATTAACCTCAACGCTTCTAAAGTATCCAACTTAACTAAAATAACATGTTAAATCCTTTTCAGATGCCTGTTTGATACAGAGATGAGCGGTGAGAACGTGAAGTTGTTTGTGGGAAACCTTCCCTTAGATGCAACTCACGACGAGCTGAACAAGCTCTTTGCACCATATGGAGAAATCAACACATGCTCTTTGCTCAGACAGTATGCTTTCGTTACCTTAAAGGGAGAGGGAGCAGCAGACAGGTAATCAACTGTTTATTACCATCATTACATATTATGAACCAATTTATGTACTATAAATATTCTTTCGTATAATTACAATTGGATTAAAGATTAATAGGAATGTAAATTTATTAAACAAACATTTAAAGTCCATATTTGAACAGAAAATTTTTGCTGCTTTTGCTTATTATGAAGTACGGATATGAGATGAGTAAACTGCCTAGCATCTTTTAAGTGAAACCAGTTCATCCAGTCACTTTTGAATGCATTAAACATAAAGTGTTTTTAAACACAAGAGAGATTTATCAATTCCTAAGAAAATATTTGTGTCAGTGATGCTTAACATATACACATTGTATTCTGCACACACATACAGATGTTTTGTCTGATTGACTTGGATGAAAGAACACAATTAGAGAATTTTATAATGATCCAAAGACTGAATGATAGAGGTGACAGGCCGGTTAGTTTTCATAATGCAATATTTTGAAAACTTTGAGATACCAGCATAGCTTGAGAGGCTTTGTTGGGCTTAAAACAATAAGGCCTTGATCCCTGTAGACTTGTAAACAATATTGTGAACTATTTGTATTGCATACACTTTGGCTTCTTAAGTCTCTTTTTAGTTTTATGCTTAAAATGTCTTATGAAATATAGGTCAATTGTTAAACATAGAAAATCTTCCAGAACTTTCCTGGAATTGGATTATTCTACTTTATTGTATATATTGTTTTATTTGTTTTGTAATGTTTTTACTATATACTTGACGATCATGTAGAAGATAATTCTTGATCTTACTCTCACAGGGCCATACGGCATCTTGATGGCAAAGAGTACAGAGGCAGGCCCCTGGTGGTTGAGGAGTCACGTGCACGCCCTCCAAACTCCACTAAAGTGTTTGTGGGGAACCTCAGTGCAACATGTTCAGCAGATGACTTGCATGGGCTGTTCTCAACCTTCGGAAGAGTTTTAGACTGTGATAAAGTAAAAGGTGAAATAGAAAGCTGGTTTTCAAAAAAAAAAAGAAAAAAGAAAGCTTGTTTGCATAACTATAAGCTAGCAACAGTTTATCAAATTACAGTGTTTTGAATCTATTTAAGTACATGTTCTTGGAATGCTATTGTAGCTAGACAGGTAGGTTTCTTTGAAGTGATAATACTAAGCAAACAGGGAAATTCTAGGATGGATGCACTTTATGTTGAAATCTTTGATTAGAAATCTCTAACATTAACTCTAATACTGAACCCTTGGTGTGTACTCCACAGCCAGATTATGCTCAAATGTTGGCTATGCATTTGTGCATATGGAGAAAAAGGAGGATGCCCTGGCAGCTATTGAGGCACTCAACGGGACCATGTACAAGGGGCGTCAGTTGGCTGTTGAGCTGTCAAAGGCCCAACCTTTGATCAACCAAATCGTAACATCTGGAAACTCAGCCAATCCTGGTGTAGCAGCAGGTGGATATGGAGATTGTGTTTTTAATTTTATTTGCATATAAATCAATGTGCAATGAAACATATAGGTCCATGTTCTCATCACGTTTTCTGTGTGCTTCTCCATGCAGGTGGCAGGGAGGGTCTCCTTCCAAGACCACCACCATCACTAGAGCATCACCAGAGTCAAGCAGCTGTGTTAGCAGCAGCTGCAGCAGCTGCAGCTGGACTACCTATTCAAGTGAGTTATTCATTTAGCAGGTCATCCGCATCCTCTAATGTAGGATCTCTGAAAACTGAGACAGCAGTGGAAGAGCATAACCGCTTATGATTTAATGAAATATTGGCATTTAATAGTAGATTTGTTTTTAACCTGATCCTTTGTAAAAACATACTATCATGCATTTACATGCATCATTATTGTATGGATAAATCAAATTTCAGTTGATTCAAAATGTTTTATTTGCTCGTGTCTCCCCTCTTTCTTTGCAGGTGCAACAAAGTGTCCATAACTCATTTTACAACACCTCATCCTTTGACCCCACCTATGCTGCTCTGAAGGGTATAACAAGCGCCAAGGGTGCAGATGGGGTCATATATGGTGCTCTTGCTAGCCAGGTGTATGGATCCGTTGCTGATCAGGTGTATCAAGATATGGCCAATCACAATTCAGGACCCAGCACCATTCAAGAGGAGGTAGAGCCAGCAGGCGGACCAGATCCTACAACGCTTTTTGAGGCAGCAAGAGCCAAGTTCTTTCAAGAGGGACAGAAGGTCTTACAATTGCTTAACATTCACTTGCTGTTCTTAATGTATATTATAGTCAATTTATATTAACTTACATTATTTAAATTGAAGGTTCTGGCAGAGCAGCAGGCAGGGAGAAAGACAACAGCTTCAGAAAATGAGCGTGACCGCAGCCCCATCAGAGGAAATCGAGCACCTCTCCTCCCTGACCCTGTTCCAGGTTCCTTCGCTCAAATGCGACCCAAACGCCGCGCCCTGCTGCCTACTCCACCTGGAGGACCTGAAGAGCCCCTGGCTGCCACCAATGCTCCTGAGTGGTCAGATCCTGTTGCAATGTATAATCATAATAACTATAACATAACAGACATTGACATAACAGTGATCAGTCAGTGATTACAGTGTGATCCATGAAAACAAAACAAAAAAATCAATTTTTGCATTGTTTCATTTAAGATGTGAGTTTTAAACCAATTTTTTATTTTGACTCCACTCCAGGTCTTACACAGAGTACTACCAGCAAATGCATCAATATCAACAGTATCAACAATACCAGCAACAGTATCAGTACCTTCAGTATGCCTACACCAACCCCCCTCCCCCTCCACCACCTCCACCACCTTCATCGGCCAACACACAGGCACAGGCCTCCAACTCAAACCCAGCACCCCCAGGGACATACTCAGCACCCCCGACCTATGCCGCACCAGGAGACTACGCACCGCCGGGAACATATGACACTTCGGGAGGTTACGACGCTTCATCAGGGAGCTACAACGCTTCATCTGGGAACTACGATGCATCGTCAGGAAGCTATGACCCTTCAGGAGGCTACGAAGCATCGGAATCATATGATTCATCAGGAGCTTATGCAGCAGCGGGAAACTACTCCACATCCACACCGTATGAGCAGACACCCGCACACGGGCAACCCATGCCCCAGCGCCATGATTACCCTTACCACACGCCAGAACCCCCTTATCGATAGTCCCACCCCCAAACACTCCTTCCACACTGCAGATGTGTGTATGTGTGTATGTTTGTGTGAGAGAGTGTGTGCATGTGTATTTCCGTAAGGGACAGTTTAAAGAGGAAAATCAGAGAGGGAGCAAGGTTGTAATTCAAATGTGCTTTAAATCTGAAGCTTATCCCCTTTTCTCCATCTTAATCTATTCAGTTGATGGCAGTTGAGTTAAGTGGTTGGTTATGAGTTAACAAGGTTTTTGGACTCGTAGGGAAGGAGATAGGTCAAATAGCTAGTAACAGAACACTGTCAATCACATTTTATTGTTTTGTTAGATGTAGTAGAAACACAGTTGGTCCCTTGTTTAATGTTAAACTAGCCAAAATGTTCCTTTGGACAAGTCAGGTTAAGAGTGATGGAGATTCAGGTCTCTATGGAAAGATATTTCTCCATGCAAACAATTTAAAAATATTTATCCAGACTCCCACACAAGTGTTGGCGTAGGAACATCTTGTTTGGAGTTATGTAACAGGCCTCAGTTTGAATCCAGCTGCACAGACTCTTCTCTAATAGCCTGTCTTTTCTTCCAGACATTTGACTGCCTAATTAATAATACATGTCAACTAGTAGAGACTGTTGAACTGAAGAGAAATTGGGTTTGAGTGTTTTTTCAGATGGGTTTTTTGTAGTCTTTATTGACAAACCTTCTTTTTGTAAAGATTAAGAATGTTAATTGACCTGATTGTCTTATGATAAGTTTCAGGCTGGTTTTACTGACCTGAGGGGTTTAGAGCTAACCAAACAATTCACATTCAAAGGGGTTGATGTGCAGTTTTTGTCTTTTAAATTTTCGGTGATGAAAATCTTCAACATGGCAACAATCACAAATAGCCTTACCGAAATTGGAGGTTAGGCATGTCCCACCCATAAACTCTGTAGCATAGCTTGCCTGTTTTCAGGGTCTGAAAAGAAATCAGAGACAATATATAGTCTGCACAGGACTTCCTGTTTAACAAAGACATTTAACTTAATTTATGATGGACGTTACCAGTCTGGTTATGCAGGTTTGAAGTTTCATAGTTGGGAGAGGGATCCTGTTTGAATATTTGACATAACTTAGATAACAAGGGGAAAATACTGTGCTGTTGTCCAAATGTTTTCAGCAATTTTAAATTAAAGTATGTAACTTAAACATTCTCTTGAAGCAGTTTTGCCACAGTTTAAACAAAACATCGGCATGGAAGTAATTCACATTTCTTTCTATCACATTCAGTTTTGTGTTGAACTGCTATTAGAGCATTCTGTATAAAGTTACATTTTGGTTAGTTTTGTACATGTTTGAATTTATAAAAGCCAGAGAAGTGGCATCAAGCATTGTTTGGGCAATGATGTTTAATGAATGTGAGAAATTACAGACACTTAATTTTCTGATTGGTTATGTAACATTTTCTATTGTAAGGCTTTGTTCCAGTACCATCGGCTACTGTCATGCCTCTGTTCATATTGCAAACATTAGTTATTTAGAGGGAAAATTGGGATAGTTTTCATACCAGAAATTGTAAAACTTGGTATTTGTTTGATTACTTAAAACCTTATTTTACTCTGAAAAAGTAATGCCGACCAATATTTGGTTGAAAAGTAAGAACCTTGACTGTTAACATAAAGATGAAGTGATTGTATTTTTTCCTAAATGGTTGGAGATGATAGAGATGGGGTGAAGTAGGATAGTTGAGTTGTGGTTACCAGTATGATAAGAAAAAAGGAACAAAAGGAGCCAACTCGTTAAGGTTGCAGTGGCTGAAAAGGATTGCCGTCATGCTTGTAGCATGCAGTGAGCAGTATATGAATGAAGGGAACACGCTGTGAAATCAGACATTACAAAGGATTTTCAGTGAAACAGAACAGAAAGCAATGATTCACCATTTGAGCTGAGAGCAGGTACATGTGTATTTTTTTTTTCTTCTAAATGCGGTGCATTGTGGCGTGTTGCTGATGTGTCTAGCATAGGGTTATGACTGAGTGGATTTGAGGTGACAGTCTCAGTGCTGCAGGTGACTGTGAAGGTTGATTTGGAGTTGGCAAAAGCCACTGATTTTCCCGAGCAGCAGTGAGAAGGGCTGATGACCTTTTTCCTTTTCCCTCTTCTGATCTCACCAGAAACACACACCTCATTTTGACACAGGATTACTGGCTTTTTCTGAATTCATACCACACCCAGACAAAACCACAATTCTGTCTAATCCTATCTAGATGTAATTTTAACTGGTTTCTTTGCATTACTCATGTAAAGCAGACTACATGTGCAAATTATACTGATGCACACCTGATACCACATGTATTTTATATGACTTACAGTAGCTGTTCCGTTCGTGATTGTACCACACACTAGTTTCTCATCTTATTTCTTATTCACCACATCAGTTGGTAGTGCTTTGTTAGGTTTAAGTGACACATAGCCTCTAAATTTCCACATTATTCCTCCTTCTCCATGTGAACTGTTAGTTGCATGCCTTGTTGTTGCTGCTGCTCCAGCCACCTTCTTCCTCTTGCTGATTATTGCAGCTAGAGTGGGAGGGAGCCAAACTGAGCCCTTGCCCTGGACGTACGCCACACGCAGCTGTAGCGTGGGATGGGGAAAACAGCAGCGTTAGGCCTGAAAATGCTGTGGACGATGGGGTGTCCCCCCAGTAAGGTAAACACTCAGACCACACACTCCTGCCCCTCCCCGAAACACGCGTACACACTCACAGACACACACTTATACACACGTACACCTTTGTCCATACTTCTTGTTCCTTACCTGTCTTCAGGAATTTTTTTTTTTAATGTCAGGAGTTCCGATTTTTTGGAAATGGATCCCCCATCCTTTTCTGAATGGAAGATTAACATTTTTCCCTGCATTTGAATTTGCTGATCATATCCCTAAGTTTTTTTTCCCCCAAGCATAATCTGCTCATACATTCCTGCTCTCGACATACTGACCCCTCACACACGCAAGATTTGGAGGACACGTCTTTTAGTCTAAATCTGAACCCTTTCCGAAGCAGTCATGTTGTTAGTACATCCCGTATCTAACAGCCCGTCACTCACAGGCAATCACAGCCAGAGCTGGACATGGGACATTTAGGTAGGATGGGTTGTTTTTAGTTTTTGTAAATGCGCCCCTGGGGCTACTTCGAGGTTAAGTGCCTTGCTTAAGAGCACATGGGTAGGCCCTTCATTTCAGAGTTGAAAAACCTGGCTCAGGATCGGTTGCTGGTTCAACGCTCGACTCCCCCTCTTCCCTGAAACAACGATTTTTGATGCCACATTCAACTTGTACGAATTACAATGAACACAAATATTATCATTTTGTTTTAAATTACATTTTGTCCTTTGTTCTTTGAAATGTTTATCAATAAATGAATTTCAATTGAACTATAGCTTCTCTGTGTGAATTTTTGAATATTCAGATTCACAACTGAGCTAATTGAATGCATCAGTTCATAATTTCTGTTATAATGTGTTTGTGTAGGAGTCACCCAATAACTAAGAGCTCAGCATCAGATGACATTTTATTCCATTTTCTTCCAAAAACATCAACCTATGCTTTTCAAATAAAAACCAGTAATTTGATAACAATCCAAACCTGTTGATAACTTAATCACTTTGATATACAAAAAAGAAAATGAGAGGAAATTGAAGGTATGGAGCCTTAGTCCCTGCTAACAAGACTTTTTCAAGGACACTGCTGAGTGTCATGCCCTCAACAAGGACAGACAGTTTACAGATGGACACTTGAGTACTGAATGAGTGCATTGAATGCAGTATACACAATACTGAGGACATACATAGATAGGCCTATGTATGAAAATAAAAGATGGTTTGAGTGTGAAACTGCATAGACATCATGTGCCTTTCACTGGCATAACAACATGGAAATGCAGTTTCTGCCCTGGTATCATGTAAGTCTGATTTCCGACCACCAGATGAGTCTGTGAAGTAGCTTTAGTGATGATTACAAGGTCCATTTTGTAGAGATCCTTGTGGAAAATCTGTTTTGACTTTAAAAAGATGGAGACAAGACAGCTCCCCAAGTGAGAGTCTATCTTGATCACCCCCTGCTGTCTGGTTGCAGTATAGGTAATAAATCCTACCCCTGCATGTTTGCAGATGGCATGTTGACTAAATAAAGTAATCAAAGTACATGTTAAATAAATTTTCCCTTAAGATGGTCTCTTATTTAAGGTAGTTCTTATGAAGCTTGTGTATCTTTAAGTTTAAATTTTTCATAAGTTCATAAGTTTGACTTGAAAGTACTTATTTGATGCTACAAAATAGGTAGCTTTATAATCAACAGCTGACCCTATTCTGCAGTAGAGTTGGGTGTTCGTATGGAGCTAGATCCTTCAACTCTACACCCAGATTACTGTTATTTGCATACCTTGTTACCAGGTAACAGCAACTGTATCAGAGATATTCTGGCTTCATTTTCATACAGTGGGAGGAAGTTGACACGCATCTACTACCAGTTTTACCGCCACTGGTGTCAACAAACATTTGAGACTGTAAATACTTATCTAGAGTTTCCAATTATAGAAAATGCCAGCTACAGGTACCCATTTTTTTAAAGTACATTGAGTTAGGTTCAGCTCTTATGACCTTTTGTAGAGTTGGGTTGTAGGTAAAAATATTTGTGCACTGACTACCTACATAGATACTTTTTTAGTCACCTTTATTAGATGCAAGGGAAGGCAGGATGAACTGAATAAACAAAATTACTTATTGATGAAGGTTTGCTCATTTGGAGACGCTTTGAGGAATGTTTGCCTCATAGCATTTATGCTGTGTGTTAGGGGGAGAAAATGTATTTGCTGGAAAAAAGAGTGTACAGAGACATGAAGGGTCTCATTTACTGACATTGTGTCAAAATAAGGTTGAAAGCTTCTTCCAAGCCTGGTTATAGGAAACCAGTCCATGCTTTAGAGGATGACTTGGAAAGAATAAGTCCAGTTGATGGTGACAGACAGGACAAGACTGGGCAAACACGTTAAAAACACCACACAATATGGACCAGACTAAACACAAATTACAGTACTTTGACTTTCAATCACAACCTCCCATGATGCTGCTGGCATAGTATGAAAAAGGAGCGAGCATTCAAACACACGTATTGAAAATAGCAACGCTTTAATAAAGAGCGATTTTACAAGACTGCAATGTCTAGCTAGCTAGGTGATAATTGGCATTGACATCCATGGTGTTTTACAAAGATGCAGTTATGGTAACTGGGTTTGAAGTTCGATGGGTTACTTGCAAGTTGCATTTCTGCATGCGAGGCAGCCTTCAAACAGTTACAGATCCTACATTGTAAAACAGTTGATTATGAATGTCAATTAACGTTTATGTCAAGAGGTAAGTAAAAAATCTCATGGAGAAATTTCCTTAACATTTTCCAAACACACCGGTAAGTGAGAGTTCACACAATGGTCATGCTTTTACCGGGCACACAAGCCAATAAAAAGACGACACTTAATCATGCAAAAAAGACAGTTTCTTTGTCTTTAAAAATAAAAGAACAAAAAAAACTTTTGAGTTCTGATATCATCCATCCATAGTGACCTTGAATAAGAAGAAGCTGCGCTTTGATGATGACTTTGGTGCAAAAAAAAGTTCCTGTTTCGAAGAGGACAGACCCTGTCCTGTCCACTTCCTCGATGAAGACACTCTTGGTATAGACCAGTTGTGATAGTTTACCCTTGACCCACCCACCCCCCAAAACCCTACCCCTCCCTCCTCGAGATGGACACAAACATCACAAACATCAAACCCACCCACCCACCTATCCCTGGATGATGACACCTTCAAAATACAACCATTCAAACACAGATACAGCAATAAATTGTCCCACGTACAGTATGGCATCCAATGGGGCTTCAATCACTTTACAGAGAGAGCACGTCTAAAAACACATGAACTGCATTACCTATATACAGAGGACACGGTAACAGTCAGAGGTTGGCCCAGGATGGATCGAGCTGCATTGTGGGGAGTGAATTGCACAATGAAAAGAGCTTGTAGCTGACAGAGAAAGACAAACCACTGGAACAGCGAGTAATGGAGGAGAGTGAAACACCAATTTTCCAAAGAAGATATCCAAATGTCAGCTGGCCTCTCGTTTAGAAATGTCAGAGAATTTCTACCTGCTTGGTGACGATGTCTAACACCGAAGTCTTGCTCTGCTGGTAAGAGAGTCGTAGCTGCAGGGAGAGTGGTTTTTGCGTGGCCAGCAGTCACAGTTCAAGCGTGAAAAAAAGATATGCCACCATACAGTCGCAATTCTCTGACGATTTTGTGAGGAATCACCAGCGTGTGCAGCTCCAGCTGTTTGGAGAGGTTCGTCTCAAGATTTGCACTGAGATTCCTGGTCTGAGGACTTGGGGCTTTTTATGCATTTTTCAGCAGATGAGTGATCCTAGAGCCACTATAATTTGATGTAGGGTTGTAGAGACTGAGACACGATCACATTAACACTCACTGCTAAGTTAGTACACGCTACCAGCTCACTAGAGACCTTTCATCTCTAACTGAGGAACATGACCCTGTTTATCTCTATGGAAAGGCATGTGCACACAAACACGCATACAGTACATGTACATAGAACAGACACAATCAATAGAAAACGACTTCATCCCCAATCGATTATTGCCCCTTTCAACTGTACATCCCAGCAATGATTTTAGGTTTTTGTGCAGCAGAGCGTTGTCCCCTCTTCGAAGGTTTGTGCTATATATATATATCATCTGTCTGTGGGTCTAACCTGACCTTGGATCTGCCAGAAAAGCCACATTAACATTTTACGTCTCATTAAAGCCTCCCGTCTCTGGCTGTCTGAATTAATCTGTATGTCGTCACTGCAGGCATTACTTGGGGTCGTGATCGACAGACATTGCCCTCAGTTGCTTTCTGGTTTTCATTTGATTCCTTAGACTGACCTTTAGCTGTCTTGCCCATAAATGTTAACACTACATTAACAAACCCCTCTCTGTGTTAGCAATGTCTTTTATTCCTCTAAAGAGATGAGACATGCTGCAGTAATTACGATTATCCAGTTTTCTGGAGTGTAAGTACTTCACAGGAGACTAATTCTGGACAGGATGAAAGCCAGGACAAGGAGGACATCATACAGTTGGGAGCTGGACCATTTCTGATTGGCCAAACTAAGTATCACCTTACTTATATCCATTCACCTCTCTATCTGGCTCTCAGTGCATTTATCACTACTTTTAGAGCAGTACAGGTATAACATAACAGGTAAAAAAGAAAATAGACAAAAAAATCAAAATGGCGTTCTGTACAAAAACTTAATGTGGACACACAAGAATTACAACACGACAGCAGGAAACAGCTTCTAAACAGCCTACATGTGGGTGGAAAAGACGGTGACAAGATTGCATGATATTGCACAGCTGTGGAGGAGCAACAAAAGAACAAAATACACAGTGTGTACAGCACGTCCCCATGTAGCGAAGTTAGTGTGTGAGGTTTACATCCAAATGCGATGTCTGGGTCTGGCTCAGTGCTTTCATCAGTTAGTTCCAGTGCAGTAACACATTGGTACCCGGCAACACAACAATGACATCAGGTACCACAAGAGAAGGACATACAGTACAAACCTTACTTAGCCACATCCATACATGCAGACACAACAAGCGTGCCGGCAAATATTATCGTTCCACATTGGATTCTTGATATGAAGTTGGCAATTAAGAACAAAAGGAGCTCGTAAAAAGACTCAAACGGTGATGTTGATGCAGCACATTTAAAATGTAGAAAAAGGGACACGCACGCACACATTCAAATTTTTGACATCAGGTGATGGATGACACACAACAGGGGAACAAATATAAACAAGATGCCAAAATCACCTACACAGACATACACCCTTGGCAAAGTTCACATTGAGTAAAGTGCCAGCAAACAATCCAATCAGAGAAAGAGACGTGTGTCCTCCGAGTTTGTTTCAGTTGTAAGATGGGAAGAGAAGTGGGTAAATTTTTTTTTATACAGGAAATCATCAGGATAAGGAGGTCAGGAAGTGGCAATAGAGCTTCTGCACTTCCACTGAGCTGTCAGTCGTCGTAGTGTCATCACAGGTCGTAATCGCCATTTGAATTGGCAAATCAAACAGAGGATGAGTGGGATTGATGCAGAGCCTCCGGCACCCCGGCATAATAGACTCAAAGACAGAAAGATCAGTAGTCACATGGAGAGAGGAGAGGAGATTAGAGGGTCAGACGACATGGAAACAGACATCAGCATTTCCTCTTCTGTCTCACTGTTCACCTCTTCTTCTTCCTCTTCCCTCTCTTTTCTTTTCTGTCTTCTTTTCTCTTCCTCCGGCACTGGATTTGGTTCTGGATTTGTGTTTCGACTCTTTCTCTCCATCTCTTTTCCTCTTGCCTTCTCTCTCACGGCTTTGCTGCCATGGTTACAACATCATCCCTACATGAAGTGCATCTGCAGAGGATAGAAGGGTGGGAGAATGGAGAGTAATTTAGTTCAACAAAACACCTCATCAAGTGTTCAGGCATCTATTGACGAGCACATTACCTGCCGCACTGCTTGGAAAACAGCTTCTCAGTGAGCCTGAGTGCTCGGAAAGCAATTATATTACTGTGTTATGTTTTGAATAATTGGTCAAAATACACTTGTTTGTTCTCCTGATAGTCTTGTAGCCGCAGCCTCGCTGTGAAAAAACACTTTTTCACACTTGTTGGTCAATTTTAAAATGATCTGACAACATGATTCATTCTCCTTTTTGAATGGTTCACAGTTTGAACAGTTTCACAGTTTGCTTTTCAATTGAAAATAACTGTGTCAATTATACCAGAAGACGTTGAACACAGTTACAATTTGTATGCTGTTATACTTTATATAAATAGACATAATTTGGGGATTTAATGTAGTCTTATTTTCTCTGCTGAGCTTTCAAGATTCTGGTCCTCTTTCCTGCCCTTTACAGCTACAACTGTGATTCCAAAAAAGCTGGGATGTCGGTAGTCCTCTACAAAAACATGAGCGACAGAAATCTAAAAAAAATCACTATTTACTTGCATTATTGAAGAAATAGTTGAATTATGCTTATTTGGTTTATTGCAAAGAGTTAAATGCAAAGATTAATACTACTTTCATGTTTGCTGAATAAGTACAGTAGTATAGTAGTATGAGTAAGTATAGTAATTAGCTAAGCTTAGCATAAAGACTGGAAACCCTTAACAGCTAGCCTAGTTTTGAACAAAGTTGGAAAAAAAAGAAAATAGAATAAAAGGACAAGTTATGGTTTTACATCAATCATATTTTAACTTTGGACAGCTGTTTCTCCCTTTTTCCAGTCTGCTAACCTGCCAAACTGCTGTCAGTATGCTAAGCTAAACTAACTGGCTGCTGGCTGCCTATAAAATCCACCAGATTCAAATGCATTGAACTGCTGAAAGCTTCATCTCGTGGGTGATGTCCTGCAATATTTTAGTGACAACTGTTAAGAAGGGTATCTATCTTCTCACGTAACTGTCAGCAAGAAAACAAATCCGCTGTCCAGTCATTTAACTACAATACATGGCATTAGCGCTTATGTATGTCTGTGTGCATATGTCACCTGTGTCCCCGGGATGGGTCCAAAGGGATTGGTGGGTCTCAGGACAGGCTGGTTGTACATGACAGGCTGTGGGGGCATCATGGGAACGCCCCCCATCTGATGACTCATCTGAGGAGGGAGCTGGTCAGGTTAAGTGGTTGGGGAGAAAAAAAAAGTCACATTTTCAATATATTAATTCCAGCAGAGTATGATTGAAAAAATGATGAATGCATGACTGAGATCAGCCCGTGATTTACCATTCCATAAACAGGCACTTGGGGTGTCGTCATAGGAAAAGCCACTGGTGCTGGAGCCTGCAGGGAAAAAAGAGGAACACAATGGACTATTTTCTGGCTGAGCAACAGACTCAGTCTCAGTCTTGACTGCAACATAATCCCGATACTGTCAGCCTCATGTCTCACCCGTCAAAAATGTCCCCCAAAGAAAGACAGAAATGTTTTCACATTCTTAAAAATTTACATGTGTTTGAATGTAGCGAGGTATCTAATCCTGAGGGGGAAAAAAGGAGTTCAACGCTTAACAAAGAAGTACCCAGGTAGTAGATTGGCAGGCTGTAATAACCAGAAGGGATGAATCAACACTGCCAAGGAAGCGCAATAAGAAAATAATACCCTTTTTCCTCTGATCATATGAGTATTGTAAAAATAAAAACAGACTACTAATAAGTGTGTAACAAGCATACCTTTTTAAAAAGCAAAGCAGAGAGCTTTAAGGGAAGATATCAGGATGGAAACAGGTGCAAAAAAAAGAAGCGTGGGGAAATACTTACATAGCCAGTATAGATCATCCCATTCTGTGGAGAGTTACAAGAAAAGAGAGTTAAAAACAATTTTTAAAAAAGCCAAACTCTTGCAGGGAAGATAAAATCAAACTTTGTCCATTTCTCTTCTACTTTCTATTCAAGCCGTGCCACTGGCTTTCCGAGCCATTTGCTGAATAAATGAGCAGTTTGAGTCGAGAGGTCAATCAGTTGAAAATTAAAAGATGAAACCAGACTGAATGGAAGAGACGTGAAGATAATTATAGTGGAGCACAAAGGACAGAGACACATTTTGGAGCTCCTTTAAAAGCCCTGAATACAGCAAAAAAAAAAGGTAAAATTGGCCAACAGGTATGTTTAAGGAGTTTCACCCCAGCATGAGAGATGGGATCATTAAGAGAAACTGACCCCACTGACAAGATGATGGATGACACTAAATTATTTCACAATACGACACTTCTTCAAAAGATTTCTGCTAGAGTAGTTCAGATCCCATATTTTGTCAAATTAATCTGATTCCTGATTTTTTTTTTCATTTTCTTTAGTTCTTTTGTAGCTGACGAAAAACTTGCCACTGATGTATTATTTTCATTCCAACTACTCCCATCTGAGAATTTTCTGGTTGTCTATTTCATATCATTAGCAAAACCTTTTGGTTTTGGACGAAACAAGCAGTTTGAAGATGACACCTTGGACTCTGGCAGACTGGAGTGGATATGGATTATTTATATATCTACTCAGCTATGAATCACTTCTGGCTCCAGAAAAAGAAGAGGAAGAAAAAAAAAGATGGCAAGGGTTATAATGCCAAACTTGATGATTCAAAGCACTACCCATGTGACATCAAGGTGGCTCAATCCACTATTTAACATACTCTTTATGGTTGCAGCCTTAAAGATAACAATATAAAGATAACGAGTGTATTAAAAACTGTCATTTGACAAGTGAACGGTAGTTTTTAGTAGTAATGAAGTTTGAAGATTCATTAATTTAAACTTTAAAAATCCTGCACACCCACACTGGTATGTACAATTAGTTCAGCAGGATCAAATTAGATCTCTAGTCAGTTTAAAGGCGAACGAAGCTTGTGATCACATGATGTCACTAAACTAATAAGGAACAAGGTGTCCTGTTCATTACATGGCGGCAAAGGCGGTGAAACACACTACATTAAAGTGTGGGTGGCTAATGAGGAACCCAGTGAAAACGCTGCAGAGGACCTTTACTTCATCTTTCAGCAGAGAAACAATAGCAGGTTTTCCACTAAAACAAGCTGAGTGAAATATTGTTTCTTGTTTGTGCTGTCTACACTGCTGTAAGTAAACATTATATTTTACTTGCTGCACAGGGTTCTTTTTGTTTTTGTGCTGAAGTAAAGTGAAAGCCACACCCGGCAGGCATAAATCAGCTCTGTGCTGGTCCAGTTTTGGAGTGCATCCAATGATAATGGTGATAAATTGTCCTGCTCATAACTTACTGGGACAATTAGTGAACTGTCAATCAAACACAGTCTGCACACGCCCTTTCTGTCTTGAGCAGAGGTCTAATCAGACATCAAAAGTGAAAAAAACTGTGTGAGTGGACCCTGGGTGTGTAGGAGCGTTATAGCGGTGGTTCACAAAGTGGGTCCAGGGCCCCTGAGGTCCCTCATTAAGGGTGTTTCAGGGGTCACAAGCAACAAGAGGAACAATTTATTTTCATAATGATAGAGTGTATATCACTGTATATAATGCACTTTTAGAAATAAAACATCTAACAACAAAAAATCATGTCAGATGGGGAACAGGAGACAAAATCTGATCAAAATATGTGACCATGCATAACTGTAATCCATGAAGCAAAACTTTATGACAGTGTGTGCAATTTTAGAGTTACCATCTGAGGGACGGGCATGGGTGCAGGTGCCATGGGATGGGTGGTGTGAGTCCAGTTGGTGCTCGTGCACATGGTCTTTGACTGCCAGCCACTTCCCCCTGTTGGCTTCTTCTCTACCAGCTGACTCCACTGGAGCTCTGGCCTGATGCACGCACACACAGACACACAAAGCATTTACAGATGCACAGATGATGCAAAACAAAAAAACAAAAGACAAATAATGAGTCATAAGCGAGTGTGAACTGTGATAGAACTGGATAGACAGCTGAGTCATTTGCTCGTGGCCAAGTTGAAGATGTCAGGAAAAAAACCCCACTCACTTTTTAGCTGGCGTCCCCCCAAACTGCAGGTCTGAGAAAAGGAAAGAACAAACATAGCATCAGCTGAAAGGAAGCTGCTCTGGTTACAAAGAAAAACAGGAAGAGACAGAAAAAATGGAGGCGATGACTGAATATTTGGAGAGAGATACTGTGTACTCACTGCCAACAAGGTTGGCTAATGAAGAGTCCAAATCATTGGGCAGCATTTTCCCAGAGTGCAGTGGTGCTCCAGGGCTGTGAATCTGAGTGGGTGGGGCTGGCTTTAGCAGGTCACCTGACATCCAAAGGTTACCATGGTAACATGAAAGGAGAAATGAGGGGAAATGAGTCAAGAGAACGAAGCAACTTGGCATCACTGTCATAACATGTCCAGCGCTGAGCAGCATGTGTGTGTGTGTATGAAAGAGGGCATTTATTTGCACGCCGCATGTTTGCATGATTATATCTGTTTGTGTGTGTGTGTGTGAGTGTGTGTGTGTATGTGTATTACTCATTCTGTGTGGACTCGCCTTCCTTAGAGCCATTTCAGATCAAATCAGGCGTTGCGGCAATCACCGCAGGTTTGTGCGGCGGTGTTGGAGTGTCGGCCCATTTGCAAATGCAAATTAATTTTTTTACATTCCCTCGTGGCAGTGTTGTTCAGCTCTGCTCTGCCTGATTCGCCAATCAAGACTGGCGACCACAGTGTGACACTGGGTAGCATTTCTCCAAAAGTTGACTGGGCTACAACTTTCAGCTGTAGGGCCACTGCTTTTTTTTTTCAGAAACCCCAATCATTAGCACCACCGCAGCCTTATCAGACTACCATATTCAAATTAATGGGAGAACTTGCATTTTCTGCCCAACTTCTGATTTGGTCTGAGTGAGGTCTTCTGTTGACAACATGCAAATATCCATAATGTAAATTTTAGCATTAACACTTGGTTAAGGTTTTGGGTTTGGGTTTGGGTTTAAAGTTTAGGGCCAGGCAAGTAGTGCTTATGGTTATGCTAAGTATCTAAGAATTTAATACAACTCTATGTAATGTCCACAAAAGTGATGTGTGTCTGTGTGCATAATTGTGTATGCATGTGTGTATTTGTTTGTATATGCATTTATGTACGCAGGCCTACCTCCCCAGGCATTGTTATTGTTGGGCACAGTGTGTGTGGTCTGGATGGGGGTGAAGTTAGGCTGCAGGGTGAACAGCTCACTGGTCAGGTTTGGCACACTGCAGGAAGCAAAACGGGGAAGAGACTTTTTGTTTTTTTCTCATTTCATTTTTTATGTAACCAGGAAAGACCACATATAATATCAAATGAATAAAAACAAAAAGACAAAAGGCCTCTTGCTGCAGAACTGCTGGATAAAAAAAGGATAAAACCAACAAGAAAGCAAAGGCCGGTAGTTTGTAGAGGAAACGGTAAACAACACAAACTGTAACATCACAGAGTCTTTCTGCAGCAAATAGCAGACTTTATATAGTGTGTGTGGGTGTGTGTGTGTGTGTGTGTGTGACTTCAGATGTTAGACTTACTGGTTGTTGACAGGTACGATGGGTGAGTTGGAGAAGAGATCCGTGGCCCCTCCGCTGCTGTTGGCACTTCCCACTGACTGGGTGCTGGGTGATGCATTGGGTGTCTGGATGTCGATCACCTTATGACCATCCTCCTGCATGGAAAGCATCGACAGAACTTAATAATACGTTATTTCCATGTTTTATAAAGAGCCCCACAGTTCACAAGTCAAGTAGTACAGGCTTGATAGATATTTGTATTCTCTTTGTTTTTAATTCCTCCTGGATGCTTCTTTATTTGAAAGTAAAATCTACTGCAGAGAATCTCGAGACTGTGAATTCATTTTCATTCTCTGTGCTTTTCTGTATACAATGGGCCTGCGGCCAGAAATGGTGCATTTCACTGTATTGCAGGATTAATGCACTTGTCCATTCAACTTCAACAACAATGCAGAGGAACAAAAAGACTTGACATACAGTTTTGTTCACAGTTCAGGCAAGCCAAGGTGATTTCAGAATGCTTTTCTCACATAAAACTGTTATTTTGTATAAAGGTGGCGCACTGGCAATAATCATTTGTTGTTTCTTTCAGTACAATATTAGCTGTCTGTGTATGCGAGTCAACAATTGTCCTGCAAATGTCTTGCCTTGTGTTGCTGCAGTCTGTTGTCTTCTGTCTTGTTGTCCATCCTGCTGAGTGAAATCCCAGTGCTGGAGAGAGAGGACACTGCACTGGACAATGTACTGGATCTGAGGATGAGAACAAAAAACTAAACTAATTTTGCAAAGCCTTCAGAATTTACACAGTTGCTATATTGCTTTGTTTTGTGTGTCATTTATCTTTTTTACTGAGTTGCACTTTATAGTGCTTTCTAACTTTTAATTTGTTTTAACAAGACAAGGAATATGCAGCCACGCTAGCATCTCTGTCGGGCTTTGATAGTCATAGTAAAGCAACAAATAAATTGAAAGCTTGATTAATCCTCTGCGGGTAGTAAAAGTCATCAGGATCCATCCTGTGGGAATGATGAATGTACAAAATTCCACAGTGATTAGTCCAATGGATGGCTTGAGATATTTAAAACTTGAAAAGGCAGTGATTATACACACATATGCTGGGTGTCAGGTAGATTGCTATGAAATTTGGGCAGACATTTATTGTCCAAAGAGGATGAATCCTACTGATTCTAATGATCCTCTTACTTATTGTCATGATACAATGAGGTCGCACCTGCTGGCGGCGGAGAGGTCCTTCAGCTTCCTGCCCTCCAGAGAGGCTAGATGCTGCTCCAAAGCCTCCAAAAGAGAGCTGGGAGCCTGAGTAAGGGGGGGTAAATGGGGGAGGGCAGGGTGATGGGGTAACATTAGAACCACAGCCAAATGGACAAAACTGGACACACTGCTGTCTCTCACTTCCATCTGCTCATTTTATCTCATTCGCTCACAGTCGCACACACAAAGCAGCAGCAAAATTAAGACATAATCTTTACATTTATTATCTACTCTAAGACAGCTCTTTGTTCTTTTTTTTTTTTTTTTTTAGCATTTGGTTTCATCAGGTTTGGTTGACCAGCATGCACACATCAGCCGTAGATCATGCAAGCGAGTCCACAGCAGGACCAACAGGTCAGGACAGAGCAGAGCATCGTCACTGCAGGGCTCCAGAGTAGAAACACAACAAACACATCTCTGAACCGTCTAATGAGCCCATGCAGAGGCCAGCAGTGCACAAAGGCCCTTTACACACACACACTTACACACTAATACACTCAAAGAAAATCACAGTCCTAAAATCAAGAGTTAACTTGAGGATTCCACGTTAGGTTAAAAGTCAAATTAACATATTATTAATGTTGATTTAATTTGGAAATCAGGCAGCAACTAGAAAGGCTAGGTACCAAAATGTAATCCCACTGGAAACCAATGAAGTTAACTCAGTAAAATGTAAACATCTGGTGAAAAACCAGGTATGCACATTGAGCAGCTGGCCAGCACTCCTTATTTGAAAACAAAAAGGATGAATGAGTTCATTTTGACCACATGTGATACCGCAGTTTTCACCCAGAGCTTTACATTTCATCACCAGAGAACACAATGCAAACACAACAAGCAAAGAAAAGATTTCTCATATACTTATTTTAAGGGGGAAAGAGAGTAAAATGCGAATTCTGGATATCCTTCTTCAGAGAAATCTAGAATATGCTAAAAGTTTAAAAGTAAAACAGACACATATCTAGAGCTCAATATAGGCATGGGTCACTATGTGGTTGAATAAGGGCATATAAGGTCTTCATAAGCACTACAAACATGGTATTAATCTTAAAAAGACCGCTCGTTTTAGTTTTGTTACCTTATTTGTCACGTTTTTAAAATCCAATTGTGTGTCCACTGAAAAAGGCTACGTTGCATTTGGGGCCTTTAGCATGATATGCAGTACTTATGATGGCATTATGTACACCTATCCAAGTCATATTTGCAGAGACCTACTTAATAAAAACCATTCGCTGCTCGCCCCACAGCTAATGCAAAGGGACATAATCTTTTTCAGAAAGTGATTTGAACACTGCTTATACGGGCAAAAACCTATTTCACAAAGCTGTGCTGACTTATTTGTATGATAAGCCTTTAAAATAAGGAGACAAAGCCTTGATATTTACACTGTGAAAATGCCAGAAAGACTGCTGGAAAAAAAGTCAGACAGGATACTAAGCCCCGGTCATGGACATCTAAAATAGAAATCTGCAAAAAGAGGCTTCAAACTTTTGTTACTCAGCCGCATAAATGCTGCTTTCAAAATCTTACCTCAGAGTAAAATTTGTTCTACAATGAATCAGATAAGAAAAAAAATGAAAACCCTGCACTAATGCTTAGAAATTGTCAAACGAAAATGTGCTTCAAGGCTGTTTGCAGGTCTTCATTAATTGTTTCCTCTCTATTCTAGACTCTGTTCAGAGGGAAAAAAAGGAGAACAGGCGGAGGCGTTAAGGAGAGTGAAGAAGAGAGGAGGAGGACGGGGCAGCTGCAGTGTGGGCAGGTCTGTAGGGTGAGTAGGGAACGGGAGCGTTTAGAATGAAGCATTATGGGATTGACTTGACGGATTTTAAAATACTGGTTGACTGACTGGTTGATTGACTGATTGAGATGAGATGTAGACTGACCTGTGTGAGATCGGGGCTGTCGCCCTGATCTATCCCAACTCGCTGTGTCACAAAAAAGGAGGGAGGGGTAGGGGAGGGATGAGGGAGGCAAAATAAAAAATAAACCAAATGTAATAACAAAACAAGATACAAACCAAAAAAACCCAACAGAGTAACAAAAAAAAAAAAATAGGGAAGAGGCGTGTGAAGGAGGAAGAGGAGGAGGAGGAAGAAAGAAGAATCAAACCCAAGCATTCATTACTTCATGCAGTGGCTGGAAAGGAAAACAACTAAAAGACAACAGAGGAGGAAGGAGGAGGGCGCATGCACACGCACACAAACACCTATATATACACAGTTTATGTACACACACACACACTTATAAGGAACATACACACACACGCACACTGAGATCTGGAGACTGGTTTGAAATGAATGCTGAGCACACCGACTGGTTGAACAGGCAGGGCAGAGAGGGCGGACAACAGGTCACATGACTGCGAGGTAAGAAACATCCAAAAGGAAGACACTCAACTAATGTTGACTTTGAACAGACGGACAGGGGGGAGGGACACAGATGACACACAAACAGACAAACACACATTTTGTTAGACAGGTAAAATGAATGGGTCCTTAAAGTCAACGTTAGTCTGTTGTTTTTTTTGTATTTTCTTTGGATCAAGCGGCTGCACCCCAAACCTTCTTCCAAATGGGAACGAAACCAAGCAGAGAGAAAGCCTTTGAAGATGGATGCTACGCAGTCTACAGAGGATCGAAACTGTTTGTATTCACTGTGAAGCCTAGCGAGGACTGCAACTGTTAACTGGATAACAGCCATTGTAAAGAAAAGAAAATATGTTGGTTTTTTTTTTAAGAAAAGGGAAGAAATAAAAGTAAGAGGAGACAGAGATAGTGATAGAAAAAGAGCTTGCTTGGGCATGCAGTGCAGGCATGTGAACAGGCAGCACGCGAGGGATCCCTCAACTGGAAGCTTTACATGAGTGGCTCTCTGATAGGCTAAGACTCAGCCATTAATCACTGTTTTTGGAGTAACCCCCTCCCCTGGTCAGGGCAAGAAAGGAAGGACAGAAACAGGAGAAAATCTAAAGGCAAAAAAAACAAAAAAAGACTTGGAAGATTAAGGAGAAGAAAGCCCCTGGAGACTGATCTGCGGTCAGTTTTAGATTCAGAAATATGACCGTAAATCAGACCTCAAGGGTAACAGAAGTCTGGAGCAAATCTCAACAGGTTGAGGTGGATTATTTTCTCTGCCAGTTGAATTAAAATGATAAAAAGAACATGGAGATTATGCTTATAGGACAGGAGAAGACACCGTCGAGATTGGCTCCAGACAGATATTCTCGCCCTCTGTGTTTCCTCTGTGGAGGAGCAGCGGGACAAACGGACGTTACCTCTGCCACTTTAAGAAACTCGGACAGTTTGGTCATCCTGTTGAGGAAAGTCTTGTAGATCTCCAGAGCTTCTTTGCACTGGTTCTTCTTCATGTCAAAGTATTTCTCTGTGTATCAGAGGACCAGAATCAACACAAGAAAAAAATACAAATAAATACTTAATTTTTATATTTTTCAATTCTCTGAAGTGCTTAATGATAAGCAGGCAGTGCTTTGTCATATGAACCTGCACATCTGGTTATAAATCCTGCACGGAGCCTCAGTAGCCATGATGATGCACCTAACATCAGGTCAATTAATGAATTAATCATTCAATGAACTCCTTATATCAAGTCTGCAGGTGTGTTCTCAACCTCTCACTCCCTAATGGCTTAATAATTAATGAAAGGAATGAGGTGATCTTCATAGTCTTTAATTGGTCTTTGAGAGACAGTTGGAAGAAAAGAATTGATTTCCATTTACAGGTATATTGAAAGGAGTCTTGTGAGTCTTGTGAGTCTTGTGATCTTGATATCAGAGGTTGATAACAAATACAAACTGGACTGCACAGGGATTGGCTCTAGATCTACTGTATTGTTCGTAAGGTTTACCCAGCATGTTGATGACCCCTTCATTGTAAGCAGCAAACAGCCGTATGGAGTCTTTAAACAGCAGCATAAAGGCTGTGTTGATCACCCCATTGGTCAGCTCGTTGGAGTTGGGCTGAAGAGGAAAAGGAAAGATTGAATTAGGATATCTCAGTGACAGCTTCACTTTTTTTCTTTCTTCACATCTTGCATCATTAAGTTGGATGTTTACCTGGAAATCCAGCAGTGCATCCAGCTGGTTCTGAATGGTGGGCAGAGTTTTAATCAGCTTCTCTGTGTTCATGGTGCGCATCACACCCTCAGCCCTGGTAACAAACAACAATACGTGCACACAAACATGCAAGCAACACACACAAGCTTTATCAGATCCGCAGAAGGTCCTTTAGAGGTCCTTTAGAGCCAACACAGTGAGGAAAATCATAGGTAGAAGCTCTGAGCGTGGATAAGCAGGAAATTCATCTTAAAGTCATTAATTTTGACTTCATTAGAACTTTAAAAAGTCCCATAATGCACCTACACATTTGTGACATGTATCTCAGTGTAGTGTGTGTTGATTTTGTTACCCTCTCTTCATCTTGGTGAAATCCACTGCTGCTAGTCTGTAAGACATGGCTTTTTCATTCAGGTAGCGGCTGTAGCGTCTGATGAAAGTTGACATGTTATACCCTGGAGGATAAGAGAGGGGGCGCAGCAGTGAGCAACTGATCACATTGGCCTATTTTAAACCAGGTTAAGGAAGCTATAATCTCTTCCATATGATATGGACTAACTCCTTCATGAGCACTCAGCGTCTCCCAGATGTGTCAAACTGGCCCTTGCACAGCTTTACCTTCAGATTATCCATTTATTATTGTTAAACTTAAATATTTTTAGTCACAAAGTCAGTGAGCATGTGTTTTTATTCTCAGTAAAATTTAGCAGCTTCTTGTATCCAACAAAAGTCACATTTGTCAGTAGTTTTCCTTAAAAATAGGCTGCAAAAGGGGCTTATTGATAGTGTGACAGAGCCGACGCAAGATCATTTTGTTAGATGTACAGCACTGCTGGGTTTACAAACAGCCAAATGGCATTAAATAACCTTGTAGCGCAGCCTTATCTAGAAAGTTGTTGAGGTTGAAGAGCGTGTTTCTGGAGGCAAGGTACTGCATCAATCTCTGATGGAAAAAAGGCAAAGTGGAAAGAGTTAGAGTCTTATCTGACGCGTTTCCTGACAACCTCAAGTCATGTTCACAAAGAGACAAAAGCAGAAACAGTTCATCTGTAGACAGGAGATGCAGCTTCAAGTTTGTTGACTATTGAAAGTTTTAAGTCTTTTAGTATGTAGCTGCCCTCAGAGGTTAACACAGGTGACATAAATGGAGTCAGTAAAATGGCAGATCTCAACCAGGAGCATGCAAAAAACAAATGCCAAATACTTTTAATGTGGCAGCTGAATAATGGCAGATTTGCAACAACAATCTTAACTTAAAACCACAAAACTGGTGTACATTTCTCTGTGTCTACCCTCACCTGTCAATAATAACTTGTAATGTGATTTTGTTTCATCTGTGTTTTTGGGTCTGTGTTGGCCCTGACTTCCAGCTTTGAGCAGTTCAAAAAACACATGTTGCAGCTCATTTTAATCTCATGTGCTAAGTAGATGTCACAGGGAAGTAAAGGTACCAGCTCACAAGGCTTTAAACCTCGTTGTTTTTCCATTCTGGTGAAAAACAGGCATCCTTTTCTGAGCATCAAATCTTAATCTGTGTGGCAATAAGTTCTGTTATTAGATTTCTTTCAATGCTTTTACTAGACCAAGATGTAAATCATGTAACATGTTTGTTGCTTTGGTTTTTGATTTTATAGTGGGAGTAGTGCAGTGAGTTGATTCTTCATGTTGGCCATTAAAATGTCATCCAGATATCTCATCTGTCCTTGCTGGATACATAGAAGATACAGCTCAAAAGAGACTCGCTGAAAGAGCAAGAAGAAAATCGCTACAACCTTGTGAGCAAAATGTCAACAACTCACAGAGATGCAGAGGGCATTTCATTGTACAGAAAATGTTCTGATCCTTTTATTGACTCCTTTGTGCTCTGTTCTGATGTCTACTTTACAAGTTTATCACCCACTGTGAGGCTGCAACTAATGATTCTGATCCATCCAGATGAATCCTTTGGTCAACAAACTATTAAAGATCTGTATCAATTAGTAAAGACGCCCATCATGGGTTCTCATTACACAGGATGCTTTCGTTAGATTGCCTGTTTTGTAGTTAAAAACCCAATGAAATTCAATTAGAAATAACATAAAAAGAGAAAGTGGCCTAAATCTTTTAATTTCAGGAGCTTTGTTTTTTTGATAAAGGATATAAACAATTGCTGTTTGTTCTAATTTGTTGTTGATTGGTTTTCAGTCCATTGACTGATATAACTGTGTAATGTGCTGTTACTACACTGCTACGACTAATTGCAAAAGAGTAATCCTGTCTTAGATTGTCGTTTCAGCTAATCTACAAACTTTAAGTAAGAGTGAGCCAAAGTGAAGTATTTCAGTGCAGTTTATGCTTCAGAAAAAACAAGAAAAACCATAATTATGAGTGATATTCATGAATAAATAAAAACATTCTCAAATTTTTAAGAGTGTGTTTTCAGCCTTTTCAGATTTTTCAAAAAATTTAATGTTTGTATCACTTTATCTGGCATCTGTTGTCATTACAGTAACTACATAATAGAAGACCTGCGTGAACATGTTTATAATCACCTTTCATATTTTGTTTTTCCTGTGTTAACCTATTTTGTTATGTCCAAAAAAATTTTTTAAAATCCTTTTCAGAGCTCATTAAAACAAGCTTGTTATGTCAAAACAACAAACTACCTTCCTGTCCTTCATGAGAAATAAAAAATAATAATCTTTGCTCTCTCTGGGCTCCCCTACATCAGCTCACCTCGTTGCCGTACATCATGAGGTGGTGTGTGGTGATGAGCGCTTTGAAAACCACTATCCAGCTGTTGCTGGCTGTGCGCTCCAGCAGCGTGTCTGCCAGGTGGGGGATGCTGACGTTCAGCTCATTGGTGCAGTGGATCAGGTCTGGAGGACACAAAACACAACATGAAAGGTTATGGAAATTCAGATAAAACTGGATGGTGAATTAACAACTCATTAGTAGAATAAAGATTACAAGATCAGGTATATGGCAAAGAGGTGGGGCATCATTTGTAAAAGTGCAGGTTTGAATATTGTATGCAGTCATGTATCCTTAACGCCAAATCTTGTCTGCTCGCTCACTGAAAGTCACTGTGAATAAAAGCACCTTGTGTCAAAACCTTATTTATAACCTCAGAGAGCTTACAGGTTGACTTATTATGAATCAATAGAGTGTGTGAACAACCACCAAGAATGCAGTGTTACCATTAATTTGGCCTCTCTCAATATTAGCAAACAAATCGATGAACAAATGATTATTTAATAACAGAGACTGTATTGACAGATGAATCAGGACCAGAGCTGCTGTATCACAAAATCTATTCTGAGGCTGTAATTCAACATTGCTACACAGCAACTCCACCAAAACGCCAATAAGATGGCATCTCAGAAGATGGAAAGTTATATCACAAGGTCAATTCTATACGACCACGGTCAACTCAAGGGATGCAAAGATTTAAAATACTGTCAAATGAAAAGACAGATGGTGAGTTATAATCTAATAATCAGATTTTTCTTCCAAAGCATCTGTGTTAGCTGTAAAAGTAAGACAGATTGCTGGAATAATGGCCTAAATTCTTCAAGGATTTCTCTTGTTTAAGATCAAAATGTGAAGTATGTTCGGCATCTGTCTAATCTTGCAGATTTACTGACTCCTAGTTTAAGAACCAAGCTCTAAACATGTGAGTTTTATGGCAACATGCTTCATATAAATGCACTGTAGTGTGCCTTTACTGAGTAAATATCTGTTCAGTGACATTTATTGGCAAGTTTAAGATGTGTTCTGAATACATTTATCTCACTATTTTGCTCTGATGATCCCTGTTTAAATAAATCAACACAATGTTCTCAGCAGCAGTGTGAAAGACTATGCAGATCATTTGAAAACCCAGTCTGGAACAGGATGTAATACTGGTGTAACCTACATATTTCATCCAATACAGAAATATTGGAACAAAGTGATAAATAACATAGACAGGAGTAAATCAGAAATATTATCAGCTGAGATGAAAAACAAGTGAATTATATTCACTCGTGTAGGACTAAAAAATCAAGATGAGAAGCAGTTTTACTTGAATTTGACAGCAGAGCGATGCAATGTGGTGAAGAAGAGCACACGAGCAACAAAAGCTGCAAACAAGACAAATAGAGGACCTCATAAAAAAATGTCCCAGCACAGTGAGTGAAGCTGCTAAGGGAGTGAACTTGCATTCACAGACGGAGAGAGAATTTGTGTCACTGTGAGTAAAAGACTTCAAGTAGTACAACTTCTGAGGCAAACCTCCGGTCGGGTTCCTCCACAGGATCAGAGGTTATCTGGGTTTATTTGAAAGCTCTGTGATGTTTTCTGAGCCTGCTGAAACACTGGATACCAGAGTCCCAGTTGATGCGGCGGTTAAATGTTTAATGCATGTCAGAGACACCCAGAGCACCCACAATTCATTCACCACAGCTAATGCTTCAATCCTCTTCAGCTTTTTTTATCTTGTTTTTGAGTGAAAAAACCACAAAACTGCACCAATATTGATTACAATCCTTACTGACTCGTCCCACTTTGCCTGCCCATGATTTATCAGTCTTTAACTTGCTGCATTAATGTCATGACATTTGGTGCCAAATAGCAAGTCCAGTGTCTGAAAGTTAAAAGGTTAATGCACTAAATACAATGGAGAAACTCATCATATTATTAAAAAATAAGAGCATCTTAATAAAATATGTTATTATAATAATGTTAACATAAAAAAAGACCACTTGACTACATATTTTTAGGCCATCTGACTGCTATTAATGTGACTGAGGTATGGGGAAAAAAGGGAATAAAACCCTGGAATCACCACTGTTTGAATCTAACTTCATTGTAGGAATTTATTTTTATTGTTCAAAGCCCCTTTTCCTAATTAAATCTCTGGGTATTAATATCAAAAGTGAACATGGTAATGGTAATGTTCAGTCATGCTTTACACATTGTTAATGGTTTATTTGTGAATTTCCTCCTAGCTCAATAATTAATGGGACCATATTGATTCTAACTAATTAATGTTTTCCTTCAAAAGTGAACACACACAAACACACCAGTGAGGTGGAAATGCAGCACACTCTTTAGCAATGCTAAAAAGACTCTATGGATATCATCCAATACTTTGGCCCAGACTGAAATATCTCGGAAATATGGCTTTTTATTACTGATTTTATCAAAATTTGGTACAGACAGTCATGTTGCCCTATTGACTTTTTGCAATGACTCATGATGCCATCATTAATTTAAAATGTTAACTGTCCACTACTTTGGTTTAAACACTTAGGACATTCCCATATAGGCTAATCTGCACATTAGCATGCTAACAGGCTAAAAAACAGTGAACATGGTAAACAATAAATGCACAAAAACACAGTTAATCTAATTTTTTCTTATTGATAAATGCCACAACTTCTGTTCTACGTTTTTTTCCCAAAATGAAGAATTGTTGAAGACTCAAGCTAATTAAGGCCCACGATGCTGCATAAATGAGCTAGTTTGACCATTCAGCATCAATATTTCCATATTTACTTTGAATTATTGTTTATTGTTATTCTTTAATGTATTTATGGGACATTTTCATTCAAATAGACTACATGAAATTCAGTGAAAAGTTTAAAAAATAGTACAATCTTTCATGCTAGCACTGTTACCGTAAGCATGTTAGCAAGCTGATGTTAGCACTTAGCATTTAGCATTTATTTTCACCACTGTGGATAAGTACAGCTTTGCACACTCATACCTGCTGACATATCTTGTAGTCACGCTCATGCTGCTACTTGAATACAATAACCCTTAAATAATAGAGCTTCTCCAGTCAATTATTTCCATACTGGGTCCACCTCCACTTTCCTTTGGTTGATAATAGATCAGCCAAAATTCAATCGATGTGTGACAGTATTGATAGCCAGGGAGGGTGATGAATTATCGACTTTATGATTGCCAGCTGGAATAATTGATAAGCCGCAGTCCACATGGAAAATAACATTTATCAATGACACTATTACAAATAAGATTTAGGAGTTCAAACATTTATACAAAAACGCTAAGATAACAACACGAGTTTAAGTCGAGGTGTTTGTAAAGCTGGTTAGGTGTAAATATAAAACCTGTGTCTCTAAGGAAGTGTGGTTGGTGAGATGTTTTGCTTTTAAAATGAAATAAATTTTTTATCTAGTTTGTTTCAAGACCTTGGTTGTAGAAAAGTGAGTCATTTTTTAGGACCTGAGATTGCTGTTAAATTAAAAAGGTCATTATACTGACACACAGATGTGGGATAAAGTGGTTAAAAGCCACATGTCACTTGATGGTATTTTTGTTCTTCTGTTCCTGTTTCAACCTCTTATCAGTAACTTCTTTCACTTAATTTAAAAGGTTAAAAAAATGTGTCTACCAAGAAGCAAAAGGGCCATGATTATTCCCAACACATCTACAGTACATCACTATTTCAGCCATGACAAACAACAAAATAAATCACAGGCTGTATAACAGGACCAACTGTGCTTTCAGGGACAGAAGGTCATTTTTGTCCTGATTACTATTCTACTTGTGATGAATCAGGTTTCACTGTCTACCTTCTCAGCCATGCAGACTCTTGCCTTCTGAAAGTGAAATCCCATTACCCTGTCTGTCATGCTCATCATTTGCTGTGGGGGTTGTAAATAATCAGCATTGACCGTTAATGTCACCTACAGTCTGTCAAGGTCACGACACTGTAGGAATAAAATATGCTGATGAGACCTGGGTTTGTTCACTGTGAATAGATTCAGTGACCAGAATTGCATTTGATTTATCACGTGTTGCATTTAGAGAAACGGCACAGCAATTCATCTTTTGTTCCCACTGTGTCTGCTGAGTATGGATCAATATCAGGTTGAGTATATTTTAAAGGAAACTGAAATGTCGTCTGTACTTATCAAACCTCTTGAATTAGATGAACCAATCCAGAATCATTGCCCAAATGCAGAAACAGAAAAACCCCACTGATGACTTATGTTGCTAACCTTTAAGCCTTTTCTGTAGCTCACATTGATTTTGTTCCATTTATTCGTGTCGTTCCTGCTAAGGGCTTTTGCGCAGCACTCCATTACCTCAAAATACAAATCAAGTATCTGTCACTGACACTGTTTAAGCAGGCAAGTTGAATAAGACTCTGGGTGAATAGGACACATCTGAGCTCTTAGACCTAAGATCGACCCACAATCTCGTACAGCTGACTCATCAGAAGCTCTTTTTAGAGCAGTTGCCCTTTCTTTTCATGCTTTATTCACTTCCCCACCAAGGTCCTCACCAGCCATCAAGGGATCGGATCCACTGGCCTCCTCATGGCAAAACTCACTTCCTTCCTGCACCGTGTCCTAACCTTAAAAGTGCAGCCTCTGCACTTCATATATGCCAGAGGAGTCGTATGCTATATCATGTCCTGAATGGAGAAGAGAGGCCCTAGAAAGTGTTTTTATTGTGAAAGTTTGTCTGTTAGAACAGCTGCATCTGAATGGCTCATCTACAACACGTTCATTCAGCTCAAAAAAAATTTTATTCAAGCTTTCACGGGGGTGAGCTGAGCCAGGAATACGGCGGCTGCTTCAACATGGAGCTTTTTATATCCCACTGATGATCAGAATGAGAGCCGGATCATTACAAAACGGCCTCATTCAGCCACCTCGACCAGAAATAAACCGACCCATTCTGAGAGAAACTTCATTGTCCTTGAGAGCGGTGGAACAGACCTTTTTTATAATCCATTTGACGGATGAAAATTTGTCATGTAAATGCTCTGATGCTATTTTTAGCGACTATGTTCTCACCCTTGAGTGAAATGACATTTACTAGTTTCTGAGAGACTTCGACTCATGGCTGGTGCTGAAGGTGGACGACCTTCTACCATTTAATATCTGCAGGGGTGCTGTGTTCTTATAAAGCCATGGCTCCGATGCAAAAATAAACCAACAATGGTGCCAATCATTCGATGCCCTTTAACTGATTATTTTCTTTTGCACTTACAATAATACTTTATTTGAACTCATAAACGAGCTTATTTCTCTTTAAAAGATTAAAATGTTATCACACTCGGTGTAAACTGCACAAATCCTCTAGTTTCTCTCAACACCAGACAAAAAATAAAACACTCACACAAGCATTGACAGCAATAATACCACCTAAGCAGTGAGCTTTTAGTGGTGGTCAGCATCAAGATAAGGGAGTCAAAGCAGCAATAATTGCTCAGCGCTGTGATTCATGAGTCTTGAAACAGGCTGTTTTCATCGTAATTGCATTTACAAACTTGCCTCTGTTTTTTCAGCTTTAGTGGCCTTTTTAGTTATACAGCCCTAATTTAGATGTATAATGTGGAGGCGACCAGTGGCACATCTTGTGAGGGAGCCCAGAATTCCCAGTGTCACCTCTGCTGTGGACACCACCGACTTATCTGCTGCCAAACTTGCTGGCTGACTGGCTGGGTGTGTAGCTGGATGACTGGCTCTCAGGCTGTCTGGCTACCTGCCTTGTTGTTTTTTTTCACAGTTTGATTTATCCACATTTCCTCTTGATTAGCAGTCTTATTTCCCCTGCTTCTGTCTGTCTGTCTGTCTGTCTATTGGTCTTTCTGTCTGTCTGTCTGTTTGCACAGCTGTTGAACTGACTGTCTGTGTGTCTGACTGGCAGCATTATTGATTCCCAGTGCTCTCCATCGATCATGTCAAGTAATTATAGT
>JAPZDV010000006.1:14961918-14977080 GCA_029814665.1 Acanthurus lineatus
AGCACAATGTGAAGATAAAGAATCAGTACTGACACCAGCACTGCTCTGCTCTAAACGCCCCGTTTTAACACCCACCAGCGGACCTAGAGCACACATACACACACACACACACACACACACACACACACACACACACACACACAGTCTCTCACACATACACACACTCTCTCTGTGCTCCTCCATCACCTCAGGACTGACAGCAGTAACATTCATTAATGATAATAATGCACCAGAGGACATGACAGTAAACTTGGATGTGAGAATGAAGAGAAAACGGTGGTGATGCTGCACGAATGAACGCACATTCTTCACTGAAGTGTCTCCAGAGGATGTGAGCGCTGCCGCTGATAGTGGCGTTAATAATGGATAGGCCTACACACTGTAAAGCGGCTGGTTGCAATATGATTAGCCTATAGCAGAGTGGCCTATTTCCCTTGAATGACATGCACAAACAGCATCTGGCTGATTGCCCCTCGCCTTATATATCCAAATTTACTGCTTGCATTAACGGCCACATGCACCGCTTTGCTGCGTAAATCACAGTTTAATCTAAGGGAATGTAATGGTGCCTAATTAAAGAGGCTGCAAACATAACGGGCCGGATGAGGAGGAGGGGGGGAGTAATAGATGCTGTTTATACAAGCTATCCTTTGTGAGGAAAGATGTTGGTAGCTTGATGCATGCAGGCTATCTATACAGTAAGCAGTGATGGTATGCTTAACCTACAGTCAAGGTGTTTCTTCTTGGGTCCGCTGACTTCATGCGTCGTGGCCTTGCAGACGGCTTTGCTGATGGCAGACCCGGTCATGCTGTGCTGCGCGGCGGCGATCCGGTCCGTCAAAGACTGTCCCGACATGTTACTGAGGAGGAGGAGGATGAGGAGGTGGTGGTGGTGGTGGTGGTAGTGGTAGTGGTGGAGGTGGACGAGGAGGCAGACGGGGTGATGGTCGAGTCCGGGTGGGGGGAACCGGGGTGGACGATCAAAATGTCTTCAGCGGCTGGGAGGAGGAGGAGGAGGGTAGTGCCCTCTGCGAGGATCGGCCGTCGGAGCAGGAGGAGCAGGAGGACAGCAGCAGCAGCGTATACCGGCGAGGATCCGGTGGGAGAATTCATGCGGCGGGCAAATAAAACATAAGACGGTCACATCCAGGGAAGCGTTTGATATTCAGTCGACGGCATCAGGATGAGCCAGTTGCACGAATTCAATATCAGTCTATATGAGGAAAAATAGCTGACAAAACAATGTAAAATCAAAGCATCAAAAGCAGCTTAAAATGATAAAATAAAACAGTGTACAGTAGCCTAGATGTATCCCTGAAACAGCTGCTGCCAAAGGGTGAGATGCCGGTACGAGGGCTGAATCCGATATAACGATGGCAATAATCGAAAGACTACCGGTGATTATTATCAGATCTATGCGGCATCCCCTATGACTGAAGACTCATTTTTCAAAGACGATATAAAAGCATTGTCCTTCCCGTTTTTCCCCTCTTCTTCGCCCGGTTTCTCCTCTGAATCTATGCGGAGATCCGACAGCAAACACCTCTCTGATCCACACAGCACCCCGCGCTGGCTGCATCTAACCTTGCCCGCTTTGATTATTTTTTTTTATCCCCCAGTCTTTTTAATCTTCTTACAAAAGGGTGTATTTCTGTGTTGAGGGTGCCGATAGGCCAATCCCTATTTTTTTTCCTTTTTTTTTGGTCAGTCAAACTTGTGCGTAAAATGGCAGTACATGAATCAGGTGACTGGGAAAGCAGGGCGATTGGGCCACTTCTCGGGTCCGGGGAGGGCATCTTAAAGCAGAAGGCTGCCCCGGGTTTTCAAGGCGAGTCGAGGCATCAGCTGTTTCATCACCCCGGTGCATGTGGAGGGCTCCAGAGTGTATGATGTGCAAACTCTCCCTGATACCCTGCTGTCCAATGAAATGTGGACACATAGGGAGGAAAACCTGTGATAACATCAACCCAAGATTTTTCATTTGTGTGATTCTTACAATTTTTTTTATGACATTACAGTGGAAATCCTATATCAGTATATTACAATATCTCATCAGTGTGCACATGACCATGCAGCCATAATAAATAAAAACAATAAAATCCCAGCAAACATAACATCCCTGTGAAGGTCCCCATATGGTGACATTTCTCAGCCTCAAGATAATTTTCCAGCAGTGGTTCAGCTTGATTCATTTAGTTCCAACAACATTCCCAGTAACTGTCTAAATGACATTTCACGGTTAAGTAAACACCACCAGGGAGTGTTCAGTTCATTTTAAAGACCAACATCAGAGGAGGATTTTTAAAGGTTCTGGTAATTTCTATAGGAACCGCATCCGTCTCTATAGGGAATATTACTGGGTCAAATAATTAAAGAGAAAATTCAAGGGGAACTGTATGGAAATGTCCTTTGGAAACTGCATCAAAGTGTCCTTTTAAACTCTGAACAGAATTAGACGGTGGCACTGTCACTGCTGCTTATGGCGTTTTTCAGATTTTCATTTGTTTCTTTATATTTATAGTCACTTTTTAAAGTGGTTTACAGTAGAAAATATTGCTCTCTCTAACTGCAACCAATGACTGCTGTTATTATCTTATCATCTCCTGATTGTTTAGTTTATCAGTTAATTTTGCTTTCTGACCAACAGGCTGAAACCAAACCACAGTTTAGAGTTTGTTCCACTGATGTATTATCCTACGTTTAAGTCACAGATGTAACCGTCAGTTTCAATACACAACACTTACAGCTGTTCAGAGACTCTTCTAAACATGTGGATTAAAAAATATTCCATCTGCTGCACAAAAAAAAGATTCTCCAACCATTTCCCAGGTTGCAAAACTGTATCCTATCCAGGTAGCCAGTGTGCAGCCATCTTTGTTATTATTCTGAAACAAACATGCAATTTGGGAAACAGGTTAAAAAAATTTTTTGAATCTCAAAAAACAGAATATTTCTTTTATACAAATAGTTAAAGAGTCTTAAGAGATTCTGGAAATTCAACCAAGGCAGCAGTAAATGTTTTTCTAAATTTTCTAAATTTTCAAAAATGTATTTTTACATAATTATCTTTTAATGAAACCAAAATGGTTACCTTTGTAACCCCAATGTTCAGTTTATAATTATGATAAAAACAAACAGAAAACAAAGGCAAGCAGCAAATTCTAATGAGAGAGAAGTGAGACTAAGGGAATGTTCAGCATGTTTTGCTAGAATAAATAACCAAACGATTGATCAAAACAATGATCAGTTAGTTGAATGAAGGTTGATTTTCTTTTACTTTTAAATGTTCTACCAATGTTGTCCTACAATTGTTATTTCTTTCTGTCTTTTTATTCGTAGTCATGTTGTGAAAATCCGATAACCTGACAGTGAAGCCTAGTCGTGGTTTTAGGCTGAATTTCAGATTTTGAAGTTGAAATGCGCTGACTTGAGCTGAAAGGAGGTGACTGGTCTTTTGCTTCTGTCTGAACAATGATGCTGAAAACATACTACACAGTACACAGCGCCACAAATAAACGTTTTATTGCATATAGTTGGGTGTCACATTGGATGCAGTTACAAATGTGTTGCATTACAAGCTTTTAAACATCAAAGCAAGTGACCTAAAATACAAGGCAGATGCCTAATTTGAGAGCGTGGAATTTCAAATAACACTTGAGGCACATTCAACAAAGACAGCTGTTCTGTCGTTGCTGCACTGAAAAGCGTAGCACAAAGAAATTGATATTAGGGTTGAAGGAAATGCCTGGTACCAATAATAGAGCCAATATTTGACAGCGAGTCCGGGTTATTATCAAAGTTGTTTATAACCAGTGTGAAATATCCACTTTTTGAGGATGAAATGTCAACCATTGAAGATTGAATCCAAAAATACACAAAGCAGGAAATTAGTGCTTATCTAGAACAAGATATTAGTCTATTTAGTAGCACTGGAAAAACCACAGATGTCATGAAGAGGTTAACTCTTTATCACAGCCTTTCATAGTGAAACAGATTCTCAATCCACAAACAGTCTTTAGGTTTTATCAGCTCACTGAACAGTTCATTTACTAAACATAAATGCTAACTCTCCTCTATCACCTCTACAACATGTTTTTACTAAAAGAAAAGGATTCTTGTGTTTTTTATGGGTGCCGTGCAAGGACAGATTTTACGGTCCATCAGTTTATGATCCAAATGACTTCACATTTAGCAGGCAATTATGAATACAGGGCTGTATCCTTCAGATGCTGCCTATTTCAGTTACATGAATGGAATGATTTTAACATCATATTGGCAAAGAAACAGAGCTGTTAGCGTTAGCAGATGGATAAAATTAACTTTCTGAAGACAGAGAGGAGGTTTGTTAACAGTCTGACATAACTTTCCAGTATGTTTCACTTCATCATCGTCAAGTCATTGAACTGTATACATTTGCTCATTTACTGCTTAGTTTAGTTTAAATTAGGGCAAGGTGATTTTGGCAGTCAGCTGAAGTTGTCTTTTAGTGTACAGTGGCTTCAGGATTTTAATGATTTGCTTACCGCTGATCAGCATATTTCCTCACACTCAGAAATATGTGAGATGAATCTAAACAAATCTGAATGTAATTCTGCTTTAAGGGGCGCAAATGCGACTTGAATTTGTAAAATTCCAAACACACAAATGTATGGAAGCCCTGAAAGGTGGGTGAAAAAGAAAAAAAAGGATGATACATTTTTAAGTCTGATCTAATTTTATTCTCTCCTGTATTTCCAGAGTTCTTTTCTAATCTGTGTAGCAGGTTGGGAAAAATAAGTTTTGTAAGGAAGAAAGCAAGTTTTAAAAGATCATTTTTCCAAGCTGCTTTTTTTTTTATCTAAAAAAACGCTTGAAAACGATCAGACCTTTTTTTTCTTGCTTGCCTTTTAAGGCTTCCATATAAATACATCAATAATGATTCAGTTTTGGTTAAAAGTGCATCTCAGGTGTATGATGGCTTGTGAAATGATCATTATTCATATTAGGTCCAGAATATGCCTGAAATTTAGGACTCGTCACACAATTTCTCAGATTTGTGATTAACTTTAGTAAAATGTATGATGACTGATGATAAGCTACAGAAAAGTGCAAGGAATGCAAGATGGCGTCATGTTTTTAAGTCTGTGTTTTCACACTGCTGACAAAAAGTGTTAGAAGCTGCCCGTTAAGCGAAATGTCAAAGGCACAATGATACAAATATAAAGATTACATCGTTAAGTGTAACGAAAAGTTACAACTGCCAATGTAATTACTTTAAAGAACTATTTAACACCTCTAAAAGAAGAAATAATACTGGTAAAAAATTACTAAATAATAAAACCTAGGTTTTCTATACTTGTGAAATACATATAATAATAATATAATTATAATATAACTAGAATATTAAAAAAATACAACAATGACATATAAAACCGACACAGATCACATTTAATGCCTATCTTCCCAAAACTATTACGAATTTAATTTTTTTTAAATTAAAAAAAACAAGACTTTTTTGAGAATTTGCAGATACATGTCTAAAATTTCATTAAAATTCCTGTCAATTTTTTGTGTGCCAGACATCATGTTGGCCTGCAGTGTGAACACAGCACATGTAGAAACCCTTTTCCTGTTTAACCTTTTATCACTGCTGACTGTGGGCAAAGTTTGAGGGATCAATGGGGGATTTTTTTTTTTTTTACAGTTTCTGAGCCAAACTTATCTCTGTGACCGTGGGTGTACAGCTCTTCACTCCCTGGTTGTCGGCGAATGGTCAGGATTCACCATTTCATGCATGATGAGCAGTTGAAATGATCCCTAGTTGTGTTAGTGTACCCAGACAGGACGAGGGTGCTGGGGTCTCGCTCTACCAGCGGGCTCTCCTCGTTGTTTAGGATGTGTTCAACCAAGCAGCGTACTGCCTCCTCAATGTTTGTGTTTTCCTGAGGGAGGGAATAAAAGAAGACCCCTTTGAAGAAACCATGTACCAGACTAGTGATTTTGCTCTATGGATGGGAATGATGGTGGTTCAGTAATTAAGTAATTAAGTAAAGTAAAAGCATTTTGGTCCATACATTCATGGTCCTCAAAAGGTTCAAACGGAAATATCTTAACAACTATTAATACCCTTTTTTTCATACCAAAATTATGGCCGTTTTTTGATTTTTGTTTTTACTAGCAACAAAATACTCTCAAAACTGGGTTTGTTCTTTGGTATAATAAGAACATCCTCAAAGACAGAAACCATCTGTAGAAAAAACACAGCAATTGTATTTTTAAATTTGCCCTATGTCCCATCGGGGGGGGACTCAAAAAGTGTTTGAGTTTGGAATTAATGAGCAAATGGTAGCACACTTACATACTACTAAATACTAAACATAGTAAGCATTACACAAACATGTATGTTAGCGCTTTCATGTGTGTTAGCATTTAGCTAGTAGCACAGCTGTGTCATAGTACAGCCTCACAAAGCCAGCTAGCATGGCTACGTCTCATTACTGATACTAGTCCAAGACCTTTACTTTCACTTTTGTAATTAGACTCAGTATAGCTCTCATTTTAAAAAAGAGTAAAGAAAGCATAAGAAGAGAAGAATCTTTAAGGCAGAAAATTTGATTAGCAATGTCTGAACAAGACCTTAGCTTGTAAATACTAGCTAACATTAGCCACCATTAGCTGATGGTCATATTAAACCAAGTAAAGCTATGGTGCTAAAATCCTTAAGTTAAAGGGGTTTGATTTATTGCTTCAAAGTTCAGAGGTTTTATTTTTTAACAAAGGGATGACTGTGTTGTTTCTTCTTTTGAAGTGTGGTTATAATACTTTTATAGTGACCAGTTAATGTTTCATTCGTTCTTCAAATGTCTGTGTAACTCTTATCATAGTTGGACTGGAAAATACAGTTTATCAAAAAGTCTGATTTTGACTTAATTGATGATCTCCCTTTTCATTCTGACAATGCATGCTGGAAAGAATGAGAAGCCTGGATGACACACACACTATTGTTTCTGTGATGATCTGTCTGAGCTGTCTACTGAGCCTTTGTGTTCACTAACTACACTTCTGTGTCTGACTTGCACCCTGCTGTGTAACTAATTAGACGGCCTCTGGATGAGAGCATAAAACAGACGGCTAACATACAGCACGCTGCAGATATGTCTCTCTTTCTCTCCTGAGAGTGCAGCATATGTTTTCTAACTTTCAGTGTTTGCAGTGTAATTCTCTGAATCAGTTCTTGTAAAGTGGGTTTTTGTTATAAAAACATTGCTATCATTTCAGCCATTCAAATAATGCGGTTAACCTGTAAATTATGTATGGAGATGACTGTGATTCAACCCCAAATGAAGTCTTTTCATCCTTGCCTCAAGTCGAACAATAGCTTTAAGCTAAATTTGGAGGTTCATCAAAAAAATAAAACCCTACAAACCTTTTTTATAATCTCTACCCATATTTGCATAGAAATTACTGATATAATTATAAAATGTAGAGAGAAACCCACAATTTAAACTCAAGGTTTTTTCCACTGATTTGACTTGTTCCAAAAGCTGCAATAATTGCCCCCAAAGTCATAGACAGTATCTCCCCTTTGGTACCTTTGCAGATGTCTCAAACCAGCCAACAAAGCCGTTTTCCCTGCAGAAGGTGTCGAGTCTGGGCTGCTGGGAAGCCAACTGGTCTGACTTATTGGCCAAGAGGACAGTTGGAACTGGCCTGCCGTGGTTCAAGGTCACCTAAGGAAACAAGAAAAAAAGGTTTAAATGATGGTTGTACAAACTGTAATATCATCCAACTTACTTGTTAAGGCTAGTTTGTAGTCAATATTGTTTAAGACAATGGACAATATCAGGATGAACCTTCTTACAACAAAAGCCAATAATGGTGTCCATTTTGTTGGACATTGCTAACTTACAATTTTACATTACCCAAAAAAGAAAAATAACCAAAGCAATGGAATTTAAATTTTCTCCATAATCACTCAAAGATTTGATCTGAATGCGCATGGTGCAAGAAATGTACAACTCATCTCCGTCTTCCTTAGGCCATGAACTTATCATTCACCCCTTTTACTCTTATAGATATTCATTTGGGCTAAAATGTGAATGATGCATGTGTTTTATCTGTAACTGTCTCTCCTTTTCAATTGAAGATTATCTTATTATCTTATTACTTTAGCATTAAATTTTGTGTGTGGTTGTGAACAGCCATGTGTAGGTAAAAAAACGACCTCTTTATACCTCTTAAAGGGACAGAAAAGAAAGAAAGAAAGGCCTCGGTTAAAGTTTTTCTGTTGGATGTTGACCAGAGGTGGGTGTACATTAGATGTCTGACCTTGGAGTCCAGGTCATCCTTCCACTTCAGCACTGCTTCGAACGTGGAAGCCCTCGTCACGTCAAACACCATCATAGCTCCTACCGCCTCCCGGTAATACACACGAGTCATGTTCCCATACCGCTCCTGTCCTGCGACGCATGGACAGCCATCAGTCACACAGACACACAGACACACACACACACACATTTTCATGTTAAGACACCTTTCAAGTCCGTAAAATCACATCAACTCACAGCACGGTTCATCAGCGGCAGATACAGCGATTGTGAGTTTGTGTGTATGTGTTTATTCTACAGAAGCTGCCACCATGTGACTGATATTATGACCATGGGATCACTTGAGTCACAGCCAGGCACAAGATCTGCATTCCTCGACCAGGCTTCAAATGACAGGGAGGGACCCAGGCATCCAGTGGTCAGACACACACTCAAATTGAGAGTTCACATCACACACACTTCAAAAATCTCCACCTAATCATGTTATGTTTGATTATCTCTGGGTTGTAAAACAATAGAACTAAATGCAAAGTGTCATTTTTGTATTCAAGTTTTTATGACTCAGAAATTTCTGCAGTACTGTGATTGTTATTTCAAAAATAGCCCCCAGTTTGATTTTAAGCTTATTTCAGAAGGAGCTTAAGGTTTTCACGGCTGCTGAAGGTGAAACAAAAGGTTTTGTTCCCAAGACACAACCTCTCTCCAGCAGAGAATAAATCCTACTGTTGATCTGCATGCAGAATTTTATAGTGTAACAATCACCTGATGCACATTAAGTCTATAATCCAAGGTGTACAAAGGGCTCGTTAAAATTTAACAGACCTGCTATGTCCCACAGCTGTAGCCGGATTACAGTGTCATTATCCCACTGGAGCACCTTCAGGGCGAAGTCCACCCCGATGGTGGCGCGGTAGTGCTGGGAGAAGATCTGATGGACGTACCGCTTGATGATGGATGTCTTTCCCACTCCCAAGTCACCGATGACCAGGACTTTGAAGAGAAGCTCCTGCTGCATGGCTGCAGCTCTGTAGACAACTAAAGGAAATAACTCTTCAGTAAAACTGTAGAAACTTTAAGAAGGTTGCTGGTGCACAGGTATCGAAACTAAACTGTAAACTAGCCAATAAAGTCGCGGACAGTGAAAAAGTAGTACAAAATAGTACTAAAAAGACATTTTCTTTAGTCCTACGCACTAAAAAAAATGATTATCCAAGATAATCGAGGTTTGCGAAAGGTCGTCTGTGACCACTGACGTTCACTCGTTTATTCACACATGACAGTCTGAATCCGTTTACTTCACGGCCGACTCTCAGCTCCTGTCTCCTGTTTTATACACTCAATGCTACAAGCCCAGTAGAGCTGTTGGTAAATGGTGGTGCATTCAAGTACTCCTCGTAAAGTTGATGTCAGATATGTGTCACTATAGGTTCAGGATCTTGCCTCAGTACAGTGCACTGTGTTAGAGGTAATATTCCTGCATTCAAACTGGTAATTAAGTTTTTCTAAGATTTTTTTAGAAATAACAGGAAGAAACAAAATACTTCAAAAAGAAGCTAAAATCTTCTTTATACTAATGTCTTACATCCCAATTAAAATTATTATAATTAAGCTTTAAAGCAGCATATAAGAATCCTACTTTACCTCAGTCATATTTGGAGTTTAATTATTCATTATTTTTGGTATTTACTTGTTTTAGTATGCTTTAAGCTAAACCCAAATGTGAGGACAACCACTGCTTGTTTGCAACCTTTATTTTATTTTTTTAGCACTTCATTGTTCCTTCATATACGTTTATTAGGGCCACTAGTGAAATATTACACAGAGTGCAATAATTTAAATCATTCATGCGAAACATTATATAGTATTTGAAAAAAATGGTAACACTTTAGATTTAAAATGTAGCCTAAAATTTTGAGATTCAAGTTGTCTCGCATAGCCAGCTGTAGCTCCACAGGGCTGAGCAAATGTTCTTACACAAAAAACCTGTTATCAGTATTGTAGACTGACCATTTAAAAAACTGGAGTAACTGATTATCACCTGTGCGCTCATTTAATTTTTTTTTTTAAATTTCCTACAGCTTGTGAAGGTAGCAGCAGTCACCTCGAGGTTCGCTGCTGCGCCGCTACGAATGCAATTACGGTAATGGTGCTGATGAGGGCGAGGAGGAGATGCGTGTTTGATGCTGCTGTTGTGTCCTGCTGCCATTTCATCCGCGGACCCTCACGGAAATATCAACAGACCTGCTGAAATTAACCCACATCTCGGATCATCTGCACACTCAGCAGGCTGATATTCATCTGTGAAAACGGTTCAGATGTTGATGGTGTACAGGAGGCCTAGCTTGTATGATGCATGTTATTGGTGCAGGTTATTTCTGTAGGCAATAACACAACCACTGCTACTCTGGAGGATCATTTAAAGAAGACATAATCATCAGTATGGGGTTTGCTTTTTACGAGTACTGAGCTCTTAACTTTGAGGTAGGTGTACTGTTTTTATTAGGCTTATATCCTGAATGCTAATCATAATAAAGTAAATAATACTCATACTGGCATTAAGCTAGTGGGTTGGGCCTCATGATTCAGGCAATTTACTCTTTGTGAGACATCTTATTACTAGTGTCACTGGAGGCCTTCTAGGAAGTAGCTGCAAATACCTATTATCATCTAGCAGTCTGTTTTACAGCTATCTCTTCATTAAGCTTCTATTTGGCTAGCTTCAAGGCCTCATTGTGTGTTATAAGAGCCTGTCTACTATCCACATGGGGGCTGCCTACACCAATGTTTATTGAGTTGCAGAGGAGTGGCCTCCCCTCCTCCCTCTGCCCCCCCTAAATTAGATCACCCAACTACAGTAAATCACATGGACACTGCTGAGATGATTTGAGTCTATTACCCTCTCCTCATGGTGGCAGCGGAAATGTTAGAATTATCTTGATGATTAAATGCATGTCTGAGTTTAATCTGAATCTATTTAAACACACCCTCTGTTTAGGCCTTTGTCTCATTTGGTTTAATTTTCCTCCCTGTGAAAATAAATTCAAATGTGTCCAAAAAAGACATAGTATCCTGCAGTGTTATGTGTGGAAAAAAAACTTACAAATTACACATTAGTTCATATTTTCCCTCTTTTACACACTTAAAAGGATCAATATTATTGTTGAGCAAAACAGGAGCAAGACTGTTCAGATTTCATATTTTAGGAAGATCATTACTGCAGCAGTTCTGTGAGACAGCACATGCACTTTTTGTTTTCTTTGGTTTCAAAAATGCACTTTAATTTGTAAAAATTTAACCAGCATCATCAGCTCATAACACTCAAGTTTCATCAGATTAACAATTTGCACTTACTGATTAGTAAATCGACATGATAATTAACAGTGACAATGCTGATAATTTTTCAAGCCAAAATGCCAAATTTTGAACATGATCATTCGTCATATTGTAGTAAACACAATATCTGTGGATTTTGAAATATTTGGTCTTATTAAACAGGACATTACAAGCTCTAATATTGACTAAATGAAAGTGACTCACTAAAACATTTTTTTTCTCAGATTTTATTTTGGTGAGACATGGAGACGATATGGCTTTATCAGTTTCGCCTGATCGTCATCGGAGACTCCACGGTTGGGAAGTCTTGTTTGATCCGGAGGTTCACTGAGGGCCGTTTCGCCCAGGTTTCAGACCCGACCGTGGGAGTTGACTTCTTCTCCCGCCTGGTGGAGATCGAGCCAGGCAAAAGAATCAAACTACAGATCTGGGATACAGCAGGGCAGGAGAGGTTCAGGTAAAGACAGACCTATTTTCCTCTCTTGATTCTTTTGTTTATTTATTCACCTTTAAACAAATTCTACCAAGTGCTTTGTTTTTACAAGTCTACATCAAACATAACTTACATAGACACCTTTCCCCTAACCTTGTCCAAATCCTATTGGACGTCTCCTCAGAGGAGTGTTGGGGGTAAATTCTTTCAAATCCCAAGGAACAACAGATAGTCTAGTGATAAATTATAGTTTTCTGATTGTCATAAAAATCCCACAAAACTCACTAGTTCTACAAAAAAGTATTTTCAAGTACAAGTATGAGAAGTTGTAATGTATAAAAAGATTTAAAAAAATGTTGATGGTGTGATCTTTCATTACATTTGTTGACAATAACTTAAATGTTGGATTTTTAACCCAAATTCGTAAACTGACAGGCATCCATAGTCTAGTAACTTTAAGAATTACTCCAATCAAATTCAAGTTTATTGATTAACTTTGGTATTTTGGCAATAAACAATAAACATATTAGAAGAAAAGTAAATAAAACAAAACACAGGACTACTCGAAAAGTCAAGAATGATAAATATAAGAAAAAATAGGAATAATAAAAAAATGTAAAAATGTCTGTTCATATTGGGTCTAATCTGAAGCTCAATTTATATTCAGGACCAGCACAGGACTGGTGGGCTCTTTTTGTGGAGGTTGGGGTGATTGAAAAGTTGGACTTTAATATGTAAGACCAGAGTTTCCATCCCATCAGACTCAACATGTAATATTCTTTCTCAAACCTTAAACCAGTGTTTTAATTGCCTCACTATCTATTTCTTAAACATAGTTAATGGAAAAGACTTAAAATTCACTATATTGTGTGAGCTTTGTCTACAAATCCAATGAAAAGTCTAATACTGACAATGTGTTCATTTCTCAATACTACGTGATTTTCTTATGATTTATTGTCTCTCTGTCCACGAGCTCCTACTGAAGCCTTTAAAGGGGTTCAGTTTTATACACTTTCATTTTTAAAAAAGGTAGTTGTGTCCTTAAAGAGTTGAGGGGACAATGTTCTTCATCAGTTTTTGTGCATTTGTGAGTATTAATAGCATCCACCTATCAATCCATTAATCCATCCATCAATCCATTATTCCATCCATCAATCCATCAATCCATCCCTACCTGTCTACCTACCTATCCTCTCCAGGTCCATCACCAGAGCTTACTACCGTAACTCGGTGGGCGGCCTCTTGCTCTTCGACATAACGAACCGACGTTCCTTCCAGAACGTTCATAACTGGCTGGAGGAGGCCCAGAGCCACGTGCAGCCTCACAGCATCGTCTTCCTGCTGGTCGGTCACAAGTGTGACCTGGAGGCCCAGCGTCAGGTGACCCAGCAGGAGGCAGAGAAGCTGGCAGGGGCCTTCGGGATGCGCTACGTGGAGACATCAGCACGGGATGCTATCAATGTGGAAAAGGTGTGGATGAGATTTTTCTTCATAGATACACAAACAGCTGAATGTTCATTTTGTGCTAGATTTTATTACCAAATTTTTAGACTTTGACACACTTTTTCAGTGTGGAAAAAGGCTATGCTCTGTTTAATCTTTAACTTTTTAAAACTGCAAAGCTCTTCCTGCTGTTATTATAATTTTCTTTAACAAGGGATATTTCTTTTGCCTTAATAGATTTAAAGTAGCAACACTAGTAACACCAGTTTAACTGCAGTTATTATTTTCACATAACCCCTAATTGCACAATTGAAGAAGCATTATTTCAGTTTTTTAATGACACATTGCGTTTTTTTGACAAATACTAAAAACATTGTTTCTACGTTTGTTAAGGTACACAAATATGAAACCCTAAAGCCTTTTGGTGAATGAGCATTTCTGTTACTGTAAGTCACTTTAAATTTGTGCATGATCCTTCACATTTTGATTTTTTTTTGTACTTTTTATAAGGCTTTTGTGGATCTGACAAGAGAAATCTTTGAGCTGGTACGGAGCGGGGACATCAAGATTCAAGATGGCTGGGAGGGCGTCAAGAGTGGATTTGTTCCCAACACTGTCCATTCCTCTGAGGAGGTCGCCAAGGGCAGCCGACAGTGCTTGTGCTGATTTACCTGGCTGCAGCCTGTGGGGTGACAGGTGGTAAATCTTCAGTGGACTCCATCTAAAGGAGATCTCTCTTGTCTTGGCTGCACACGGGCCAATTTTTGGGACTTGATATTTCCCTGCTCAGTTACACACCTTACTTCTATATATAAGACATTGTTTTAACTTTTCAGTGCCTATTTATGGCTCCAAACTTCAGACACATTGTTGATGTTCCTAACAGGCATAGAAGCACAAGAAGCGCCCTTATTCCCTCACTGTTCTGTGTGCATGTGTGTGACTGTAATAATCCTGCAGCTCTTACCAACACTTCAGCTTTACTGCACTTTTGGCCTTTCCTGATGTGTACAGTTATACTCCACTAACCAGTTATGTTATTGTCATACATCTCTTACAGACTGATACTGTCAGTGTAGTGTGTTTTTATGCTCGTTAATTTACATTTGAATCAGTGATGCCAAGACTGAGCCGCTTCCTTTTCATGTGTACCACTGACTATACTGCAATGTTGTGTAGACAGTATCTAGTGAGAGAAAGGAGATAGAAAGAGATCTTCACTGATTGTACTGCACTACAAATCAAAGTGGCTTAACATGCAGAGAGAGTGGAGGGTAATGAAAGTGAACTCAAATTGAACCAAAGTTTCAGACTCTGTCATGTTTGTTTATTGACTGTGACCTGCTGACGACTGCCAGTGGAAGAGTTTGCACTGAGAAAATGTTCACTGGTACATCTGCTGAGTGCTGAAAGGAAAAGTTACTGTGGTTGCTTACTAATAGCCTTTGTAAATTGATCATAGCAGGTTTTTTTTTAATCAATACAGTAAGTTCCAAGTTCATATTTACTACCCTGTTTAAGTCAACTAATAAGAAAAGTTAGGACACTTACATCTTTGTATGCAACACCAAAGTGTCTGATATTAAATAAATGATACTTAAAATGAAATTAATAACCGTATAAATAAATTGTTAAAAAATACATAAG
>JAPZDV010000006.1:14977113-15027655 GCA_029814665.1 Acanthurus lineatus
GCATAATTTTGAGTGAAAATTAATTACTGTTCACATGTTTTGTTTTGTTTTTTATTATAATGTAGGTTTATGCGACAGTAATGTTGTGGTATTCCCAATCCTTTACTTTTCCTTATTACATGCCTCTCTCAAGCCAGTTTCTTAACTGCTACCAGAATCAGCCAGTTAGCTTATTGTGGCTCAAGCCACAACATTAAAGTAATCCTGAATCATCCACCTCCTTGCTGCTCCTTTTGTTGCCGTAAGTAAGCACAGTAAACTGACAAAGACACGAAACCTCATTATTTTGTAAATCTGAACCTATAAGCCTTCACTTGCTACCTGGCCGGCTAATTACCCTGCTGAAAAATACCAGCTTGACCAGCCTGGTAAACCAGCTAAACGTGCCAAAACCCAGCTAAGACCAGCCTGGACCAGCTACCAGCTTTGGCTGGTTTAAGCTGGTTTAAGCTGTTTTTTTCCAGCCAGGTGGGGTGTTAGCTTGAATTATTAAAAGTACAGTGAAAGCATTGTTAGCTAGCTCTGTTGTGAAATAACAGAGCTAGCTAACATTGCTTTCTAACAATGCTGTGTTTTTGCTCTTCACAGGACTGTGTCTTGTCTTAAATTAAAATCATTAAAAGGCAGTCAAGTAACTCTGAATTAACCAGTTTAAATTACCTGCTGCCTTTAACATGGGCCTTCTTGCTAGTTGGCTAGCTAGGTATTATAGGTAGCATTTTCCGCCGTGTTAAGTTGCACAGAACATTTTAGTTGCTGTGACTGTGAACTGTGTTTAGCCCACCAAAAGCAGCAAACACAAAAGATGATTGATTCAGAAGCTTACTTAATCAGTGAGAAGCTAACTGGCTAAAAATCAATAACAGTTGTTTAGCAAGCTCAGCTAAAAGGTGGGGGGCTGCTGACATATCACTCTCCTAACAAATTTGTGAAGTGACATAATAATAATAACATTAAAAAACATTAAAATGGCATTAAAAATACCAATTATAATTATACAAAAAAAGACAAAAACAAAAAACAACTTATTAATTTATTTAAAATTGGACACTTTGGCACTCTGTACTTTTGGACACTGTTTTTTGAGCTCTTAATCTAGAGCCTGTTCTTAAACATTACACGACACCTTCAGGTCATAATCTCTTCACACACTTATGCCTACAACCCATTTACAAGTTCAGTCATATCCATATATATAAACAATGCATGCCTCTGGTTTATCTCAAATTTTCTAAAGAAACAAAATAATTATTACTATCTCTTTTTTTTTTTTGGATAAATTGTATAAAGCCATATCACTCAGTACCAGAAATATCACTAGAGGGAGCAGAATTAATGACTTGTCTTATTTGATACATGGGTATGTGACAATTAATCCAGTGCAATGAAAAAATATAGTAAAAAAACTGAAAGTATTAAAATTAGGATTATTTGAATGCCTCTACAAGAATTCAGGTCAGATCGGTGGCATAAATATTGACTAATTTATTCAAGAGTTTAGCAAGCATGGCGCATGGTTTCACTTATTTATACAGAACAGTGGAAGTATCTCTCTATCTCTTTTTGAGTGCATTTTGGAGGAAAGAAGCCTAAACAAATGTTGTCAACTTCCTTCAAATGGACAAAATTGTGGGTTAATTCTGTGAATCATTTAAACTGTAAGGTGTCAGGAACATTCGGATCAAATCACACAAACCTGTAAATAATTTATTTGAAACCAAACACCAGCAAAGTTTACTGGTTGATGTTGCTCTGACTGTGGGGTTATTATAGCTCACGGGTCATCATTAATAAAGGCCTGGAGGCATGAATGAAGATATGCCTTGTGCAAATCCTGAAGATATGTGGTTTCCTCACAGAGAGATAGTTAACAGGTAAGTAATGGTACTCTGAAAGTGGTGTAGTGCTGCTTTGACCACTAGAGGGCAGTCTTAATGCGTCATTGGTTGAGATGGTATAGAATGGGTAAAACTATTTCAACACATCACATGTATACTCCTGTACTTCTACAGAAATTTGAGGTACTTGTTCTTGAATTAGTTTTTTTTCATGCCATTTTAAACTTCTGTTCCATCTAATTTTTAGAGGGAAATATGGCGATTATGCTACATTTATTTGATGACTTAAGTAATTTATTTTAAAAGTTCAGATTTTCATACACGAAAAGAGCTTTTAAATTATGCTCTGTTATAGATTACACTACCAAAAGTATATACAAGTAAAGCTCAAGGGATTGTTGATGGCCGGTATTTCATAATTTTGGTCATTTAAAAAAAAAACAAAAAAACAACAGTATTAGCTTCTCCAGTATATAGACTTGCTTTTTTTTTTGAGATTTTATTCTCAAGTTTTGAAGTGCTTTTTCTGTTGCGCACTTCCACACGTAAGCACATTTTCCTGTTTTACGTAAGCCAAAAGGTGGAGTCATTGACATTAAGAACATTGTTGAAATAGTTAAGTGAGTCACCAGTAAAAAGAACAGTACAGTATGCTTCCACATGCTGTGACATGCAGGTAGGTCATCCTGGTATAATGTTTTTATCTCTTTTAGAAAAAAAAGGAGAGGCAGTTAAAACACAGAGACATCCATGTGCCGTAAGCAAGAATCATTTTATTAAAAAAAACAAACATTGAAAATACAGCTCATTTTGTACATGACAGGCATATGTACAGGATATAAAACAAAAAAGACAAAAAAGAAATCATCGCTGTTCAAGAAACAGCACTGAGAGGGGAGATGATAGCATTGATTTTCAAAAGGCAAGAGGGCTGAGTATGACGAGTTCTGTGTGATATGAGTCAGAGCCACATCAGATAACCTTTTAACGATAAAATAATTATTCCTGTGTTTGTCATCGACAGACAAGCACAAAATGTTTGTCTAAGAAAACAGTTGAACTCTGTTTTACCAGCCCAAGTGCCTTTCCTCAGGCAGATGGATGGTTCTGTAGGCACCAGGTAATTGATACACATTATGTAGAAACACTGGCTGAATCCAATCTACCCTTACTGTGTCCTTACTTCTCCACAAACATATTGTGAAGATGTCAAGGGGGGTGGAAGATATTTCGGGACATCTTGTTAAGTGTCTGTGAAAATGCTTCAGTTCTACAGACCTTTTATCTGAAATTTAAAGAAGGACTGGGATTTCAGCAGCAGCAGCAGCAGTGTTAAATCAAATACCTTCAAGTCTAATTTACAAAACAGAAAGCATCTTTTACTCTTAAATTATACTTTAGGTCATATTTCCAAGAAAGAACATTTGTATAATTTACAGCATTATACAAATAAAAAGTTTTCAAACATATACTGTACATTCTACAGTAAATAACTTTACTTGAACAACACAAATTCTATTAACAATAAGTTACGCTGACTCAAGATGATTTGGGTAAAGACATTTTACATTAAACAATTTAGAGACCAACTCTTAGTGGTCATTCTTTGTTTTGGAAAGCTTAGTTTTTAAAAATCACGTTCATTAGGTCAGGAAGGATCACAGAATATCAGAATTAAATCATTTGATGTTGCAAGACGTGCAACAGAAAGGAAAACGATTATAAGCAAAAAGATTAGCACACTAAAACTGTACATGTAACACTTAAAATACATCTAAAAAGCATATTAATAACTGATTGGAAACTGATATGAAAAAAGGCAAAACGAATAAAGAAAGCTATCCCAAAACAACAGCCTATAAACATTTAAATATTAACAGTTCTATCAGAAAATGTAAATAATAATAAGTAATAATAAAATACAAGGGATGGGACCTTAACAGACAAAGCTGCCAAGAAAAAGTTTCAAATGAAACTAAATAAGAACTTTTGTGAAAAAAATAAGTCTTTTCACAAGGAAGTTAAAAAGAAGGACGAAGGGGACATTTTAGTGGTGATTAAAGACAGGCCCTTGTTTGGAAAATAACGCCCCCCTCCCCAGCTCCAAGACAGTAGAATGGATCTGACAGATGGGAAAAGATGTTTATGTGTTTAGAAACAAGTTTTTGTTTATTGACTGAATATTAAAACGAGCTATTCCTCAGATCCCTCTGTGATTAAGCAGCTTGCTAAGTGCAAAATCTATCAGCATACTCAGATCTGCAGAACGCACAGCCTGGGTGCAGCCTTGCAAAGCTTTTGAAACAGGGAAGGTTCAAGTGTGTAAATTAAATCTTGAGATGGCAAATCTTAAAAAATGTTTTATTTATGAATACAGATCTCTCCATGCACTCTTATATTTTAACAAAATATAAGAAAATGAGTACGAAACCCTGAAACCTTCACTCTCTTGCTATGGGTTGAAAAGTAGTTTGTTACCCTTTTGGCTGTTACAAGTCTTCTAAACCGTTTTGAATATCTTGTCTAGGTTGAAAGAAAGGCCACAAAATGCCTGCCATTTCAGTGCTTTCTGTACGCGAGAAAAAAACCTTACATGGATAAGTTACAGTAGGCAACTTAGTTCACAATGCATACCAAACTGTTCGCTTGGGGGGAGGAGTGTTGCACATATAGCGATTGTATTGAAAACTTATTGAATGTGTAATGCATGCACTTCAGCCTTAGACACTGAAATGCATAGCTTAGATGATATTGAACATATGCAACTGACCTAACTGCACTGAGGCCCCGACCGACACTGTAAACCACACAACGCCAGTTCTACCCTGTTTACCCACAAACAAAACAGGCAGGTGCAATAAACAAGCACGAGTAAACTACACATTACCCCACTGAAAAACTATTCATGTGTCATACAGTTTAAGTCTAGCTCATGAATCCAAGTGTCCTGACAATTGTAAACTCAAACCCTGGCTTAAGTCATCAGTGTTTGTGCCAGGTGATCCCATATACATCTACAGCGCACAGACAGCAGAGAGGAAGCAGAGACTACAACAGTTAGTGTAACATTCTTCCGGTTAACGGATTTAAATAACGGAGAGCAGAGCTTTGTGGGAAAAGCACTGCAGTACTCTTTGTTAGTCGGGTCAATTCAAAAGCATGTTATTACAAGTAGACCTCCAGAGGGCTAAGGCTAAGTACAGACAGATTAAAACGAACACACGGGCCAGGAAGTGTCTCTGTCACAGTGTCTAGCCATCAAGTTAATCAGCCTCCAAGTCAGAGGTAAGATGTGTATGGCGTTTTCTTGCCTTTTCTACCTTTAAACCCAGGGCTGCGTTGCAGGGTCGCCTACACTGCAGCATTTAGCTGCCAGCTCAACCAGAGCCAAGAAGAAGTGTAGATGTTCTGCAACGCTTTCCTGGGTCTACTTAAGTCTGTATTAGGGGCTGCCTGCTTCCACGTCGCTTTCATCAGGAGCGCCCGTGTAAATTGGGCTCTTGGTTTGCAGTGCAGGCTCGTATTTGCGCGGTGATGACCTGTTGGCGGCTTCACTGCTGTTCCTTATACCATAGAAGAAGTAGATGATGAAACCTGAAGGGTTGAAGAGTAAACAGGAAGTTACAAAACAGTCACATTACTGTGTTCTACTGGAGATAATAAAAAAAAAAAAAACGTAATAAAAGTGATCTGCATGAGTTTATCCTTACCAATTATCATCCAGACGGTGAAGCGGATCCATGTACCCATGTCCAGCTGCATCATGAGGTAGATGTTGACAAAGACACTAAACAGGGGCAACCAAGGTAGCAGAGGGACCTTTGAAGACAGAAAAATGGAGGGATGTTAAAAAAAAAAACAGCATAAATATATTTAAAAATAGACCTGGTTTTACTCAAGCTACCACTAAGTACAGAAAATCAGAGAAAAATGTGTGTCAAAATAAAGAAGTGGGCATTCTTAGCTGTAAAGACAGCCTCAGAGACACTAAGAGTGAGTAGATTTTAAAACAAAAAACGGAGGGCAACACACATGGGTCTTTTCTGAGGATTTGATTGTTACCTTGAAGGTGAGAGCCTCTTTGCTCTCAGGCTGCCTGCAGATGATGATGACACATACGGCAGAGAGCAGACACAAAATGACAAATGGCACTATGACGCCTGCATCTCCAGCCAGCAGCCCATTGTAAGAGTTGGACAGGATAATGCACAGCACGGTGATAAAAATGGCTGCAGGGAGAGGAGAGGAAGAGAAAGTTACTTTAAAACAATACAAATTACTGTGTTTACTTATTCAATTGCAATGTTGAATACATCTGTATCCAATAGCCTCCTCCCAGACATACTTACAAATAACAGCAGTGGTCACATAGACTATGTTCCCAGAGATCTCTGTTGGGTTTTTCCCATCTGGGCTGAAAAGCAGCTTGATGGAGAATTTATCTTGAAGCGGCCTCCCCTCAGTCTCCATGCCGTACTCGTCACCGCTGTCTCCTTCGCTTGAGGCCACCTTCTCCCCTTCCACCAGCTGCACCAGCTTCTCCATCTGGCTGGCTGAATTCAGGGTTCCTGGCTGGTACCTGTCAAGGGAAGGAGGGAGGGAGTGTGTCAGATGCAGTTAAAAAAGAAAGATGAACCAGAAAAATCATCTTGACAACTAGAAATATTGGCTGCATTCAAATACAGCTTGTTTTCATGGGAACTTGGCAATGACAATCAACACAGCAGCTGCTAGAGAGTATTAAAAACACAGAAACAACTTCAGACTGTGCTAGCAGAGAATAAAAGGTGCTTACCTGAGGATGAGGACGCAGATGGCCACTAAAGAGTATGCCAACAGAGTCCCAATGGACATAAGATCAACCAGAGCTGCCAGGTCGAACAGGAAGGCCATCAGAGCTGTAAGAAGAGGTGATACAGATGTCTTACTAACATTCAAGTTTTAAACCATCTCTCTAAGACAGAAAAAGAAACTAAGACATGCTTTATTGGATCAGACTGCTCACAATTTGGGCATGGACCACAAAAAACAAAAAAACATCTTAGAGTAAAGTGTTATCGATCTTGAACTGACAGACAGACAGGCTGCAAGATTACAGCTGTGACCCTGACAAACTAGCATGGGACAGACACAACAAAGACAGCTGCTGGCCCAAAGCAATGAATAACATTACAAGGACAATACAGAGATAAAGACAAAACACACACCCACACAAAAGGACTTTAAAAAAAAAAAAAAATTAAAAAAATCAAGAGAAGGAACTCACCTGCAACAATGCCAGAAACGATTGTGGCCATGAGAGGAGTCTTAGTGCGAGTGTTTATCCTTGACAAGACACGGAAGAGAAGCCCGTCCTCTGCCATGGCATAGATGACACGGGGCATAGGGAACATAGAGCCTAGCAGACTGAAGATAAGATTGTACTTAAATTCAAAGCGTTTTAAGTTTTTTAAAGGAACATATCGTGGCTAAAACACATTTTTCTTCCTTACCTGGTTGACAGAGCGCAAAGAGAGCCCACAGCCACGATGTATCTGGCAGGAGCCCAGCCGACATAACTGAAGGCCTCAGGCAGAGGACTCTGGGTGTTCAGCTGGTAGTACGGCATCATCAGGGTGAGAGCAGCAGACACTCCGAAGTAGGCAAAAAAACAGATCAGCAGCGAGGCCACAATGCCTATAGGAATGGACCGCATGGGGTTCTTAGCTTCTTCACCTGAGGAAAACAGGAAATGAAACACAAAGAAGATGAGCTGATGAGATGTTTTCACACAAGATGGGTTAGACAGAAAAGTAAAACTACACTTCTGTGTAGAGCAACCTTGGGTCTCATAAAAGGTGATAAATAAGTTCAAGTTATTACTATGATGCAATGGTCTAACTTATGAACCTCATGGCTCAATCCTTCCATTGAGATACTGTTCATAAGGGTGATCTACATATGTCACTTTTTTAACCTTTCGTCCATCGTCATCATCCATTTATCATGGAAATAGTAAAGCCACTCACTTGTAGTGGCGATGCAGTCGAAACCCACAAAGGCGTAAAAGCAGGTGGCAGCACCAGACAGAACTCCATTGAAACCAAACGGAGCGAAACCACCCTCGCCAAAGTCTTTCTCAACTCTGAGTGGCAGAAGGAGAGAGATATTTAACAATCAAACACAGATGAGATGGCAAAACTATGAGTTCATTTGAAGAGAAGGGCAACCCCAAAATACTGACTTTAAACTGCTGCTGCTGTTGGTGGTCTTGTTCAAAAAGTTTAAGTAGTCATCCTCTGTCAGGTTCCAGTTTGTTGTGTCGCCCTTGACAAAGCCAGAGATGATAACGAAGCCCAGAACCACCAGATTGATGCCTGTGAAGATCTTATTCACCAGGGCTGACTCGCTCACACCAAAGGCCAGAAGTCCTGAAGGCACAAAGTTCAGGAAGAGAGGAGAAGACAGGAAGAGGAGAGAGAGGAGGGATTTACAGAGAGAGGAGAGAATTCATCTTTCAGCACCAGTAACAACATGTCCTGCTATGTGGGTGGATGTGTTCATACTACCTCACTTCCAACATGCCATCAGTCAGTGACACCAAACCACCAGTTATTTTGTTCTAACACTGCTACTGGCTGCTGATAGTGCGACAACTGTTCTTTCTCTTATGCAATGTTATCAGTGCAATAGTAACACTGCCTATGGAGAATCAGTGGTGCTCAACCTTTTTGGCTTGTGACACATCAATGCCACACAATGTCTCTTTCACAACCTTTTGTCACTTGTTTTTTTGTCCTTGAGTCGCGAGCCAAGTTTAACCAAAGAGGAATGTTCCTTCCTCAGATTGTTTAGTTCAAAATTTGAAGAGGTAAAACTTTTCTGGCATTTTACAAAAAAATTAAAAGCAAAACATAGATAAGAACAAATGAATAACTTCTTCTTTCCTATTATATGAATCATCTTTCATATTTATCCTTTAATTGTCAGAAAACCGTAATAATGAATGATGGCTAACTCACCAGTGAGCAACAGGATAAGGATGAGGGCAAACAGGTCAGGGTACTTGGCCAGCACACCCCCTGGCACATTCATTGTCATGGAGGCTTTAAAGAAGCCAGAGATCTTTTGCTCCACCAGGTTATCAAACGTGGAGCTCCACGCTCTGGCCACACTGGCCGTACCTAAATGAGAAAACAGAGGCAACACAAGTCAAAGACATGTTCCTAAAATGCTTTATGTGTTTTAAGCCAATCAGTGATGTTGCTATATTACTAGCAAGCACAACATAACCTGTAAAAACTTCACTGAAACTTAAAAAAGCTCACCTATCACATAGGATAGGATGAGGTTCCATCCTGTGATGAAGGCCCAGATTTCTCCAACTGTTACGTAGCTGTAAAGGTATGCTGAGCCTGTCTTGGGGACACGGGCGCCGAACTCAGCGTAACATAGGCCGGCCAACATGGAGGACAGAGCAGCAATGAGGAAGCAAAGGACAATAGCAGGTCCCGCCTTCTCCCGGGCGACCTCGCCAGCGAGGACATAGACACCAGCGCCTAGTGTAGAGCCCACCCCCAAGGCGATGAGGTCCAGGGTGGACAGACAGCGGGCGAACTGAGACTCTTCATTGGAGCAATTTAATGCCCGGCGACGCAGCAGCATTTTGCCAAAGTTGGACAGCTTGCTGGCCATATTTGCTGTGATTGTGTGTGGGTGCTGAACCAGGCTATGTGTTTTTTAATCTAGTGTGGGTGTGTGATTGACACAGCTTAAACAGAACACTTGTGACAGGACTGGAAGTAGATGTACTTTGGGGTAGCTGGCCGGGTAAACCAAATACTAGTTTTTACTGGTCCTTTGGAGTAGGTGTGTGACTTAGGCAACAATCACTTGATCACACAGAGAACAGAAAGTAGCAGGTCTGAGGTCACAGTATTTAGCAGCAGCAGATTAGGACCTGAGAAAAAAACACAAGAAAAAAAGCACTCAAAACAGGGAACCATTCAGTAACGGCCAAAGCTTACATTTTGCACAGCTGTGTCTAGCACCATGCAGTAGGACTATAGCAACCTTTCTTCTGACAGTAAACATGCAAAGGTGTTTAAACTGCAGGGAATTACAGTCAAAGTTAACACAATGTGTACCTGTCCACCTGGACCATAAAAATTTACGTAACAACTTGTAGCACAAGTTGTAAAGTTGATCTGTATAACACTGTCTCAGGAGGGTTTAGATGCATTACAAGTGAACACAGGTGGAACTAGATATGTTGGAAACTTTTCTGGAACAAACTTCTCATTTTAAGCAAAAAGGAGATACAAGAGACAAGAAAAAAAGACACATTTCACTTCATGAGAACTCATAAATACTGGTTACGCAATTTCCAGGAAATTTATACCTCCACCCCTCACTACACAGTAACACATCATGAGAGAGGGGCACAGCAAGACCTCATGTAGACAAAAGAACACCTAGCGCTATCCTGTAAGACCTAAATCTAATCTTAATTTTGCCTTGACAAATAAACCTGTTCTAGTCCACACCCTTTGAAAACAATAAATACCTAGACTGCGCACCACTCCCTTACTGCGAGAACATGCCCTCTGCTACTTCTGTTATGTTTTTTCAGCAGATAGACGTGGACAGGGAGAAGCCTGGGAAAGTCTTAAGCTGTGAAAGAACGAAATGGTTGGTTTCTTCAAGCTAATATCAATAAGGGTGAGGACAGCATGAACCGGCAGCTTGAGAAGGTGAAACAGCTGCACTAGGACAAGGCTGATATACAGATAAAAGACACTGAGTCTACGAAAACTGACACTCTGGGCTGACTATGAGCAAAGGTTAAAAAAACGACAATTTACTCTTGAAACTGGATTATTACATTTTTTTGTAATGACTTTAATAAACATATATTGCAAAATCTCAATAAAAATTTCAAGTTTTGCTTTAACTCATAACCGTACACTTTCCTTAAACAAAATAATGTGCACACACATGGAAAAAAAGACCTCATGGTATTAGAAATAAAATGTCTAAAATCTCTGATTTTATAAAAGCTGCTTTCCATTACAACTTAAACTAAGTGATTTCTGTTTTTAAAAAAATCACAATGTGGACCTAACAAAACTGTTGGTTATGTAGTTATTTTGATTACTGTCCCATAATATTAGACAAACCTGCCAGTAATGACGGCACTAGCAACACAATTTCAACCTTAATAATATTTAGGGAAGGGTGAATGACCAGGATTACTTCAGTTTCTGTAAAATACGTGTACACACACTTTCACAGATACATACTCACACTGTTCACAACAGGCCAAGGACATCTTTAACAGCATATCTGACCAGAGCGGATTGAATGTTTTACTATTTGCCTTGTTGGGGCCAAATTCCTAAAAGATCAATAAACAGTAACCCATTTGACGTAAATAACTGATTGAAGGTAACTTAAAAGGGAATTCCTTTATTTTTTAACTTGTACCCCACTTGCCTATATATTTTTCTAAGTAAATAAAGAAGACAACAACTTCTGAAATTGCTCTACTAATAAAAACAGAGCTTAGTGTCAAGATGTCTAACAATGTCACTAAATTCCTACAGAGATGTACCCTTATAGCAAAGAGAAAGATCCCTTTTTAGTAACCAGAAACAGTCATTATATTTTGACTTCATTTGCACAAACAGTATTTTTTCAGATTTGTTATAGCAAAAACAAAAGAATAACCGCTTTACTCCAACATGACCCATTTCTGCCATTTCAACTGTGCTGTAGAAAGGTTGGGCTGGTGGATTTAATCTACCCCACCTCAAATTTATGCTGTACCAAAATTATGAGAACATGCTGCTGCTCCCTCTGTGGAAGTGGTTTAAGTTAATACCTTAAAATTAAAGCAGATCATCAAAGTTATGGTAAGGTTAAGGTCTTCTCTGCAGTCCTCAATCTTCTCTTCTTGTGTGGTAATCCACAGTTTTTATATGATAACTTTCCAGAAAAAAAAGACAGAAAGCGTAAGCTAAGACTCATCTTTGTGTTTGTCTTTGACTCAGAGCTTTTTGAAAGGAGTTGTATTTTTAAAGGATTAAAAATGTCACAAAAGTTGGCTTTAACTCCATGACAAACGCGTTGCACATTAAGAGTGTGCAAATGACTGCGTGTGTTTGTCAGAGATAACATTCCAACATTTTCCCTGGTTAGAATGACCCACTTCATACAGCATCACATGGATCGCTTAGCCTTGGTTGTAAAGTTATACAGTTATTGAATTAAATGTAAAGTGATAATTATCAGAGCCCTTGTGAAAAAAATGTCAGGATATTGGAATGATGCAATATTGCACAAGTTTGCGCATGCAAGTCAACGCACGCCATGCTTGTAATGTCAAGGGTAAGATAGGTTTATCTTATCTTAATACTACACTATGTTTACAACTACTTCAACTACCATTGTGATGACATACTATAACAACTTGCTTTATTTTACTGTGACATTGGCTAACTTTCTTACATTTTGCTTCATAAATTACCTCCTGGATCAGCTTTTAGCAATTAAAGGCTGAACTTAACTAGTGTAGATATTTACAAGTGCTTACCGGAGCAATTTAGAATTAGAAAAAAACATTGTTCTCTCAGTGGTTCCAAATAGTGGCCTGAAGTCAGAATTCAGGGATCAGTGTTAAAGGCAACATCATACTGAATCTGAAGCTATTAATGCAATGACACCTGATTCCTCGGTGTCTGTGCTCAGAGGTTGGATGGATGTTTCAGGCCTATCAGTCACTTCACCGGTCAAGCAGCAAAAAGAAGAAGTGAAACACAATCTCGGAAACACTGACCAGGTCAACAGTGTGCTACACTGTGGATGTCTGAGGCTGGCTATAAACCTGGATTAGTTGGGTGGATCTTTTCATTGCGCTGTCAAGATTTTATTTTGCATTTTTTCCGATTAGAACCCAAATTTAAGTTCTGTTTCAAGCTTTTCCAAGTTAGGAAATTAACAAAACAAGAGGTAAAATTAGGTTGTTATCACCAGTTTTGCAGTTTTTTTTTTTCTATAGTGCTCTGCCTTTCACCATTTGGAAAGTTCCAATAACTAAATTTCTTTCCTTCAAAGCATTTGACACCAACTCAGGTTTCTAGGTGCATTCAGGCACTGTTGGAAAAAACATTGAGCAGGAATCAAGTGAGGCATCAGATGCAAGTATCAGATGATTTTGTTGCACTTATACCTCACAGCAAAACAATGACAAAAAAAGAAATCTAAAAAATGGCCAAAGGTTGTTTTTTTTTTGGAATATCCAAGACACAACATAGATTGTCAATGGATATAAAAAAACATTACGTGATAAAATCTTTAATGCTTATTAACCAGCTTGTGTAAGTTCACAAGTTGAAATTATGCAAAGACGATTATGCAGAGTTCAGGTCACACACTTATGTGAGACAATTTCAAAAAAAAAAAAGGATAAAGAAATAAGTCTTTCTGCTGTAGATTATGTTATGGTCTAATTTTGGCCTGTTCTTCATAGCACACAGGATACACCATCTCACAATGCTTCAGTACAATGACAATATTCTATTATTACCACAAAAGAAACATAACCTATTTATCAAAGCATTTCTATTCCCACCATTTCAAAAGAGAATATCCTGCCTGATACATTCAAGTGTTGGGAGAAAAAAAAGACAAACAGTGTCAAACAATGAAATTTAAAACACAGAAAGCAACCAATAATAAACATTAAGCCCTCTGAAGGCTGATGGGAAACTGGTACATGGTGGATATGCTTCCACTCCCTGCCTGGTGTGACATTCCCGTTGCTTTTTCCACTCGCACACCAGGAACTGAGATCTGAGAATGTCAGTGTTGTGTTAATAAACATTTATTAACAAACTACTATGCCCAGCTAGCTGTGATCTCTTCAGGGGTTCGCCCGACCTTCACTAAGCAGGACAAAGGTGCTTAACTAAAACGATGCTGTACAACTACAATACACCCAGAGATCTAAATCTTGACAACTAAAAAAAAAAATCCAGATTATTGACTTGTTAGGAATGTCCTCTATTTACCTTTTAAAGTATGATTTTCTTTAACGTTCGGAGACTAAGCTGTAACATAGTTCGCATCTTAAGAATACAAAACTTGTAGACCAGCTTGCTGTTTGACCACACGTAAGAGGGGGTCTCATTAAACTTCTACCGTACTCGATGCCTCCCTCACGCCAGCTAGTGACTAATCTTTTCCTTGTGGTTTTCACGAGGGTGCCCGTTTACGTAAGTAGGACAGATTTATGCCAGTTTACACGGAGGCGTGGCTCACAAATGCAATGTCTGCAAGCTCCACTGTGCAAAAACCCACATGAACACACTTTAAAAAAGAGATTTGTGTGCTACCTGCAGCTATTTTCTGTTCCTGTTGTTAAAATGGGTACACACAATACTCTTCTCTGTAAGCAAATATTACGTGCAGAGGAATGAGATGAATTGAGTTCTATTTTGTTGATTCCTGATTAACTTTATTCGGCAACAACCCAACCAGAGTATACATCAACTTTTTCAAAATAGAACTCTTTATGTTAAAAGGACCAGGCCCAGACTTTGGCCAACAGTGCTCCTGTTACAACAGGCCTCAGGGATAATGGTTCTGTTACTTGACTTAGCATTGCTGAAACTGCTGTTGCGGACTCTAAGAGGATTATTTGTAGAAGTAGCAAACCTGCTAACCTCATTATAGCTTGTTGCTGTTCCTTGTTCCGCCAAATTTAAACAACGCATGGCTTTGTTTTGATTGCCACTGTTGACAAAAACAGTGCAGTTGTTGTATGTATCTAATTATCAATAGAAATTCAACAATTAAACGTGACTTAAAATTGAAAAGCGGGATGACATTATCTGTGCAAATAATGCTACAATGTTAAACAAACACATCCCGTGGTAAGAAAATGTTGTTACATAAGATATTTATTTTACTCTAAGCAACGGGAAGTAAAATCCTGCAACTTAAAACAAGTTAGGCCAGTGGGTTTACTCTACCTCGATAAACCACAACTATGAGGAAATGCAACTCTTCCTGCTGAAGTACTCGTTTAAATTAAAACATAAAAAATACAGCAGATTTTACACTTTTCCGTGTGCTGTAAGCCCGATTTTATAAATAATAGCTTTTTGTTTTAACATTTTCCTCTCTTCCTGTTTTTCAACTCCTTGTCACCAGATTGAAATTACTCATCTGTTTGATGACCTACACTATCAGCTTTAATTTCTCAATAAATAACTGATAAAAAACACTTTTCAGAATAAATAATTTCTTCAAGACAATACTCATCCTGCTGCATGTTTCTGACTCAGTTTTTTTTTAAAGTGATCTTTACTTTGAAGTGTGAATGTATTGATCAAAAGGTTTTGCACATCACGAGTGCATGACTGTAGAGCTATCTAAATATTGGAGAAAGTAAATAAGTTTTTTGTATATACAGTGTATGTGTGTGACTAGATACATGTCTAAAATCAAATATGTATAATAGCACTACAAAGGAATATTTATTTTTGCCTTTTAAAATGTGCATGAAAATGAAATTTAATTTTTAGATTTACAGAAAACTATTTACTTACTCCTGCATCCTTCTTTCCCTGACAATATTTCTAGTGATAATACAATTACATAGTCATTTGCAAGCCAACAGCTGAACAAAGGGAACAAAATGTTCAGTAGCCTGCAGAGATAGACATTCATCAAGAAGAGTAACTGTGACCTTATATAACATTAAAAGGAACCTTGAGTTATGACCGGTCAGACAGTCAGTGAACTATTCATCAGGCATAACAAACAATGGTTTTTCAGCTGTTTGAAGTTCTAAACACTAAATTTTGATCCAGAAATATATGTTTGTATGCAGAGGTCTCACAGAAAGGCTGTATGTGTTGTTGTTACTGTATGTGAATACACCTTGTGCAAGTATGTGTGGACAGACCGACCACTGAGACTGAACTGAGCGACCCCTGGTCACCTGGCTGAAAACCACCATTCCTGCCAAAAACTTCTCTTGCTGTGAGATGGAATGTGACAAACCAACAAATCTGTTCACTTTCCCATAGCCAACTCCGACACCATTAACATTAACAGCCGAACTACAAACCTGCACATCATAAGAAAGGTTACCTGTCAGCTTACACAACCACACAAACACAGCTGATATGTGACCACAAAGCTTTAAAAAAGCACAGGTCAGAGAAGATGGGGCAGCATGTGCATGAAAACCTGCAGCATTCCATGTCATTTTCCCCTGATTAGAGACAAGTTTTCACATTTCCCAGCTCATCCCAAAACTCTAAATCACAATATACAGGCATTTAATCAATCCTTTCTATTTTTCAAGTCGTAACATTGACCTGTTAAGGGCTGATGCCAAAATCTACAAAGAGCATATCAGAGGCAGACTCTTAGATGTTTACTAGTAACAATAATTAAGGGTGTGGTTACGCACACTTCCTGTTGTGACACACAAAAACTATGGTTAATTTAACTTTTTTAGACATTTAACTAGAAATAACAGGTTAAGATATGCCACTTACTAAATGCTGGTGCATATCTATGTAGGCAAATAAATTAAATCAGCTCCTATAAAGCAGCTGCAGCAACCACCAATTTACACAAGGTTTGGCAGCAGTTTTTGGAAGTAGTGAGGTGTTTCCAATTTTTACTCTAACTACAGTGATGTAAAAATGCCTCTATGTTTGTTGCACAAAATAAACGAACACTAAAATTACCATAAAGTTAAGTGAACTCCTCTCAAAGCCTAGACTTTTATCATTTATATAGTTTAGAGCTTCATTATTTTTCAATAAAGGTTGGCGACTTTGTTTACTACATTCTCTTGGACAACACCAATAAAAATATTTCGATGTGTTTTTACATGATTAATTGTGTAAACATGCAAAGGCGGGAATATGAGGCAGTTGCTGATGTTCAACTAACAGCAATAAAGAAATAAATATTAAGCTGCAGCAATAAAGCTGTGATTTGCAATGACAAAACTTGACAAATCCAGTCGGTTATTTAGGTTTGAGGGATTTAGTCTAATACTGTCCAGAATTTATATTACTTAAATCTAATTTAAGCGTGGATTTCAAGAAGTTACATGGCATGTGGCTACCTGATTTTTCCAATAATCTCTCAACAAAACCACCTGACCATTGCCAAGCAGGTTTGAGTGCATGACACACCCAAACTCTAATCTTAAAATTTTACATTTTTTTCAATGCGGATTGGCTCTCAATCGGCTGATGCAACATGCATGGGCACAGTCTGATCATGCCAGAGAAATTACCCGGAAGACGATTCACTTTGATGGCAACATGGCACTCACGGAAATTTAAGCCTATATACAGGCTACTTTTATGGAGGGTCATAATTATTAGCCTTACTTACGGACAGAGCAGACCGACGATGTTCACATGTCCCTGTAGGTGACAGTTCGTCTGTCAGAGATGAAACACTAGCTAGCGACGTGGCTCTGCTCGGATCTCGCGTGGTGCCAAATGTTGCGTTTTTCAAAATCGTAATTATCTAGTGTACACAAAGTTCTCGTGTTTCCGCCGCTTGTCTTGGCGTCTGCAGTCGATAGCATTTGCAGTGGAATTTAAATGTAAAAAAGGCTGTTACTGAATTAGTATGCTAGAACATACAGTTATAAATACAGTGCAATATTTCATTCATAAGAGTTAAACTTTAACTTAGTAACTGTTGTGCATTTTATTGCATCCGTCTTTGCGGTTAAAATTCAGTCGTGTCGTTCGATTATAAGTATAAAGCCATACATAAACAACCGTAAATATGATTATTTTAATACTATCTGCTTTGCTATGGGTAAATTATTTGGATTATCGGAAACTCTGAGGTTTGAGGGGTTTTTGAAGGCAGCATTACCGTCAACCCACGCCTTAGTAGCAACCTGCTACGCGGCTCAGACCAAAACAATGAATGAAAACATCGAAGGGTGACTTTAGAAGTATCGCGCCGTGTGTTTGAAAATAAACAAATTGTCTAAACGATTTTTTCCCGTAATGGTCACATCGCATTAAGTATTCTTTTTCTACTTCAGCTTGCTTTTCATTGTAACGTATACTAGCTTTGTCAGTCCCCGCTCAAATAAGAAATTGAGCCGCCTTACAAAACGCCACGCATTGAGAATAAAGTGAAAAATTGTGTATAAAGCTCAGCTAGAAGCATTTGTATTCAATTTTAAAACATGAATTCTAATAATAGACGACGGACGATTTGTTCTTTTACACCATGAGTGCGCCGATACAAGTGATAACACACGAGGGAGGATTGCATCAGTCTACTTCAGTGTAGTCCAGTGTAGTAGTAAGTACACGACGCAAACGGAAAAAAAATGTCGCTATAACACGACTTAGCTGAAATAAAATGTCTTTTTGATTCAGTTAGACATGACGACGTTATTACCTTTGGTGTCTGCCGGTTTATGGCGGTCCAAGGCCACAGACGAAAGGGACACTGATGCTGAAGCGGTGGTCGGTGATGAGATATCCCGCCTGCTCGGGAGCGCTAACGCTTTTGATCAGCTGGGAGGGGCGAGAGTATAAACAAACTGAGGCAATCGGAGAGGTGGGTGGAGCTTTCCGCTTGTGAATGGACGAACGTAAGAATCTTGTCGTTTTCCATGTGACTGTAGCACAATCGCTTGTATAAGCGGAGTTTGAACCACAAATAGAAGAAAAGAGAAAAGAAGAAAAGTAAATGAATGTTTTTAAAAAGAGAGATGGCTACAAACATTTAAAACAGCGAAAGTGAACGCACGAGACAAATAACGTGTGTTCTGTTCATGCGCGTGCTTTCCCGTAGTAGGAATGCCCCATATACGGAAACATTGCGTCAGCCCCGGTCCCCTGCTGACAACTATGTATAGACCCTGACCGCACACTATATCCGCTGTAGCTTTGTTTCAAACATTAAAAGAAACGAAGGGATAAACCAAACCTTTTCTTTCATGTGTATTTGCACTCAGTGACACTTGAATGCTAGACATTTGAGGGCTCAAACGATATGAATTTAACATTTTATTGTAATTTTATTCACCCACTGAAGCCTGATTATCCTAAATTTCACACAGACTCTGGCATATGTCTGATGAAATCTTGAGACATCATTTCATGTATATGGGGGCTCAGACATAAGAGACCCAATTAAAAGAAAATGCAGTCTGATGTGGCAAAAACAATGTAAAAAAGTGGTTTTTTTTTTTTTTTTACATGAAATAAGAAGACACTTTTGGAAAGAATCATTAACATTGTAAGTGTTGGAAAGTGTTGAAATAAATCTATGATCTATGAACATTTGTTGACGATACAATATGTCACCAAGATCTATCTAATATCTGTTCTCTGTATTTGTTCAAATCAAAATGATCATGTAGGTGATTAAATTTCAATTTAATAAATTCTAGAACATAATAGCTAAAACTGGTGTAAGTTTATTGACAGTGTTTTGTTTTGCAACAACATGGCATGCAAAGTATTACTGTAAACAACTGTATCACAATTATTTATGGTGTGTATTTTTGTGTATTTTTTTTTTTTTTTGGTACTGAAGTGTTTAAATACTTACTCTGACTCTGGTGATGTAAAAATGCATAGATTTTATGCACACAATAAAACAGCACTAAAATAACCATAAATTTGAAAGAATACCTCTGAAAAACTTGGATCTGGATTATTTACAGAGTTTTTGTATTGAGCTGCATTATTTTTATGAGAGGTTGGGAACCACATGTATTACATTTTCTTCTGAATACAACAATGAAAACAATCTGATGTGTTCTATCCAGTTTAATAATGCATAAAGGATAATGCTTAAATATGAGGCAGTGGTTGATGTGTAACTTGTCTTTAGTGTTGCACATTTCCCTCTCAAAGGAATAAATGCATTAAAAACACAACACACAAACCAACTGTATCATGACAAAAATGATCTTTTGAGGTTACTGTGAATATGGGACCACAGGTCAACTCAATTAGCCTTTTTTTAAAAGCTGGTATTTTAGCCATGCAGGTATACATAGTTTTGATTGATGTTGAACGATTAATTTGACATACAACATACCCACACTGCTGATTACTTTTTGATATAAAGCACTGTGATGAAGTATCTGTCGAACCAGTTAGAGGAATGATTTATGTGCACAGTAAGGCACCAAACTATTGAGATGCTATTTTATTTTAAGTGTTAAACTATTTTTGGTTATTTTGAATTGTTTTCTTGTGTAAAATTTAGATTTTTCTTTTAGTTTTGTTTTTTTATTCCTAGAAAAGGCTGAATGTATTTTTTCATGCCCTGGACTATAAACAAAAAATGGATTTGTAAATGGTATTTTCTTCCTCTTTACCCATCGTTCTCTGTCTGATGGTACTATAGTAACCACTCGTCTGTCCTTTTGTCCTTGCCCAGTCACACTGCTTTGGGTTGCTCTTTCAATTTACTTCCACTTTATCAAGCTAACCCAACTGGGTGTCTCTGCAAACACAACAAGTGTCATGGCTGCACACTGGGCTCCAGTGTTAGAACCGCTAACAAAACACCACCTAATCTCTGCCTTGGCCTGCTGTGCCTGTCCTGTCTGCTCACTTTCGTTACTCAGGACATCAAAGCTCACAAGTTTTTAGGTCATAACTCTCACTGATAAGGAAGGTCAGGGTCAGTTTATGCATCCCAGGGCTCCTACAAACTTTTCTGAATTCAAATGCATTTTTTCCCACTAGCCTTTAAGGTATATGGTTGTGCAATATATTATTTATCTCTATCTACTGGTAGATTGCACTTCAATATCATCCTTTACTGTGTGTGAATGTTTTCTTGTTACTGAAGATTTATCACCAAATTTGTTGGAATAGAGCAGCTACATTTTCACACATTTTGTCTCTGTATTTAGGATAAAAGAAAAATATTTTTTCTACTTATATTTCTATTAGATTGCAAAACCTTCTAGGAGAAGCCTGTAATTTTTGGGATCCTTGTGTAGTTCAGTATGACAGAGGCATTTACTATATGAAGTGCAACATGGTACAGATCTGCCGGTTATAATTCCCTTATTTTGTTTAATGAAAAAGCCATAATTGTGTCCAATTACACTCATGTCTACTTTGGATCACCCGCAGGTCAAGATCTACATCACAAGATCACTATTCTGGGACAACTTTAATCCACCTGTGGCCAGAATTCCTCTTCCACTGTTAATCCCTGTATTTCCTGACTGTGAACTACTGCAAGAAAAGATTACAGGATTTCAAGATTCATGTTTAGTGAAACAAAAAGACCCAGTGTTGCCACTGAAGTGCCGCAATTTCTGCTTATTATGATGCTTCCTTCCTGCCACATGAGCTGTTTTTATTTACTTCACTTGTGCTGGTGCACAGCTTAGATGTCTTTGCAAGATTAAGTGTTGGTAATGTAGTACTTAAACCTGTTTATGAACACTATAAAACTTTGGTTAACTTATCGATGTGTCAACGTTTTTCATTGATATTGATCAGCATGTTTTGTAAAATGACTGGGAACTGTCATGTCAAGCCTTGCTTTACTGGAGCAGCCAAACATAAATTACTGTTTTTTTAAAGGACTATACAAAAACTAAAAGAGGAAGAAAAAATTAGGAACGTATGATAAAGGCCCTGATTATTTTTTTTAACCCAGAATTTATACATTATTTTTTACCTAAAGCAGGACAGAAATTTGTTATTTTCATGATAAGTTTATTTGTTGGGTATTCTTTCGACTAAGGTTTTCTACAATACCATGCCAGAGAGAAGTAAAAAATATGTTATGTCAGACCTGTAGTCAGCCTCTTCAATTTTCTTGTTTTACTCACCCAAAAGCTCCAAACCCCCAAATGTTCACTTCTTAGTTATAAATGAAAAAAAAAACAAGAAATCTGTATATTTGAAACACTGGAAATTTGAAATGCTTAAATGACAAAAACAAGCTTCCAATACTGTTAGACTTTCAAATAGCTGAACATCTTCACTTGATATAAGTCTCTGCACTTTAACATATATAACAGTTTGGTGTTTACGTTGCTCACCACACCAGTAGTTTTCATACAGTCCCTAATTGACCACAGTAAGGGACTGGGACACCAGGCGAGGCCCCCCCAAAAAATTCTTTGACTGTTTAAAAAACATCTAAGATGTAGCAAAATCTTTACAGACATGGAAAAAGATGAATGTGAGGAAAAGTTAGATTTCCTCTTAAATGCATCCTCAGTTCTGCACCTCTTCAACTTCATTTTTCCATTTCATTGTCAAATTAGGTCATCTGCCAATCTGCGACTATTCATCCAGCTCTCGTGACTCTCTCTGATCTTACTGTTTCTCAGCATGATGAACTATTCACACACTGAAAAGTGAGTGTTTGTGATTTTGCTTCTATTTCTCCCCTTTAAAACTGAAAACAGACATGTAGACATGGAACAGCAGGCAGCAGGAAATTTAATTGGTGGACAGAATTAACAAGGATATTCCTCGTCACCCATAGTTGAACTGTAATGATAACATGTATTAATACATTTCACAATAATATTGATAGAAAGAATTAAACAGCTGAAAATAAACACAGAATAAGTCTTATTTTAGATCAATAAACCAGATTCTGATTATGCCTTTAAACAATGTAATATTGTTCATATAATGAACCTCTTGTCACAGTGCTTAGATATAGTTATTTATCTAACTTAACATTCCCAATAGCTGATTTGACAACATAGCGCCAAAGTGTAAGCATAATAATGTAACCGAGACAGCAGAGTTAAAACTATTAATTAGAAAACAATCCTGTCTAAGAGCATGTCCAAAACGTACAAATTAAGGGAATTAATGGTGCGGAGTGGAATGACATGTCACTTTCTTTATCATGATGCTACATGTTGCTTGCCTTTGGGCGGATATCATCAAAATCACAACTCCGCTAGCCAAAGAAAACTCAAAAACAAAGCAGGAAATTACCGTACTCTTATTTCAAAGCTGATCAAATCAATTAAAAAGACATTCAAAAGCATAAACATTGTAAAAAAAAAAATCTAGCTATTACAAAATGACTGAAAGATATATGAAACATATTTTCTTTTGCGCTGATTACTGAATCAAAATCAAGTACATATAGTATGTGGAATGGCTAAACAAAGACACAACATCAGACAATTTACAGATTGGGTCTCCTAGTTTTGTCCAGTAGCAATAGTTGTGGTTTTCCTACACCGCTGATACTTATCAGTTCTTAAGACTTACGCCGGCTTTCTAAATGATGTGAAATGACGTAGAAATAAATGTACATGGGGCAGGTGCAGCAGTCTGTTTTGTCTTTGCAATAGAAGAGAAAAAGAGACAGACAGTACACATGAGAAAAAATAAACAGACATGTTTCAGCTAACAGTGAATTTGGTCAATGCTGAGTCTCTTTGAAAAGAACATACTGATGCACTGACTGATGTAATGTGCAGTATTAGAACATTAACACAGAGAAAATAACACAACATGATAAATAACTGTGGGTCTATACTGTACAACTGCAAAATTTTACAAATAATCAAATTAATTTTTTTACATTTGTTTCTGCATTTTCTGCCGTACAGAAGCATTTTCTAAAGCATCACCATCTAAAAACAAAGACAGTGAACAGAGTTGCAACACACTGGCCTCTAAGCTCAATTTAGATTGATTTTTGCTGAGGAATGAATACCCTCGACTTTAGTGGTGGACTTATTCAAAAAGTACCGTGCATATTTCTCAAGTGTAGTTGAATCTTGTGATGAAACTGGACATGCTAACTCCTGCTCTTTGCGGCATCTATTTCATTTAAACATGTAAGTCATTAGATGAAGTGCAGGTCATTATTCAAATCATATTTAATCTTTTTCTTATACATAAATTGGCTTCTAATAATGTATTTAGACTGACAACAACTTCTGGACCGCAATGTTACTGACTCTTATTCAGTTGAACAGGCAGGTACAGAAGTGATGGCAGCTCTAATATGAGCTAAGCATGGTACATTACACAGGACTGCATGCAGTTTTTATGGTGTCAGGACTGAACAGACATTACCTGAGCTGAGGGGTTACTGTGCATCAGAATACTGTGCACCAATAAGCATCATGCAGTGCAGATGTTTGTATCACTTACGTCTCATGTAAATTTCATGTTACTTTTTTTGGTTGTTGTTTTGGGGGGAGGGGGACATGGGGGCGGGGGAGATATGCCATGATGCTATTTATGCGTTTAAGACTTGCATGTGACCAAAAAACAGTAAATGTGATGCAATCTTTTTTTAAATCTGCAAAACGCATGGGCATTTTTTCAAACTTATTTACTTCATTAGACAGAAACTTGGTCTAATGACCTGTTGACATTGTTGAAAGACTCAGATGCTAAAGACAGGTGTAACTTGAACATGACAAATGCAGTATATATCAACATTTACTAATGAACTGATTTTGTTCTTCAGACATAGACTTATCAATGTCTGAAAAAAAAAGGGGAAATAAAGAATCAACAGACTGAACAACATGGCGGTGATCAGAGGCATGTAAAATGAGCTGTCAGCGGGACTGACACACATATATTGCAAAGAAAGCGTGCAAGTTTGCCATGCAGCCAATGATTAGTGCAGTTGATAATGACGATGTTATCAGAATTAGTTTGTAAGGAAATGTTTAAAAACAGCTCTAGTCATTGGTGATGTATAGTATGTATTTCCATTAAACAATAGTTCACATAAGTCAAAACACTCATGGAGGTTTGTGTGTGGTTTACTGAGAAACTTCTGCAAGCCAGTTTAGCTGGTTAACAACTCTACTACAGTCAGTGCCAATTGAAAGCTTCCATCTTGAAGTAAGATTTTACCTTCATTTACATGCAAAACTGGCTTGCAGGATGTCCTTCCCTTTGGAACCCACCATAATCGCTCCAACATATTTTTGGGAAAACTGGTTGTTTTACTTAGCAACCAGGGACTATGTGCAGGCACATTTACAAGGTACAATGACAAATTGCAGTCAGATCTCTTATGATACTTTAAATATGTGAATAAGCATTGTTTTCCTAATTATTTGTGAACTATCGCCTTTGGTCTTCACAGTGCCCATGCAACCCCCTTTAACTTCAAGAAAGCTCTTTGAGACAGGATAAAATAAAGCAAACTTACTTCATTCATACCTAAAAAAAACAACAAAAAACAAGGAGAACAAAACATGATCAGTACTCTCATTTACAATTTTCATGTATTCCTATGGTACACATGAGTGCCAACACAGATATTTAGACATTATTCTACTTTATTCACATTATGTTACAATCATAAATATATGACACTCGTCATCGGGGAAAGACTGAATGCATTTTACAGTATTTTTGTTCCTGAAAATTGTGATTAAGAGCCAAATCTTCACGATACAATCACAACTACTGAGGGGTATTTTCCTTATTGTACAATTATAAAAGAAATGCACAGGGGAGAGAGGAGTCACAGAGTTGTTTGAAACATCATCAAAATGTCCTGATGTCTAGCTGAAGAACACACTCTTACTCCAAAAGAGCGAAATATGACTTTACAATGATATACACAGACTGACAGAAAGAAAGAAAGAAAGATGCAAGATAAAGCAGAAAGACAGAAAGAGAGATTAAGAGAGGACGGGAGGGAACAGAAAGGCAAGAGACAATCCAATCTACACCCCAGAGTTTAAACCCCACCAGCCCACCTCCCTAAATAACCCTAGTGTCGTACTTTTCCTGGAATGTAGTTACGGTCAATGATTTCCTCTTGCAGAAACATGTGAAGACAGCGCTCGTTCTGGGCCAAGGGATGACCTGCAATTCTACAGAAACATGCACATAGACAGACAATTGACAAATTCATTCCATTTCATTGTTTTTATGGATCCTGGTGAAACAATTCTTGATTAAGTAACTGAAGACAGAGATTAGATTAAGAGTTTTGCAGGGCTTAACATCAGATTTTACCTGATCACCACTAAGAAAGACCAAAACAAGTATTTTAAGGGTTTTGAATTTACTGACCTGTTGATGAACTGCTCCAGGCCCAATCGCCGCTCCTCAATGAAAGATTCATCAAAAAGGCCCTCATCTCCACGGAATGGCAACTGTCTCTTCAGGGCCTTGCCTGGCAGAGATGGTACTACAATCTGTAGATGTCAGAAGTTAAAAGAAAACAAAAGATAAGAAATCAAAAATCTGGGCTCATAAACTTATTCAGAATGGCAGTGCAGAAGCATGGGAACTCTAACCTTGCGCTTTCATTTGCCATACAAAGAACTTACAGTGTAATCCTACTGCTTACTTTACATGACAGTCTATGTGGGGATCAGATTATCACTGTAACACAAACATGGCCATTCATAGATCATATAATTATTACTTTGTTTCAAAGAGCCTGCTTACACTGAGCCTGAAGCATATTTGTATTGCTCACTCACCTTACTGTCTCTCTCCAGCTCATTCTTTAACCACTCAAAGTCACTGTATCTTCTTCTCACACAGGAGTCCTTCAGTTTGAAAATGGGAAGGTTTGTCTACACAGAAAAAACAAAAACAAAACACAAAAACAAAAAAAAAACAAGAACAGCCACCGATTTAATGTAGATTGAATTATTTGCACAATGGCAATGCTGTAAAGTGAGGAAAGGTCGTGCTGGACAATAAACAACTATCATGAAAGAGTGCTGAAGGTATTGCTGAAGTGCCTCAATAGTAAAACTTTGTTTCAATTGTATATTCTGTTAATAAACCTATACATTATTTTTTAACACTAGTTGTATCTGGCCAGGAATAACTTAAGGAGTACTCTTATCAGTGAAAAATTAAAAAAATGGCCTTGGCATCAAAGCTTATGCAATTTCTAACCATGTTTCATGTGATTCCTTTATAATATGTGTAAATGATGCCAACAAAGCAACCTAGTTTACAGAGCGATGGAAGTTTGCAGTTTGATATAGAGGGCACAATCTGTGTGCAATTACAATAGGTAATTTACTATGTATCTCTCACTGTTACAGAATGGGGGACCCTGTTACACGACTTACCCATTTTTCACTGCTGGAGGCAGTCTGTAGACAGTGAGTGGTATGGAAACAGTGCTGTCTAGTGACAGTTGGCTGATTTGCTTAAAATTGGGAGACAGGAGTATTTGGATAAGCAAACTTAACAAAAGTAACCTTTAGTTAGTTTACCATATCCTATATCTGAAATATTATGAAAAAGTACAATACCTCTGCACAAGTCAACGAATAGTGTTGTAAATACAATTATTTTTTTTGGTTTCATGGTGGGTAAATTCTTCATGGAGACAGTCGCAAACGCCACACAAATCAGGCTGTCTGTTGAAGACAAGCCTAATAAACAGCAATTACGCAATAATAAGCTTCCCAAAATTGTTGCTCTGAAACTTAGCTGCGTCAGTCATTTTCTGTACCTCTTTTTGTACCTCATTCTTAACTGCCTGTTTACTATACAAGAAGTTAAGCTTACCACATCTCTTACTACTGATCTTGTTCGTATTTCTATTATTCAAAAACAATAATGACACCTGTCAAAAATGTTGAAACTTTACTGAATTTCATAAATTTCAGTTAGAGCACTGACAGTGATAGCATTCCCCAGTTAGCTATGTAGCGTTAACGCTAACGTTTTCATAAAATGTCCAAGTTTGATCACACTCATTTTGTAAGTTCACCCCCCCCAAATTGATAACAACGTGTGGTTTTAATGTTGTTGACAAACATACTTGATGTTTCGATAAGCAGGTAACGTTCATGTAAATTGACTAGCTAGGTTAGCTTGGCTGTTTCTGCTTGGACTCTGATTTTCTTAGCAATCCCAACTGTCGTGATGATTCAATTCGTTTGTCCTGATTTAACGCCAACGTTAACTGGCTATATAATAGTTATTTATAAAACATTCAAATGCGACGTTAACTCAGCATAAAATGCGTGATTTGATGAAGTACATCTGCTATCACCACGTATGCACAGACATGTCGGTTTAATCAAGAAACTTCTTACAAAATGCCAACTTTGCTAGCTAACTATATCGAGACACCCCTGACAACACCACGAGCCGGGTGGCTGCTAATCCCCGATCCTTGATTTTTATTGGTGCGACATCTTGAGCCACTCCAGGCGGACAACGCTGGCGTCACAACCCCCGTACCAGTCTTCGCTACGGTAAAACGGTTGGGCATGCTAGCTGGTTAGCAACAACATTGTTACGGTAATTGCCAGTTAGCTTACAGGAGTCTGTTGCAGCATTGGTGTTTTGACGTGTAGTTTAAATACCTACCCGCATGCGAACTTCATAAGTTGTGTAACGGTACCGTCCGGCTCCAACGGTTTGTGGATCATAAACGTCTATTTCCAGAAAATTGCTGGGGGGGCCGTAAGCATCCGAGAGGTCCTGGGGCCTTGAATTCAACCGGCGAGTGTCGGCCACCGACATTTTGTCGGGCTGCAATTTTTGGACGACCAACGGCGAATGTATTTAAACCTACTAAATGCACTTGAAAACCTTAATAATCATCTGAAGACATCAATTGTTGGCTATAGCTGATCAGTTCAGCTAAGGAAGTAGCTTACTTGTATGGCTCCCTCTCTCTCTCTCTCTCCTCTTGCGGGGGCCAGTCGCCCTGCGCCCTACCCTTCTAGAATCTGAAAAATGCGTTGACTCAGTTCCGTGCTGTGTGGGACACTCTGCGCTCCCTCTAATGGACAACAAGATAAATGGACGGGTCAGATTTAACCTATCAATCCTTTTTAAAGTAAGAAAATGTTTAAGTGTTTCAGATGTAACACGTGTAAATTTAGTTATTTATTCAGTATGGACAGGAAAAAAAAATACAACAAGGACTCCACATGTGGGTCAGCACTGGTAAGTCCGACATAACGGATACAGGGCATAAACACTAAAATACAAGTAGGTTACAAACAAAAACCCGTCTGAACAAATTGAAAAAAAAAACAAAAACAAAAACGGATATATTGAAAAAAACAACAAAACGGCTACATTGACAGAAGCAACATTAAAAATGATAGGATTGTGCCATTAAAGTATGAGGATGGTATAAACTGTGGTATAATCTTAAATTGTAAATGTAGCAAACATTTTCCAGACAAAGCAGGTGTCAGGTTGAAAGAGCCAAATGGGTTTTTTTTAGATGTGGCAACCTTAAAATAAGATATAGCATTAGCCATTAACAAAGCCAACATTTCAAATGTTAAAACTTTCAAACTCCTTACAAAGGATGCCAATGCTGTCTATTTAGCCAGAATACACAGTGGTTTACTTTACATTGATTATCAGTACCTCAAATATTGTTGCATAACCAATATTTTTTTCCCTAAAATTTTGGGATATTGGATTTTATCAGTGTTAGTTACTAGAGAAATTACCACATTCTCCAACTGCATTTCCCATTTACAGCCTGAAATAAATGTTCACTCAAATGTTAAAATGTTTCTATGAAATGGTAAGAAAATAGACTACATAGATAGATGAATTACATATCGTCTTACAAAAGGTTAAATATATAAAAATTGCACACACATACTAATAACATATTGCCAAGCTCAGTTTAGACGGAGGATAAAACTCTGAAGTAGCAAATAAAAAAGAAATTACCTGACTGAAATAAAAGTTATAGGTCAGGAATTTTACCATCTTTTCATAAAAAAATGTGCTGCAGAATGAAATCCTACTTTGATGGTGTATAGTGTGGTCTTTCCTCAAGAACAGCTGCTCTGCGGATGTTACATTTTCTGTTATTGAATTAAATTTTGCATTGATAACATTTTTTAAATATCATTGGATATTATGTTTCTCATGCACGTTTATTTATCTATATATTATATATGTATATTTATTTGTATATTTATCAATATATTCACTCCTTAACAATAAGTCAGCAAAAAGTTGAGCCCAATATGGCTGAATTGCATCACAAAGTCCATATTTTCAGTTTGTACAAAATGGATATAATAATGAAGTGAAGTCGTGTAAAACATCTGTCTCAAATAATTTTACATTTGATATGTGCTGACTTTTTAGGACTTTTATTGTTTAAGTTAAAACTGGGGATTGTCAGGGTTTAGTGAACGTAGACATTTTAAATGTCCTTTTCCAGTATGTGTGGGAAACTTCAGTTGCGTTCTCCTGATGTACTAAAACATTCAGATCACTGATAAAGGAAAACTTTGTGGTTTGGTAAATATTTGCCGTACATCATTGTCAAATTTTCTGATCCCTGTGTCAGTATAAGAAGGTCCGGTTTTAAGGTTTAGGGAGAACCCAACTCTGACTGAGATTCCTCGTCAATAAAAGAAACCTGCTCTTCAGATGAGACAAGACCAGCGGAGATGGAAGAGGAGCAGGGGGATGAGGTATCCACATTGACAGAGATGGAGCAGTTGGTTTGGTCGGTGGTGACAGATGAGGTGGAGCTGTCGGAGCTGTCGGAGCTCTCGCTGTCAGATTGGGAGACATGGCTGTACTCACGGACAGTGCAGGCACGCTCATTGTAGTTAGGGTTAAAACTCTCTTTCAGGCCTTTGGAGATTTGAAACCAATCCTTTAAAAAGAAAAAAAATGCATTATTTGTTTTGCTGTCACCTCACATGATAATATGTTTCTGTCACTCAGTATTCCACCAAGCAGGACTTTCATTAGTTGAGTATGGGCATTGTGGATTGCCCCAGAAGTGAGTCCAGAATAAAAAAAATCCAGAACAATTAAATAGATTGCTGTGAATTTTTCCAGACATGCCCCCTTTTTGGATGATTTAGAATAACTTTAGTAACCCCTGAATTTTTAAGATGTGAAACTAAGATGGTGAGAATGACTAATTCCTGCTAAAAATCACAAGTCAGCATTGTGAGCATTGTGAGCAGGCTCATGTCAGCAGTTAGGTCCAAGTACTGAGTCACGTAGCTGCTGGAATGACTGCAGACTCTCACTTGCCATGTAATTCTTTCAATGGCTCCACTGTTTTCTTTTTGTCTTTAATTTAATTAGCTGCCAAATAATAATAAAAAAAAGATCAAGTTTGATCTTTTATGTAACCAGAAATTTCAAAGTAACAGCACAGCTCTTTGGATCCTACTCACCTGGATGTCATGAGAGATGAGGGATGGCTTAGGAACCACAGGTATCAGGATGATTCTGAGTCTGAATGGGAGGTAGGCACAATTTAACTCAATAACATTTTGATTTGGTAAATATTATTTTATTAGCAAAACTAATGAACAACTGGGGAAATAGATACACATTGCTCTGTAAGTACACCATAACTTTATGATTTTACACACAATCTACACATGACTTATGGGCTAACCAACCTTTCATGGTGCATTAATATTAGGAGCAGTACAACGAGGAAGAGAGCGCTAAACACATATAGCACTGGGGTCCACACAGCCATTAAACCATTTACTGGATTTGAGTCTATCAAGTAGAAAAAGAAAAGTGATTAGAAAAGTATTATTTTATAACTGTGAACAGATTCATGTTTAAGTGAGTGTGCTTTGGTGAAAAAGTCATAGGACTCATAGAGAACAACATGTTTCCTCGACCAAAAAACCATGTAGAGTTATAAGGGGAAATAAGACAGGTACACACTACCCTGTTGCCAAATCTGGCCATTGTATGCCGCATATGGGTTCATTTACATTTCTGGTTTTGAAAACTCATTTTACTACCTGACAACAAACAGACTGTATACCTCTTTAAATGTAAAAATTGGCATTTTGGCATTAATTTGTATTGTTGGTATTCATCAAAAGATCTGCACGCTTCAATTTGTTTTACTCTATAAACAACAGTAAATTTTAAAGATTGTTGATTGTAAGCCATGAGACACATCTGTCAAATTTTAGTCACATTTGAGCATTCTAACAACTGTAGCATATAACTATGTAATTTTTTTAAAAAATTGCCCAAATATGTGTTCTGAGGTGTTGTTAAGTAGGAAATGTAGCTTCTATTTGTCAACAGTGTAAGTCAGTGAATACTTAATCTTTTAACACAAGCTAGTTTCTGCATACTTTCCACGGCAGACATCTTGAGATTCTACCTGTGCTGTTGTTCGATCCCCAGACCACAGGCTCACTCCAGTCACTCCAGAATATGGACTCTCCACAATTATTCCCAAATCTGCTCCGCACTTGCAGCTCATACAAGGAATTGCTGGAGGGTAAGTTGATGCAGAAGTTCTGAATCCCAGTACTGATTTTGGAAGTCTGTGGACAAATAGATGGAGTTAGGAAAAGGAGGTAAGCACAAAAGAAAGATGAAAAGATTTCTGGAATAAAAAGCAAGGATGGTAGATTCAAAGGTTTCTTGGTTGCCTTTAAATTGCCTACATCCCAATTCTTGTTATTGGTCCTGTAGCGAATTTCACTCTCCACACAGTGTGTGGAGGTCTGGTTCCAGTAAAACCACAGGTTAGAGTCGGATCCCATCTTGACCGTCACATTGGTTGGTGGATATAACTTAACTAGAGACGATACAACATTCAATGTTAGAGAGTATACAGAGTGATTACAACATAATAGGCCAATATATTTCTATATTTTTAGAGCCTCTTTAAAAATAAAAAAACTAACATTGTTCTGTAGATTTAAGTTAGAGTTGTGCTGAACCAGTAGGTGTAAAAAAAATGCTCCCACTGATTAAAGCTGTCTTCCCTTCATCATCTCAATGTTTTATTTCACCCCAGTGGATAAACATCTGTCCTACCTTTGTCTCGGAGATCATGTTCCCTCTTAACACTGTCATCGCCATGCACCAGTTCGGTGTAAAATTTTTGGAACTTGTCGCATCTTTTCGAGCAAGGCAGGTTACATCCAATGTTTTTGCTGTTCTCTGACACATAGTCGGTGCACTCAGTAACAATTTCAGAGTGGAACCTGTGTAGAAATCTCTTTTCAGTCATTCAAAGCAGTGGATGTAGTCATAAAAAATATAATCTTTGGGTCATCTGCAGCAGCAATATTACAGAGTTAGCCAGAAATATCTACATATCCCATCAGCCTTGAAGCAGAATCAACTAAACCTATTTTTTTATGCTAAATTAAATATAAGGAAATGCAACTAACAGCTGTAAAGCATTATCAAGTTTGAAAGTGAATTAAAAATTAAAGGTTTTGTTTTTCATCATCAGCTGAAATCTGGATTTTTTTACTTTAGCAGACTAATTGGTTCAATCCAGATTACGAAACACATATTTTATGGTTGTTAGGGTTGCTGTCCTTAATTACGAACCAGCCGTAGAGGGTGTAATTGACATCCGGAGTCCCAATTTTATTCCAGGAACAGTATACATATTGCAGATTCACCACCAAACAGTCCACATCTGTCAGAAACACAAGACATCAACTGTCAAAAAAATATTTAGCTTGTCGTCTGATAAAAAAAACATAAAAAACTTTTGGGTGACTCACACACACATACACACACACACACATGCACACACAATAAGGAAATGGAAGCACAATGACGCCATAATGAAGTGGGGAATTTACACAAATATCCTTAAGTGAAACTTTGAATAAAGAATACATTTAGCGTATTAATTCATTATTATAAGCAACTAATTGTTCAGTACATTCTTGTAATATTTCAGTAAAGATGTGGTGTCCACCTGTTCCTAGTTTTGGTTTTTATTTTTAGGAGTTTTGTCAAAAATATAGTTCAAAACAGTTTTACATTAAAGACACAATAAAGATTTTTGTTTGTTATTGATTATTAAGAAATATTTTAGATATAAAAATGAACAAACAAGAAAGGCAGCTTTACATCATGACAGTCAGGTGGAACACAATGTGATCAGGCTTCCAAACTGAATAACTACTAAGACACATCTAAATAAGTTGAAAACAATTATTATTAACATCACACTTTTCTTCTGATTTAAAAGTTTGAATTATTAAGCTCTAAATGTTCTTACCAGGTGGTTTTTTGGCAGACACATGTACTGTCAAACAGAGAAGCAAAAGCAGCTTCGTCGGCATCGTGGCACACAGAAACAGGATGCTTTCAGATCAGTACTTCTACATCTAAGTATCGATGGTGTCGCAAAACTTAATTTCCGTGTTTGCTGTTTGACTTTTTGTGGGTTTGTTTCCTGTCAGTGGTAACCTGGTAACTGACAAGGTATTAGGCTGTAAATTGTCATGCTTGCCTGCCGCTGCCTTACACAACTTGTAAAACATTTTTTAGTGGAACATTGTGATACAAAACAGTGATAGTGCATTTATTTAGTCATCATTCTAAATTAAAGTTGTCTTTCCAGCACTGGTAAAACCATCCTCCTAACTTTTGAAAGTTTAGTTTGAGTTTCACATAAAGTTACTTTACACATGTACTACAGATTTTGTCCTCTGCCACACTATTGGAATAGCAGAACACCTTAAATTTGTTTATCTCAGTGCTTTGTCGTGGTCAGTTTTAGTGTTTTAGAAACCCTAGGCAAAGACCAGTGTGAGGCCATTCACATTGTCAATGATTGTAGTTTTAGAATGGTGGGCATAAACTTTTTCTGCCTTCAAAAGAAGGGCATGCCAGCAATGTTTGAGGTCCACTGGAATAAAGAAACTGAACTGTAAAAGCTGGACAAACTTGGGCTACTGTCAGATAATTTCTTGTTAAAAAAAAACAAAAAAAACAAAAAAAAAACCTGGATGTAAAGGTTTGGGATATCTACTCTTTTTTAAAACAACCCCTTAACAGAGACCTGCCGCTCCTCAGATTCGATATAAACTACAGAGGGGGAAAAGATCATGGGAGTTGACACAATAAAAATTTAAAACTATAGAAAATCTATAGTATGCTTGTTACAGGTGACTGAGTATGAGTATGAATGAGGAGTAAAAGCTGTCAGCTTTATGGTGAAATATGAGTACAATAAACAGTTTGCTAATTTCAAACTCCAAAGTATCTGATCTCTCTCCAGCTGCAAAAAGGAAAAAAAGAGCAGGAAAAACAATGTTGCCTTAGTGATAGCCGATAGCCTGTTAGCAAAGACATGAAAGGGTGCCACTTTACTTACCATGAAAGTGGTCACGGATGTGTGCATATCTGTCATAATGTACAGATTTCTACTGGAGCATTTGAGAAACATGTAAGGTTGACTCCTAGCAATTACTACTCTGTAAAAATATCTGCAAAAATATACAAATTCTGCATTTTGTGTTTTGGTTTTTCTTTTTTTATGTATGACCTATGCTGTTTATAACATCTAAAGTAAAAATTCACAAAAAGGTTCGTTTTTTTAATTAAAGTGACATTAGTTACATGTGATATAAATCGGTTTTATTATATCCACCCTTTTCACAAGTACTAGGAGCTAAAATGTACCTCCTACACAACACAAGGTTCATGTGATATCAGACATGCATGTATTTTCTGGTTTTGCTGCTTCAAAGTGAGTTTTGTGGGTTTCGTTTCCTGTTAGAGGAAACTTTTACAAACAATGACCGAAACAAACCTAAAGCATACATCTAAAGAAATTGTACAACAACACATGGACACATTGTAAAGTCTTCTTTATTGATATATCGAGAGTTTACTGACCTTTAAACTTTCTGCACTTATGTTACATGCACTGCTATTCTGCAAGTAATAAGTGCTCTAATATGTGCTGATGACTAAGATTTGCCTTCTGTTAGCTACTGGTTTTACAAAGGTAATTATTTTCTCAAGAACAAGAACTCAACCCCCGCATCTGTGATGAACCTTCCATTTGATCAGTGACATTGTAGTTAACAATCAGATCATCTCAGCACATTTCCTGTGAATTGAACAGGGTGTTTTGTGTATATGTATGTGGTGTAGTTGCTCCTTATCCTGTGTTTTGCCATCTAAATGCAAAAATATTAGTGCTTTTGTTGGACATTGACACTATACAGGAACATATCTTACCAAAATACTTTTGTCCCATGACTGCTGTGTGATTGACTTATTTGTCAGCTGTGGTAACAGTAAATAAAAATACATGTTAAAATATGTTTATTTCTTTCATCATTTCTTCTTGAAGTTCTTGTTCAAATAAAATATTTAAAAGTCAACAATGTTTGCACTTAGATTTTATTAAGTAAAGAATAAAGTTACAAAATTTAAATCACATGCAACAATAAAGTTATATCAAAACAATCAGAATAATTTAAATCTACTGACAGGCTGAACAAAACTACAACAACAGTCTCAGTTCATGTTAACCTCCATGTTGCAAAATAAAAGAAAGTCTATTTTACTACCTATTTATTTTGCAAACTAATCTAATCTTCAAGAACTTCTTTAGTTGCTTCTCAAAACCATTTGCTGTGGATTCCTTGACAATAAAGAACGGAAATAAAGTTAAATAATAATCAATCAATCAATTAATCAATCAATCAATAAATAAATTGAATAAAATATATCCATTCTCAACCTTCAGCAATATAAGATCAGTGTGCATGTCATTTACCGACTCACTTCCTAAAACCATACAGTAGAATGCTCGTCATATTAGTCTGTTCTGCACTAATTGAAGCTATTCCAGTTCATTTTTGCCAGAACTTTGCCAAGTTACTAAGCAGTAATCTAAAAGGGACAGTACCGGTTCTCGTATCAACTGCAAGTTGCAATTTAGACCCAGAAAAAGTAATGTAATAATTAAGCTATTTTTGAAAGTAGAGTAAAAGCTACTATTACTTACTAACTACCACCTACTACTTACCTTTTTTTGTAGATGTAAGTTGCATTGCTACTTGAACGATTGATATTGAATCATGTTATTAAAGACAACCCGCAGTGGAAAAGATTTAGTCAGATAATTGCGTTCTTTTGGACAAAAGTGACAAAAAGAAATACTTTATTTAAGGTTGTGACGATGGATATTATGAACACAGAGCTGTATATTTCATAACGGCAAGACAGTACGATTCATGAGTATGATTACGTTCACTATATTAGAAAAACACTAAGTATCGGCCTGTTATAAATAATATAAGTGAAATCACATGTTAAAGTTAAGTATTTGTTTCACTTTGTCGTTCTTGTTATTATCATGGTAGCTACAAGTTACTATTATTCATGTTTTTTTCTACCACTAACCATAGTGTGGCTTTTATTTTGAAGAACCGGAAGTTTCAGTGTTTTGACAACGGCTGCGGAAGAAGCTGTCGTTTGCTCGCATATAGCTTATATCTCATATAAGCAGTAGTGTCTTATCAAAACCGACTCTTATTAGACGTCAAATGTAACCGTTTTACAGAAAGCCACAATGGGACTTACACTGAGACACTGTCTTGGTGTTAAACCGTCGAAAATGCTGCTGTTGTTGCCTTTTCTGTTGACATTCCTTCTCGTCGAGAGTCAAGGCGAGAGCAGTGCGATGGACAACGTCGCAACTGAGAGGATGGCTGAGGAAAGCCACCGACAGGACAGTGCCAATCTACTCATATTCATTATGCTTTTGACACTCACCATTTTAACTATATGGTTGTTCAAACACCGGCGATTTAGGTTCCTGCACGAAACAGGACTTGCCATGATCTACGGTAAGACCACTAACGTTAGCTAACGTTAGTGTCAGTCATGGTATCAGTTTAATTAACTTAGCTACTCTGCTAGCAAGCTATGTTGCAGTTAGCTTCTTAAACTTAACCAGTTAGCCAATTTTACAGGATACAAGGTACATTAGCAAGGCCTGCCCTGTGTAATATAAATCAGCATGCTATTATTGCCAGCAGTTCGGATTCATAAAGAATATTATTGATCAAGTATTATGAGCACCATAGACATTTAATGTGAAAATTTTGAATTTATCATTTTGTGGTCTTTTCTAGAGTTGGTCTCCTCTCAGCTTTTAAATTTAAAAATGAATACAAGGAATATTGGTAACGAAATAGTTGGGAATTATCGTCAATGTTGTCTATTCAGACACCTGCATCAGCTTTTATTTGCAGTATGCAGCTGCTTTGATGGACCTGCTGAATGGATGATGTTTTGTTCCTCAATATTAAAAGCCCATTGCTTTTAAAATAATTAACTTGCCCCAACTGATATGTCTTTGTTAAATAAGACCACAACCTAATTGAATGTTTAACACTCTCAGATATTTCAAACAGTACCAAATTAGTACCTCAAATTATTATGTTGCATGCTTGGATCAATTATTATAAACTTGCTTTTAATTAGTTTTGTGTTTTCTATTTTGTCTCTTTTGTGCCAGTGAAGCACTCTGAAAATTTGTTTTGAAAAGTGATATTCAAATTTAAGATATTAATATTATTGTTATTTAATTTGGATTCTTGGCTCACTGCTTTGCTTTTATTCCCAATCTCCTCTTTTCCTCATGCCTGAAGGCTTGTTGGTGGGTGTGATCCTGCGGTTCGGTGTCCATGTGCCCCAGAGCATGAGTGATGTGATGCTCAGCTGTGCTGTCAATGCCAGTCCTGCTACTCTGCTAGTCAACGTCAGTGGGCGATTCTACGAGTACACTCTGAAAGGGGAAGTCAGCGGGGGCAAAGGTCACCAAGTCCAGGATGATGAGATGCTGAGAAAGGTTAGGGAATGAACAAATTTTGGACTGAGAGGAGGTTACAAGTGGCTGTTTTTGGTGTGCTATTCTGAGCATGTGAAACAACCTGTTTTAAGTGCCAGATGTTACTAAAATGTCTTATGGATAATTTAAAGGATTTGTCACTAACTGTTTAAGATGAAAACCATCTGGAAATGGTTTATACCTAAACATAATTTCTGTCTAAAAATGTCAAAGTGAAGCCAGGTAGATTTTGTTAATTTACTGGATTGCATGAGGAATGATTGGAAAGATTTGTGATGCTCATCACATGAGAAATTCTCTAAGTTAAAATAGGTGTACAACTACTTAAAACTTATTCCTTTCTTCAGGTGACCTTTGACCCAGAAGTGTTTTTCAACATTTTGCTGCCTCCCATTATCTTCCATGCAGGTTACAGTCTGAAAAGGGTAAGTTATCATGGTATTTTTAACATTGCCTTGTTTCAAATATTAGTACCAGACAGTCTCTGTTTTAATAAATCTGTGCCCTTGTCTGTCTCAGAGACATTTCTTCAGAAATATTGGCTCCATCCTGGCCTATGCTTTCGTGGGAACAGTTATATCCTGCTTTGTAATTGGGTAAGTCTCTTGGTCGTCTCTAAAATGATTCTGTTTTTACCACAATGACCTTCATTCAGACTCAAATACAGCAACAGACTGAGGCTTTTGCCCAATTTCATCTGATCAGTTTGTTGAGTGGGCGAGTGGTTCCAGTGTCTTTCATGACACATCCTTTTGTCTTTCTAGGCTAATCATGTACGGCTTTGTGTCATTTATGAAATTTGTGGAACAGCTCGGAGGAGATTTTTACTTTACTGACTGCCTCTTCTTTGGGGCCATCGTTTCGGCAACAGACCCAGGTAGGTTGTGGCAGAAAACATTGTTTCCATAGTCAAATTTTTACTTATTGTGTATGTTTATAATGGAAGTAGCATGGTGCCTTATGGTTTATGCTATAGGATGATCTTCACGTTTTAGGGCTTTCTGTACTCCTGTCCTGCTGTGCATTTTTATGAGTCTTTCAAACTTTGTGTATTTTTCTCCTTTGTGTCTCAGTGACAGTGCTGGCCATCTTCAATGAGCTAAAGGTGGATGTAGACCTCTATGCATTACTCTTTGGGGAGAGTGTCCTCAATGATGCTGTGGCCATCGTCCTCTCCTCGTAAGCATTAATTACACGCTGCAGAAATATACTCACACAGGACACAGCAGTAATATGTGCATTTCTAGAGTTTTTAGTTGCCCTCCTTTGGTCTGTACTGTCTGTACTGCCTGTGAATAGATCATCACTTTGATAACTGGCTTCGATAGAAAAAAAAAAAGTCCACTGCTCTCTTTTAGTGCAAAAAGAGAGCTGTGGACTGCTGGAGTTCATGTGAGCCTCCAGCAGTCCAAGTTAACAAATTAGGTGTTTCTTCAAAGGTACTTAATTTTTGTGGCAAATTTTGCAGTTTGTGTTGTATGTATCATATGAATGGACACTAATCATACTAACATCAGTCCCTGTCATTTCACTGCTTGCCTTCCTTCACCCCTCCGTGTCATTCATCACCTACCTGTACGTATGTATGCATGCAGTGTTCTCCTCCGTTTGGAGAAGCAGAGTAGGCAGGGGGCTGGAGCTGTGCTCTCCCCAGGAGACAATGGCACAGTCTGGCCAGAGGGTGCTGAAAAATGGCTGGAAGAAAACCAGACATTGACTCCCCGGTGGGTGGGCTGTTTGCATGGTTGTTCTGGCAGAGTTATTGTGTTAGAACCTGATCATCTTAGCTCAGTGGATGTGTTGTCTTTTACTTAGACAGTAGGCTTGAACCACCACCCATCAGGATGATCATTTCCCTTCATTACACCCACTGCAACCCTTTTATATCCATTCCTCATATCATTTTTACAGTATTCTTTTTACGCTATAGACCCTGAAAATGACCAGTAAATACTGCTTTTTAGTTAAAATGTAGTCATTTTTGTATGTAAAAGATTTATTATCGCTGAATATTCGTGCCGGTGCTTTGCTTTGTTTTCCTTGAGATAATTTGGGCACTACTTGTCATAAAGTGGTAGCACATGAATAGGCTGTGTCTATGCATATTATTAATCTTATTAAATAATAATTAAATGGTGTTCAGAGATTAGAGATTCATTTAGAATTAAGCATGCAAGGACCTGACTTCCTCCCTTTTTATGACTGTAAAACCCAAATCTAGTGAATGTGTGTCAAGTTTTTGTGGTTGTATTTAATTGGGTAATTACAATTCTCTAAATTTTTACAAAGTCATATAAACACCAGGCTGGTAATATGAACCACAATTGGATTTGGGTTGCTGCAGGTTTGATTGATGCCTGGTTTCATTCTGAAAGTCTTTCTGTTTTTATCATAATATCAGCATGCATTTAACATTTGACCACTTTCCCTCTCTGGATTCTCACTTTCTATTTTCTTTTTTCCATATAAATGTTGAGATTTTCTCTGTTTATCTGCCTCTCAGCTCCATTGTGGCATACCAGCCCACAGGAGACAACAGTCACAGCTTTGAGGCCATGGCCTTGTTGAAATCCTTTGGCATCTTCCTCGGCGTCTTCAGTGGATCCTTTGCTCTTGGAGTGGCCACTGGAGTCATGACTGCTCTCATATCCTTTCACATTTTACTATGTGCATAAGCAGCAACAGAGTAACACCACAGGGTTTAAAACAGTAGCAGTGTAGCTGTTAAATCATGCATGATGGAAGCCTAAAGTCATATTTGACTTAAAAAACTGCTGATCATCAGATGCGTTCCGACAGGTGCAGCCTTAATTTTCACATTCGCACTTTTACATTTTGGTAATCACTTATGAGGTCTGCTGGTTGGCTGTGAATGTGCCGCTTTGTTTTGCTCCTTGACTTTCAGTTTTTATCACGTGACCAAGTTTACTAAGCTGAGGGACTTCCCTTTGCTAGAGACAGCTCTCTTTTTCCTCATGTCCTGGAGCACCTTTCTGTTGGCTGAGGCCTGCGGGTTCACAGGTACATTACCTTCACAAACCAAACATGCAATTTAAACTGTGATTTCTTTTTTTTTGCATCTCAGTCTTATATATATATATATGTGTGTGTGTGTGTGTGTGTGTGTGTGTGTGTGTATATGTAACGTGTATATATATGTAACGTGTATATATATATGTATAGATAACTTTTGTTGATGTTTTAATGAGTTTTTTCTAAAGAATATTTTGATAATTATTATTTTTTGTTGAGTTTTAGTAGACTGTTTACTATGATCTTTCTTCAAGAATCGACATATGAGTAGGGCTGTCTTTGGCTTTCTTGTAGTTTCATTAGTAATTTCTAGAAGAACAGATAACTCAAATTGCGTCATCAGATCTACTGATAAATGCCCTAAAGTTAGTTTTGATAAAAACATTTCAGTGTTACTCTCCTAAACCACAAGAGCAGCCATGGACACAGCCTTTTTTTTTACAACTAACTGTTGGTTTTCACTGAGGCATAAAGTTAATAAAAAATGCTCACAAATACATAGTTTCATTTATGAAAATGTCTTAGTAATTTCCTAAATCTGCTGATCACTGTAGCTTTATTAAACATTACTCATCAGGAGAAATTTTTGGTGCTTTTTTGGTAATCCACTGAAGTAGCAGTTTAATACATTTTTCATGCTCTGGTCAGTATTAAAAGCACCAACACTAGTGTTTCTGTGCAGGGGTCGTGGCCGTGCTGTTCTGTGGGATCACTCAGGCTCACTACACCTTCAATAATCTCTCCCCTGACTCTCAGGACAGGACCAAACAGGTGAAATGCAATCACATACCTTTTGTACTTTATCCAGTCATGTCTACCATCTTCAACAGCTTAAATCATTGCTCTGTAGCATTTTGAAGGTTGAGCTCCTACTGTTTGGTGATTTCAGAAACCTAGATTAAAAGACCAGATTAACACAGAACAGATAGATAGGAAGAAGATATAGAAAATAGGACATAGATGTATACGATATGGATTTCTCAGAATTTTCTGAAACTTTGAGTACAAGCGAAGATCTTTCGAAATGTGAAAGAAAATACCGAGAAGAGAAGAAGTTTTGAAACACCTTCAGTTGTATTTTAAGTTTACGAAAATTCTTAGAAATCAATACGCTCGTGTTGTTAAGCACTAAGAAGAACACTGACGTCAGCGTTTCTTCAAGGAAATACAGCTCTGTCATGGCCTTTTGAAAACTCTGTTAAATGATGTTTCTAAAATATCACCAGATATTGAAAGCATGTCAGCTAAATGACATTTACCCCAGTGCCACAAAGCAACAGCACAGCAGAATATTTGTGGACATGAGCATGCAGCACAGCACTGTGTTTCAGATGGGTAAAATAGCTGCTCCCTATCTCTTAAATTATAGCCAGTACGGAAAGACTGCGTCTTTATACAGTTTTTCTAGATGTAAAAACCTCTCAAAGAACTCTCCAACACATTTAAAAATTTGCAGGAAACATATTTTGAGGATTTTGCAGTTTCATCCTTTTAAGTGAATTAAATCCAGACTATGATAAAGTTGAGGTAGAATTAAATCTTTTGTGCCAGTAACTTTATTCAAACCAGCTCATCACAGGTTTTGCCTGGGGGGATTTAAATGAGGTTTAGCCTACATGCTCTATGACTATATATTTAAATGGCTGGGCAGTGAGTATGGCTGAAAAATACAATTTCTTGATGTTTACTATGTTTTGTATTGCACACAGTAATCTTTTTCTACAATATATGCTTTAATTTCATGTAATAAATCATGTCATACATATTTTTTGCTTTTGGAAAAGAGTTAAGATTTCAGATTTACAGACTGCTAGGGGTGCAAGAAAGTCTTAGTTGTCGGAATTTTAAGTTTTACCACAGGAAATGCTGACATCAAACTTTCCATGCGGGGTGAGGTGAAATAATATTTACGTATAACATTTCTGCAGAATATAAAGGAATTGTTTATTTTCTCCCTCATTAGTTGTTTGAGCTGCTGAACTTTCTGGCAGAGAACTTCATCTTCTCCTACATGGGTCTGACTCTCTTCTCCTTCCAGTCACATGTCTTCAACCCCATGTTCATTATTGGAGCTTTTGTATCCTTTGGTCTTTTGAAATAGCTACACAAAGGAATCAAGACATCAAATACACTTTTTGTCAAAGAATTTGATCGTCCAGTTTAGTCACTTTTTTACTTCCAGAAATGTAGCCTATGTCTGGATGATGCCTTAATTCTTGCAGTAGTTATATATCAGTTGAATGTCAAGTCTTATAGTAATACAGTGTATTCATACAATTTATATATTTTAAGGAATATTTAATTCAGTGCTTCTGGGATCCAAAGATTAACAGAATTAGTAAACACATTAGAAAGACAGATCAGTCAATGATGCTTTTAAGCTTGCCCATGCTCTGTTACTTTGTAGTGTGTTGTATCCTTGACCTATCTGTGTTTTGAAGCTGGCGGTGTTTCTGGGCCGAGCAGCAAATATTTACCCCTTGTCCTTCCTGCTCAACCTGGGTCGTAGAAACAAGATTGGATCTAACTTTCAGCATGTCATGATGTTTGCAGGTACAGACTTTAGACTTTAAAGTCTCTGTTGTCCAATATGGGCTCTGAGATTTCTCCCTTAATAATTCCCTTAAACAAAATGCCCACTTCTCAACTGGGACCTGTGTCCATTAAAATAAACTGCCAGTGGAACAGAGCAGATCTCAGTCTCTAGTTTGAGAACACATTAGCCTAGATAATAGGGCACTAAGACTGTCTCCTTTTTACCTCACAACTCCTATTACAATATAGATAATATGGATAATAATAGATATAATATAGATAATAGGGCACTAAGACTGTCTCCTTTTTACCTCACAACTCCTATTCAGACTGTTGTTATGAAAACAGACCCTATGTCTGCTGACATTTTACAGCTGAAACTGACTATAATTAACTAATAGGAATCCCCCACGTGTCTCTGCACCTGTTCATGTCTGAACCCACAGGGTCATTTCCTTTTCCTGAGAAAAGAAATATGAACAGTTTGTGAGCTTGGTAACAAATGTGCAAAAGTTGACAAAATGAACCCAAGAACAGCAACATATTTTAAATTTTTTTGATAAAACACACTTTTTTAAAAAGTCATGATTGTTTCCTCCAGGTCTGCGTGGGGCGATGACTTTTGCTCTTTCAATTCGAGATACAGCCACTTACGCCCGTCAGATGATGTTTTCAACCACCCTCCTTATTGTCTTCTTCACGGTCTGGATCTGTGGAGGAGGCACCATGCCAATGCTGTCCTTTATGAGCATACCGTAAGGCTTCACAGCTGTTTGTTGGCATCTGTCTCATGCATGTGTTTCATTCCCTCTATCGAGTGTTATCTGCCCAAGTCACTGTTTTGACATCTTTTTTTTTTTTCAGAGTGGGTGTGGACTCTGATCAAGACACTTCTGTAAGTAAATAGTACATATTTTATGACACTTAGTAAATAAAAATGAACTAGTAATCAATCAGTAACTAATTAAAAATGTTCTGCTAAGCAGAATTCAGCAGTGTTGGATGGGTCACAGCGGAGGAACACAAAACACGAGAGTGCCTGGCCCTTCAGGATCTGGTATAACTTTGATCACAAGTATCCTTTGAACCACGAATCACAAGATCCTGTCTTCAGAGGAGCGGGTGCTTGATTCAGCTTTTACCACTAGATGGAGCTCATTCCCAGAGTTAAACATGTGCAACACTGACCTTACTTTACGGCACAGGAGGTTCACAGTTATTTTCTTGCATCAACACGTGATTTTAGTTTTTGTAGCTTACGTCCTTGCTTTATTAGAATCAGCACAATTGCATTTCAGTGTTCATTAACTACAGAGCTTGGTTGGCAGTGTAAAACAGCCCTTGACAGAGCTTGTTCTTCAGCTACCTGAAGCCCCTCCTGACTCACAGCGGCCCTCCACTCACTGCTACTCTGCCTGCTTGTTGTGGACCACTGGCACGATGTCTCACCAGCCCTCAGGCCTATGAGGTTTTTACTTTTATTTTTCTCCTTTCCTTGTCCTGCTATTTCAACCATCTTCATTTATTTGCTTTTCTTTCTTTTTCCCTTTCCACTTTTCACATATCAGAATGAAGGTCAGCTCCACGATGACGACTCTGACTTCATCCTGAATGATGCCAACGTGAGCTCCATGTATGCCGACGTCACTGTCAGCACAGATGCCTCCGGATCCCGTACGGTCAACCGCAAACGCTCCTCCACCACTAGCACCGGAGCTGACGAAGGTCTTGATCATGAGCTCGCTCTGGCAGAACATGAAGTGGCCATCAGGGGCACCCGTCTGGTCCTACCCATGGATGACCCGGTGGAGCCCCCAACTACTGTCACCCTGCCCCCACCGCCCTCCCCGCCTCGCTCCGACCCTCGCAGGCACAGACTGTAAGAAGGCTCATGCTGTCAGGGTGCAGTTTATTGTTTTTTTTAGTTCAAGACGCAAGTAATCTAACTTGTTTTTGCAAGAAAATAGCATCAGTCAGTTGATTTGTTCAGATATTTGATGGAAATGACAAATTGCTGTTATGGTACGAGTCATTTAAAAGCACCTCCCCTCCGTCTAACATGATTTTAAACTACTCAACTTTTTATCAAACTTGAGGCGTGCTTGATTTAACCATGTGGGTGATTTACTGTAATCTTGAATATGAATGCACTGCATGCAAGATAAGGTACTGTGGATCAAGTACGCCTCAAGTTGTAAAGGTCACTGGAAATTATTCTAGATGCACATTTAGCAACCATCCGAAGAAGCTAAAAAGATGGGGTGGTATTTGCTCCTAAGTTTGTATTTCTGTGGTGATATGCCTGTGCTGTTATCTATGCTTTCTATAAACCCTGCCTCCCTCCAGCTGTACAGGGCGATTTCTGAACGTTTCATATGCAGTTTATTCTTTTTATCTGTGATGACTTTGCTCATGACTACTGGACTTGTATTTGTCTAGCTTCCTTCAAGTATCTGTAAGATGATCTACAGTAACACTAACACTTAGGGCAGTTCACTTTTCTCTGGTACCACTTAAACCCCTTTTCCACCAACATGGAACAGGTTCTGTTTGGTTTACACATCAGATTTTGAACCATTCTGAGCATTTTGACTGAAACTAAATTGGATCAGAACCCAGTAAGCTGGTTACCGGTTGACACCAAGAAAGTATGTGTTTTCTGCTGATAACACATCCTTTATTTAAGTGGTTCTGAGCAAACTGGTTAAAATGCTGGCATGTTTGCTAGATAGCAACAAGGTACCAAGAATCTGAATGTAAAAGGTTCAAGAATCAAAGTAAATTTGGTAGAAAAGGGGCTTTAGTAACATTAAATGATTGTTAAAGAACATTTATACTATAGTTACATTACTAATCTTACTTATATATCCACAGGCTGATAAGTGTCTGGCATGTTTGCCTCCCTCTTAAAGTTAATTAGAAGGGAGGGTTCGGTGTGATTAGCCATGATGGAAGCAACTAGACAAGGACTCAAAAATTTGGGATGAAAGCAGTTAGTAGAAGTTTTATATTTTAAACCGAACTACTAGGCTAAAAACCCAGACTGCTGCCAGAACAGTGTCTAAAAACATCTTCTCTGCCTCTTCTCTTCTCGATCAGTCTTTTCACTTATTAACTTATTTATTTAACAAAAACGATTTATTTATGTAATAATTCATTTTTTTTATTTATTATTTATTTATTGTTTCATTATGTTACATTAATGATTATCTTGTCCTATTAAAAAAAATAGGACTGCTTGATGGTGAAAGCACCTTTTTCTAAAAAAAAGCACTACGACTTTTTTCACACAGGGTAGATTGTACAGTAGTGAAGCCACGAAGGAGGTTGATATTCATTCTTAACCCTGTGTGCATGTTTAAATATCTCCTTCCTGTACTGTAGCAGATCCTACTAATTTATACTTGGACACTAGAGCTTCCCTGTGTGTGTATTTTAAGTGAGTTTGTGGCCGATGTCTGAATGCAATTGTCCAAATCTACTGACGTGGTTTTTAGGGCTAATGTCTGTTTTTGGGGTTTTTGTCATCATCTGGTTTATTCTTCTCTCTAAACAAAAAAACAAAGTAACTGCCGTGTCTTTGCGATGTTGTACCGTCAAAGATGACAATGAGGGCTGACTATACTGTTTTAAATTTAAGTGCCTATTCAGATATTAAATTACTTGTTGTAGATTTGTACATATTTTGATTTGCAAATGTGCAGTAAGATGATTCTTAATTTTTTTTTTTTTTATGACACTTAACCCTTTGACTCCTGATTACTTTATTCCAAGTACAATGGAGAATTGCAAACTAAAACACTTAACTTTCTTTAATGAGAAGTAACAGGTATTACTAATATTTGGTTGGGTATAGTCATTTTGTGAACAATGTACTTGTGGAAAATGTACAGTTACTTTATCAAAAAACCTATATGGCTTTTAAAATTGACACAAGCTGAATTTGAACAAAAAAATAGTGACCTATCTAAGTATTCCTTTTTTTATTTATTTTGCCCGTAAGGTCAAAGGAAAGATGCTTATACCACCAACTTTTTACTGATGACTTTTTGAGACTTCTTGGTTCTTGTTTTGCAGAAATGCTCATTTATTCAGTTGCAACCTCTGAGATATTTTGCACTCAGTCCTTTGCTTAGTCAACTAAGAACCTTGTTTGTCTTGATTTCTGCTGAACAGGTCCAGATTTTATGACCAAAGTAGAAATGTTTTCCTGGTCAAAAATCTTATTTACTTTCTCAAATGTGAAAATGTTTGTTTTTATTGTGTTAAGCTGCACATCAGTTGTCCTTTTGTTTCTCAAGGAGTATTATTATGAATTTGTGAGTATACACCCAGAGATATGGGCATGAGTGAATATGCATTTTTTTTCTTTCTGTATCTAGTAATTTATCACACACACAAAAAAACACACCAATATACATTCTTAAAATTGGGATTTTTGAAGAAACCATTTTAAACAGCAACCACACCTTAAAATAAAAACCTGAGCATTTAAGATTGTTTCTGCTGTTAGTAGAAACTGTTAATAGCAGCTGTAAAGTACAGCTGCATTAGGTCTCTTTGTAATAGTTTTTAAAATAAATGTGAACTTCTGTTGGAAAATAATTGCAGATTTAATATATTTCCTCCCCTGTGTAGTCCTGAAGTTAACAGTGTCTTCTCAGTCAGACATCTTCCAGGTGTACTAAAAAATAAAAACATTCTTGAAAATGACATGTCTCCTTTAAATTATGCAGTCTCATACTTATTGATTAGACCCTTCTGTTCCAGATGTTGATACCTGGGCTTTGGGTTTCAGCACATATTAAAACTGTTTTGATGCCAGTGTTTAATAAGCTGTATGCCTCACTAACCTTGTGACACAATATACATAGATATAAATGTACCAAATTGCAATTATTTAGAAAAAAGTTATATGATACCATATCAAGGTATTGTCACTGATTTGTTCAAGCTATTAAAGTCAGTATAAGCATAATATTTGACATCAGTATCAAAATTTGTTCACTTTTAATGCCCACTTTCTTAGATACATTTTTTGTTTAGTATTAAAAGGGTACCTCATGAATCTTTTTTTATTAGATTTTCAATTTTTTCAGTTATTCATTCTTCAATGTTATCACTTTTTAATTGAATATGTCAGTACAATTTTCATCTTTGACAGCTAAGCGAGCACTCCACTTATGAAAAGCCAGAACTCTGGAAAAAAAAAGGTTTGGTAGTTGTTAAAAATTGACCTTTGTACTACATTTTCTGCTTGTTTTCGTTCTTTAAAATTATGCAGAAAAACACTAATTGTTAACTTGTAATTCTAACCTTAAAAAAATACATAATATAATGAGGATATTTTCTTTTGAGAATGTTTTGCTATTTATTTGGCCATTTATTTTTGTTTGGCCAATATTTTTTAAACGCCACATTACTTTTATTTTGAAGGCATATTTACTATGCTTCCTCTCGAACGTTAACGTCTTTTATTTTGAAGGCAAGACATTCTACTTCCAGTTTGAGCCCGGTTGTATGGTGTTGAGCTTGATACAGCCGCAGATGGCAGTACTTAAAACGTGGGAGGGTCCCGTTTAAGCGGAGATCCGCTGCCTCCGTTCAGATCAGAGGGCCCATCCCCGTCGCGGTCATCACCTTAAACCCGGTAAGCTGCCTGACGAGCACCGCTGTCTATGACCGGACACACAGTCTAAACAAAACCGGTTTCATCCGCAGCTCGTTTCTAAACAAACAAAAACCAGTTACTGCAGGGCTTGTTTAGTGGATTTGAAGTTTTGTAGCACCTGGAGAAAATGTCGCCAAACTCCGTGCTGTTTTTATCTTATTTTAGTTAGCTGTTAATATGTAGCTTTACTTTTAAAAGTTATCGACTTGACAGAAAAGACAGCTCAACTCTGATCACATAGTTATTCAGTGTGTCTCAGTGTCCTCCGACAAATGTGCTTTATCATGTAACTGTCCTCTTCTATCATGCATATAATGATTTTATACACATTTCACTAACAAAGCAGCATTTCGATATCCGGAGGGGAAACAACTCCTAAAGTTGTCTGGGGCGTTGGCTGTCTGTCTTTCTGTCTGTAGTGTGTCTATATTGTGTGTGTGCGTGTGTGTGTGTGTGCGTGAGAGAGAGCTACAGTTACATGCTGACTTGTGAAAGCCTGGGCTGCTCCTGAAATCTGTTTCCAGTTAGGAAGTCTCCCTTTTTTCACTCAGTGATGGAACCGCTGAGGCAAAAAAATGCATCACACAGGTCAATTAAAATTCCTGTACTGTTATATGTGTGTGTGTGTGTGTGTGTGTGTCTGTGCATGTCATATCCATGTAAGTAATGCATATGGCATCAACTTGGCTCCAAAAGCAACAAGTAAATGTTGTTCTGCAAGTAGTTGTGAGGCAAATTCAGGATCAATTTGTGTAACAGACCTCAATCTGCTTTACACACACACACACACACACACACACACACACACACACACACACACACATGCACACAGAGTTAAGGGTGTAATGGATCACATGACAGTTTT